>JAKSZT010031676.1:12868224-13199416 GCA_026826555.1 Tolypeutes matacus
TAGGGTAGGGTAGGGTAGGGTAGGGTAGGGTAGGGTAGGGTAGGGTAGGGTAGGGTAGGGTAGGATGGATAAGATGGATAGGACAGGATAGGACAGGATAGGGTAGGATAGGACAGGACAGGATTGATAGGATAGGATAGGAAAGATAGGATGGGATAGGACAGGATAGGATAGATAGGATAGGATAGATAGGATAGGATAGGGCAGGATTGGATAGGATAGGATAGGGCAGGATTGATAGGATAAGATGGATAGGATAGGATAGGATAGCATAGGATAGGATAGCATAGGATAGGGTTGAGGGGTTAAATAGAATAGGGTAGAATAGGGCAAGACAGACAAAAAAACAATGAGCAGCTGATCTTTTGCAGAAGATGGTGCACTGAACAACTACATCTAATTTTACTCACTCCAAAACCCTGCAAAAATCAGTAAAGTGCTTTTATTCTTAATAATAAATACAGGGAAAGAGGAGGGAAGGTAATAGTGTCAAATTTTGGAAGCTGGGAAGCAGTTGAACAAGCCTCACTTAAACTCAAGAAATCTGAATCCTGAGCCAGATGCACGAAAAGCTGAGAACCAACTGATTTAAACCACATAATCCTTAAAAGGCACAGAAACCGGTGGCATCTTGCACTTCTAGAGTAGGGGTATAGGATGCTAAAATAAAGAAAAGAGTGAAAGGTGATTGAGAAATTAGATCCCTAGATCCCTTCTCCTTACTGGCAGAATTCTGCTTGTTCTCTGGAGAGGATAAAACTTAAATGGTGTCCAGTATTTGCTGAGGAGGGGGTTGGAGGTTACAAAAATGGCCCTGAATTGATCACTGGTAAGCCTAGGTGTTGGGAACATGGGGTTCATTATACTATCCTCTCTAGTTTTATGAATCTTTGAAATTTTCCTTAATAAAAAGTTTAGTCTCTGGCCTGGGGATACCCAGCACAGTTAAGGGGAAACAAATCAAAGACGCGACACTGTAGCTAATAAAGGTGGAATACAAAGAGCCCCATATTTCTTCTCCTCTTACCTCCCAGGACATTGTCAGCTAGAATCTCACCCTCCAGAGGAGAGTGGAAGCCTCTCCCTAGTGAGTTAAACCAAGGAAAAACCTAAAGATGCTGACATCAGACCTGCTCAGATCACCCTACAGTGAGACTCTCAGAGCTAGCGATCTCCCTCCCACATTCAGGGTTTCCTGTCAGTGTTTTTTTAAACAGCTTTATTGAGGTATACTTCAAACACCATACAATTCGTCCACTTAAAGTAAGCAATCCAATAGTTTTTAGCATATTCCGAGTTGTGCAACCATCACCAAAAATCAATTTTAGAACATTTTCATCACCCCAGAAAGAAGCCTTGTACCCAATAACAGTCACTCCCCATTCCCCCTCTCTCCACCCCCAGGCAAATATTAATCTACTTTTTATCTCTATAGATTTACCTATTCTGGACATTTCATATAAATGGAATCGCATACTATGTGGTCTTTTGTAACTGGTTTCTTTTACTTACCACAATGTTTTCAAGGTCTTAACAGCTTTTCTCCTCTTTTTTTCTTATTTATTTATCTATCTATCTATCTATCTATCTATCTATCTATCTATTTATTTATTTTGAGGTACCAGGGCCAGGGATTGAACACAGAAACTTGTATGCGGGAAGCCGGCGTTCAACCACTAAGCCACACTGGTAACCCTGAGTTGGTTTTTTCATTTGATTGCTTGTTGTTTGTCTTTTTTGGGGAGGCACCAGGAAACAAACCCAGGACCTCCCATGTGGGAAGCAGGTGCTCAACCACTTGAGCCACATCCGCTCCCCCTTGACAGCTTTTTTATCTCCCACTCTTAATCCGGAACAACAGTCAAGGATCACATTCAGAGTGACATTTTAGGAAAGCCTCTTATGAAGATGCAGACCACAGCAAACACAAAAAAAGCAATGTGAAGGAAACAGATACCAGGTAGGAGGGGGGGAAGGGGTGGATACCATTAGTAGTCCACAAAAGTGAAATAGAACTGCATCCATGAAACAAAAGTAGGATATGATAAAAAGGGAACACTCTGAGAACAACAACAACAAAGAGCTCTTAGAAATTGACAATGTAACAGCAGAAATGAAAATTTTAACTAAAGGACTAAAAGATAAAGTTGAGGAAACCTCCCAGAGTAAAATAAAAAGACAAAGATAGAGAAAATAGGAGAGAGGAGTTAAGAATATTCTAGAGGGACAGTACAGGAGATCAATATATGAATAAGAGAAATTCCCAAAAAAGAGAAAACATAACAAAATAATTCAATAAAATTTCTAAGAACTGAAGGACTCAGGTTGCCAGGTTGAAAGGGCTCAGAACAGCAAGGACATCATTTTGAAATTTCAGAAAATTTTGGACAAAGATAAGATTGTACAAGCCACCAGAGAAAGGAAAAACAAACAGGTAGGCTACATACAAAGAATTAGAAATCAGAATCCTTCCAACTTCAACAGCCACAGTGAAAACAAGACAATGGAGGAATACCTTAAAATTTCCGAAGGAAAATGACTTCCAACTTGAAATTCAATACCCAGCCAAATTATCAATCAAGTATGAGAGAATAAAGATATTTTCAGGTTTACAACATCTCATAAATTCATATTCCATGCACCTTTTCACATTTTTTTAAAGTCTACAGTACAGCAGTCTACTGTATCTAGAATACAGAGTTAGGAGAGCAGAATAAAAGGCAAAAGGACTAGAAATGGAGTTTACTCTGGAGGCAGATGGGAGGGAGCCTTAGTGCTGGTCTCTTGGGGATATCCTCAGGGGACATTTGTACCCATTAAAATGGACTTCTCACAATCTATCCACCAAGAATGACAGGAAAACATCTTTTCTACTACTGAGTTACCTAGAGATGATACAACATCTTTAGCCTCTCACCTGGAAACATAATAATATGGTTTTGATGTATTTTTCCAGTGAACGGAGTTTCAGCTTGCCCTAGGGAATATGTTTGCCTCAAATTCTTAAATGACAGAAAGCTGAGAGGGATGCAGAACAAATGTTTTAGATGATAGAATTGGAATATATATTAGTGAGCTGGAGTGACAGGTCAAATCTAGCCCAATTTATAATAGCAGCCATCTTTTGTTGAGAACATATAATATGCCAAGAGCTTTGCACAATTTATCTTATTTCAACTTCCCAACCACCTTTGAAGCTGAGACCCAAGGAAGTAACTTGCTCAAGGTCACAAAGCAAGTCAAACTCCTTGGTCTCCTGAGGGTATCAGCACCTCTGAGAAATGATCAGATCAGGCTGATTTCACTGACGTGACATTCAGGAACCCTTGACTGCCAGCAAATCTGTCTATCCTCAAAAGCAAGTCTGGCTGTAAGAGCAAGCTCTAACAGGATTCTCTCTGCTACCCATTCCCTACTAAACTATGCCTGCCTCCCCGTCTTGTATTTAAGACTTTTAGAAACATGAGCTCTGCACTTGTGAATGGGGGTCTCATCACAAAAAAAATGCTGAGCAAGACCCCTTGGCTAGGCTGTTCCCCATCTTCAATTTTTTCTCTGGTCCTCAGGGCCATTGTGATTTGATGGGTGTGTGTTGCTGAGAGAACAGCACAACCAGCTCCAGTACACAGTCATATCCAATGGAACAATCCTGAAAGACAGCCAGAGAATTTTAATGAAAACCAGAAAACCCCTGGCAGCTCAGCCCAACTACGGTCCAAGCCTGCCAGCCCCTCCTACTGCAGTGAAAAATCCCTGAGGCAGCTTTGCCCCAAAGAGCTGGGGGGAAAAAATCCATTTTACATTCAGCAAAGCCTTCCAAAGCAGTTACTTTTCAGGGTCATTTAGGTGAGAGGCAGGGCACATGAAAATTGCAACAAGACCCAGAAATCCTGAGAAGCACAGGGTGTGGCAGGAGCAGATCTGAGCCAAAGGATTATGAAACAGTGAGAAAGAAAAAAAAAGTAAAAGAAAAAAAAAAGCCTCTTTCCTTCTGCCAAAGCTGTCTGCACACAGCTGCATACAAGGCTAGTGAGGAATCTTAACAAGCTTAAAGGGACCGTATTTCAGATACTTGAGAACCAAAAGGGGAGGAAATGAGTATTTTGACCACTTACTATGTGTCAGGCACTCTGATCTCATTTTACCTTTGCTACGAGGTGGATATTGCAAACTGCACATAGCAGATAAGAACACTGACTCAGAGAAGTTAGATAATTTGTCCAAAGCACACGGCTGGCAAGTGGCGGAGCAAGATTCAAAGTTCAGTACGGGTGAGACTCATCAGCAATAACAAACTCAAAATCCTGCCCTGCCTGGCTGTATTAGTCAGGGTTCACCAGAGAAATAGAACCAACAGGACATATGAATGAAGAGATTGACTATAATGAGTTGGCTCTCACAATTGTGGGGGCTAGCAAGTCCGAATTCCACAGGACAGGTCACAGGCTAGAAATTCCAGTTAAAGTGATATTGAAGTCTTGGTATGAAAGTCTTCTGACCTCCAAAACCTTCAGTTCCACCCACATTAGGAGGATACTCTCCTTTACTTAAGGTCAACTGATTGGAGGTGCTAATCTCATCTACAAAAAATCTCCAGAATAACAACTAGACCAACTATTTGACCAAACTATTGAACACCATAACCTGGCCAAGTTAATACATAAAATTAACCATCACAACTGCCTAATAAAAAACAAAGATCATTTATTGAACATTGCTATGTGTCTGGCACTAAGCTAAGATTTTTGCATGTACTATATCATCTAATCCTCACAGCAGCCAGATAAAATAGGGGTCATTATTATCCCCATTTTAAGATGAGCAAACTAAGGCTTAGAGGTTAAATAACATCCAAAGTTATGGCATCATGAGGAATTGAACCCAGCTTTATCTAACTCTAGAGCCCCCACCTTTAACACTCACCCTAACAGCCAACAGAGGTGAACCACCTAGGCCATCACACCAAGCAAGGAAGTCACATGGAGATCTCTGTTCCCCTTCCCAGCAGGTAATCCATGCACCTTTCAATTCTTCCTTTGAATTCCTCCCAGCACTCCTTAAAGGAGTGTAGAATCTCTGGCCATGGGAATGGTGACAGCTATGCTTCCATCTTCCCTTGTGGCCTTTGTTGATACTGCATGTGTGAAGGCTACCACCACATCCAGAGACCGCCCCCCGCCCTCCCTCCACACACACCCTTGAGTATAGAAGCAGACAGCTCCCCTCTGCAGGTGCTGCTCCACAGGCTCATGCAACCTCACAGCAGCACTCCCCAGCAGCTCACAAGCCCACTTGGTATTCTTAAGAAGAGACCATGTGCCTCCTCTTAAAGCAACTGTGATTTCCCAAGACAGATGACTGTCTAGACAGAACATCTCAATCCATCTTGGTGAGAGACAAGCTGCACTATGTCAGGTTTAATCACATAGTTTTTTGGGTTCTGTGTCCAGCACCCAGGAAAAGCTCTAGGCTTAGCACCCTCTGGGTTGTCAGACTGAGCCTCTCAGCCGTGCAGCAGCTGATATCCTGGATAGAAGCCTCTTTCCAGCCAGGCCAGCCCATCCACAGCAAGCTTTACCTGAGGCATCTTAAGAATACCCAGACTTACAGGTCACGCAGACACAGGCACACCAAACAAAACTTTTCCACTAATCCGGCTGAAACTTGATAAAACTTTCCTACACATGTTCATCATTAAGCACCAGGCTATGAGGTGGGATGAGCACCTACTACATGCCAGGTACATTCCAGGTACATTCATAGTCAATATCTTAATCTTCATAACATTCTGTAAGGTAGATAGGATTTCTACTATACAGATAGGGCAAATGAAGTCCAAAGAGGTAATTTAATTTGCCCCCAAGTCACACAGTAAGTGGCAAAGCTCATATTCAAATCCTTTTTTTTGTTGTTGTTAAGGTACCAGGGCCAGAGATTGAACCCAGGGCCTTGTATGTGGGAAGCTGGCACTCAACCACTGAGCCTCATCAGCTCCCCTGAGTTGGTTTTTTCCTTTGTTTGCTTGTTGTTTGTTTTCATTTGTTTGTTTGTTTTTAGGAGTCACTTTGGGAAACTGAACCCAGGACCTCCCATGTGGGAAGCAGGTGCTCAACTGCTTAAGCCATTCCCTTCAAACCCATTTTTTTAACTTTATTTTGTACATTTAATATTTGAAAACATAAACAATTAAAAACTAAGAAGAAAACACAGTTGAATAAAAACATACATTTCTCAATTAAATGTACTGGATACATATAAATTTTTTTCTGAGTCATATATGTTATACAATATATCAATATATTTGGTTCACAGTAATGCAATCATACAGTATTTGTCCTTTTGTGCCTGGCTTGCTTCACTCTCAAACCCATTTTTAATACGACTCCAG
Organism: Tolypeutes matacus; assembly: GCA_026826555.1. NCBI lineage: Eukaryota > Metazoa > Chordata > Mammalia > Cingulata > Chlamyphoridae > Tolypeutes > Tolypeutes matacus. Next base: position 12,874,613 of record JAKSZT010031676.1, read on the forward strand.
AGCCCTCTCATTCAGTCAATTATAAATCCATTCATTTAATCCTCAGATATTTATTGAGTACATATATGGGCCAGCCACTGTGATAGCCTAACGTGATAGCCTAGCCCAGCCGCCGAAGAACACATGTTCTCATGAAGGAAAAAGACAATGCAGACCTGAAAGATATACAGGATGATGAGTTTGGGATCTGCCACCATACATAAGTGATCAAGGAAGGCCTCTCTGAGGACATCTGAGCTGAGGCCTGAAAGGCAAGAATGAAGACAGGCTTTTGCAAAGCTTGGAAAAGAAGAGTGCAAGCAAGAGAGAAAAAGTACAAGGGCCAGCTGCAGGAAGAGGCATGTCTGAGGAACACAGGAGACCAGGCTTAGGGAGGAGCAAAGGGCAAGAAAGATTGTTTGAGTTGAGATAATGCCTTGTTGTCCAAGGAAAGGAGTTTGGCTTTTGTCCTAAGGGCAATGGGCAATCAAAGGATTTGACTCAGAAGAGTGACATGTGCTTTACAGAATGATCTCTTTAAAGCACATGTCACTCTCCTGATACACACATTGGATTTGTCCTGCATGACATTGCAGTGACAGATACTGGCCATTGTATATTTTGTCATAACCTACAAAATTGTGCAGGACAGAGTGTAAACTATAATGTAAACTATAGTCCATGGTTAGTAGCAACGCTTCAATATCTGTTAATCAATTGTAACAAATGTGCCACACTAATGTAAGATGTTGTTAATGTGGGAAAGTGTGGGAGGGGAGGGAGGGGGCATATGGGAATCCCTTATATCGTTTTACGTAACATTTATGTAATCTAAAGCTTCTTTAAAAATTAAAAAAAAAATTTAATTAAAAAAAGAGAAATCATTCTGGTTGCTCTGGGGAGAAGGGTTTAGGGAGGAGACAAGAGTAGAAGCAGTGAGCCCAGTTAGGACCCAGTTGTGCTTGTTCAGAGAAAGCTGTGAATTAAAATGGAAAAGCCTGGAACTGGTGAGCCTGGTGGAGAGATGATTGGGAGTGTAGGTAGAGAATAAACTGCATCAACTGAAAGGCTGCCTTAGAAAACAGGGATTTAACTTACTTCACATGGACATCACTGCCAAACTGTGACCAAAGGGAAGAAGGCAGACATAGGAAGAGAGTTCAGCTTAAAGTAAGGAAGGGTTGTCTTGTGGTCAGAGCTGTGGAAAGTGGAATGAGCTGCCTCAAGGAGATAGAGATTCATCTGTACTTGGTAGTGTTAAAGAATAAACCAGATGACCCCTTGGCTAGAAAGTTAAAAAGAAAAGATAGAAAAAGATGCTATCTAAAATCCTTCTAAACCCTAGAATTCTACCCTAGAATTCTTCGGTCTTAAGATAAAATCTTAAGATAAAATGATCTTCAGGAGTGGATTTTCCCCAACAGGATAGAACTTCCTCAGTATGTCCTGCCTCTTAGAGGGAAGAATCCAATGAGAACAACATTGGCTTATTTCAGTCATTATAAAGTGACTCCTAGTTCACTTACAAATGTCATGCAAGACACTGAAAGGCTTTTTGGTACATGAGAAAGGTGCAAGCAATGGAATCAGATACCCCAGATCTGCAGGTTAATAGCTCTATGACTACTGGCAAGTAGGTTAAATCCTCTGAGTCTCAATTTTTCCATTTGAAAAACGGGAAAAATAATACCTAATTCAGGATGTTTGCTATGAGGATGAAAGCCCAGTGGCTGACACAGCATAGTAAGAATAGTAATGATAACTAACATTTATTGAGCCATTGCTAAATGCTAGGCATGTGCTATGTGCTCTAAGTGCAATTTTTTCATCCAATCCTTTTTAACAACCTAGGAGGTAAGCATTGTTATTACCCCAATTTTCAAAATTAGGGAATAGATTCCTAGAGGTTAAGTAACGTATCTAAGGGTCATATAGCTAGTAATGAAAAAACAAACTTTACAAAGGCTGAAAGAAAAAGACAAAGAAAACCACATTTAGAAATACTGAAGAAGAAAAAAAAGTAACCCACAGTTCAATTTAACAATTAAATTCACTGACTCAGTTTTTAGCAAATATTTACTGAACATATAAATGAATAATTGATTTTAATAAACAATTATTGAGTTTCTACCAGACACTATATTAAGAAAGTAGAGTTACAGAGAAATTTCATCAATTTAATTGAAAGTTTGCCATTAAAATCATGATTTTCAAACTACGGATAAATTGCCAACATATTGACCTACATATTTACCCATGGGAAAATGTCATTTTATTTGATATATTTACCCACAGAAAAAAGATCTCAAGAAATACCATTCACACACAGATGAAGAAAAGCTGGAAATACTGTTGTCCTTTCTTTGGGAAGGCAAAGCTGTTAAAGGAGTGCTCAGAGCAGTAAGCCAAGAACCAAGAACATACAACAAATGGAAGGAGATAGTCTCAAAGAAAAGATGAGCAAGACTTCCAAGGGAAGCAGATATCTAAGAAAACACAGACTAACTTAATAACTAGGAGTTTGCCAATAAATTGCACCAGAATTTTAGAGGGCTTCAAAGGGTAATTGGATGAATGAGCTAAAGAGGAAAAGGAGAAAGTCTTTCAAGAAGTTTGGTGATTAAAGGAAGGAGAAAGGGAAGCGGATGTGGCCCAAGTGGTTGAGCTCCTGCCTACCACATGGGAGGTCCCTGGTTCAATACCCAGTGCCTCCTGAAGAAGACAGCGAGCTTGTGCGACGGGCAGGCGCAGTAAGCTGACAAAACAAGATGACACAACAAGAGACACAAGAAGATAAAACATAATGACTGACACAACAAAGCAGGGAACAGAGGTGGCTCAAGCGATTAGGTGCCTCTCTCCCACATTGGAGGTCCCAGGTTCGGTTCCTGATGCCTCCTAAAAAAAAAAAGGAAGATGAACAGACACAGCAAGTGCAAGCAATGAGGGAGTGGGGAGAAATAAATAAATAAAATAAATCTTTGAAAAAATAAAAAATAAAAATCAAGGAAAGATAAGGGGAGAACAGTAGCCTGAAGAGAAGCAGAAGGACTATTGATAAGTATATAAGCTAAAAGAGCAAGAGCCAAAAGAAAAGAGAGATGGAGGAGATAAAAGAGAAAAATAAAAGGAGGACAAGACTCAGGAAATTAAGAGGGGACAGGATAAAATGTTTATAGATAAGTATTTTAAAATGTAAAGATAGGGGAAGAGGATGTGACTCAAGTAGTTGGGCACCCACTTACCACATGGGAGGTCCCGGGTTCAGTTCCTAGTGCCTCCTAAAGAAGATAAGCAAGACAGCGAGCTAACATAGCAAGATGACACAAAGAAGAGACACAGCAAAGAAACACAATGATAGACACAACAAACGGGGAGCAGAGGTGGCTCAAGCGATTGGGCACCTCCCTCCCCCATGGGAGGTACTGGTTTTGGATCCCAGTGCCTCCTAAAAAAAAAAAAAAGAAGACAAGCTTACAACGAACGGACACAGAGAGCAGAGCAGACAGTGAATGTAAACAATGGGTGGGGGGAGAAATAAATAAATCTTTTTTTTTCAAATGTAAAGATAGGTATAAACAGCAAGCCATCACTAAGTGAGGTTTTCTCCGTGAAAAAATTGTGGTAAGATGGAGGGGACTTGAAATAGAAAAGATTCGGCAAGAAACATGGACAGGTCTTTTGTATTATTTTGTACTAGAAAACAAATATTCTCGTGTTAAGGGGTTTCTCAAACTCCTTCAAAGAAGAAGGGTCTTATACTGCATTTCTTCCCCCGCAAAATCCCTCATGATTCCTACTCAAAGAACCTAAATCTGGTTTTCACAACCTAATGAAAGCCTCCTTTATTTCATTTGGATTTCCCCCCAAGTGATATGTAGCAATTATTAATGTTGAGCATTGACTTATACTAACAAATCCAGAGGCCTCGGTTCAAAAGATATAGCTTTCTGAGATGAAATCCAAGGACCTCAGCTCCACTCTACTATATAGAGAAACTCAGCTTACAATGAATAGCAAACAAAGCCCACACTGTTCTTTATATATATATATATATTTGTGTGTGTGTGTGTATACAGTAATCTAGATAGAGATTTTTTTTTTAGAACAATCTCTACAAATCTGTTAAAATATCTCTTAACTTCACAAAACTCCACTAGCGCCATCCCATGCATCACCATTGTCAGGTGAGAAAAACATCCAACTTATATAAGTAAAGAAAGAAAATGTCACAAGGTACTGTACGTTTAATGAGTTGATTGTTCTCATCTGTCAGAATTGAAAAATTAATGCAGCAAAGATATTTGTTTTAGAATTATTTGGCTCAAAGCCAAATCCATGCGCAATTTTTCTTACAGAACCCCTCAGTTCTCTAGCCTACAAACCTCAGGATGCCCCAGATGATAGTTTGAAACTATGCCTTTAAATTAAAATGGTTGTGCACAAGGAAGAAGGTACCACATGCTGAGAGTATCTTCCAGTTACCTCCACAAACTTCATTAGATCCAGAAAAACCAACCAGGCTGTCATGTCTTCAGGAACCTTTGATGTTCAAAGAGAATTCTATTGTACATATTAATTTCTAAAACTGTTTAGTGATGCTGTAAAGACAGCTGTAGAGCAACAGGCTTCCCAGGCCCAAATCTGCATATTAACATATCTGTCGGGCGAAAGGACTAGACCTCAGTAGACCTAGGGATGGGTTTGCTCAGCCACTAAGTTTCCATTCACTCATCACTATAAATGTGGATTGTTTAAAGGGTCAATCAATTGTCTCATTGATTCAGTCATTCTGCAAACACTTATTGTGCAAATGTTTTGAGCATATTTTACATGATAAGCCTAGAGTAGGATACAAAGTTGAAGGGGACCTGGCACCTGCTCACAAGGAGCTCCCAAGTAAATAAAAAAGCACAGTCCAAGCCAAGCTGATGCACACTCAGTCATGCTGGAGTAAAGGGCTCTGATCAGTCAGTGCATGGTTCAGGTCTTGAGCCTGGACTTGAATCCTGGTCCTACCACTTAGTGGCTGGGTGACACTGGGTAAATTGTGCTTAACCTCTCCGAGCTAAGTTTCTTCGGCTATAAAATTTGGGGATAGTAATAGAACCTTTCACATTGAGTTATTTTCAGAACTAAATGAGATATATTACTATACATGTCATAGTAGACACTCAATAAATATTGGATTGTTTATTATTCTTTATTATTATCTGGGTAGGTATACTAGATATTTTTTCAGGGAAGCGGCTGTGGCTCAATCAGTAGGACTCCCATTTACCATATGGGAGGCCCCGGGTTCGGTTCCCGGGGCCTCCTGGTGAAGGCAAGCCCGCCCGCACGGCGTGGTTAGCTGACCCAGCGAGCACAAGCAGCAAGGGGGGGATAAATGAATAAATAAATAAATAAAAATCTAGATATTTTTTCAGGTCCTTTCCAACCCTGAGATTCTACAAATTTGCTGTGTGACTCAGAGCAAGTACTTTAACATTGGGCCTCAGGCCCTTTAACTGTTAAGTGAGAGGATATAGCTAAGTGATTTCTAAAATCCCTTCCAGCTCTAGAATATTGAAAGGCTCTATGATTGATCTTATATGACTTTTTAATGTGTCTCAGTGCCACTGTTGAGATAATCTGGTGCAACAAAGCAACTACTAGATAAACCATCATAGTCCAGTGGTTGTCTGGATCCTTTTTCTCTCTTGTTCCTTTAACCTCATTATCCACCCATGTATAAATGTGATATGCACACAAGATACCGGTCTCCAGAGAGAGAAACAAACAATTGCAGGGAAAGCAAGGCCTCTCTGTCCCCCTCCTCTAGGCTGGGAAGTGGCTTCCAAAGCATATATCAGGGGATGGAGGTTTGCAATGGATGAATGGACTCATTCACTCACCCACCCAAGCTGCCCACTTCTCAGTGGGGGGTGCCTTCCTGTGTTCCCATGCAAGGCACTGACTACTGGTCTCTATATGCCATTTCCACATTGCCATCCTATCTGTCCACACAAACAACTAAGCTGATTGAAAACTGGGGCTTTGTCTGCTTAACATGGCATACTCAGTCCCAAGCACAGTGCCTAGAATACGGAAGGCAACCAATGACTTAAGAATTAATTTGTTTCATACGTTTGCAGAATGACAAAGCAATTTGAGATGTGTGGCCTAATCCTCTGGGGATCCTTTACTAAAGGTCGCCAATCCAGCTGTACCAAGAACTAGGTGTGTGACCTTGGGGAAATATGGTGTCATTTTCCCCTGTGGCCCTCAGTTTCCTCATTTGTAAAATGAAGGAAACAGATTAGATCAGGGATTGGCAAACTATGGCTCATGGAGCAAATCTAGCCTATGGTCTATTTTTTTTTTTTTTTTTTTATATGGTCTATTTTTGTGTGCTCCCACCTTATAAAAGGCATTACACTTTTAAATGGTTATTAAAAAAAAAAAAAAGAATAATATGCACCAGACACAGTATGTAGACTGCAAAGCCTAAAATATTTACTTTCTGACCCTTTACAGAAAAAGCTTGCTGACTCCTGGATTAGATTATCTCCAAATTCCCTTCAAACCCTGACATTTTACCATTCTAATTCTGTTAGGTTTCCTTGAACATTCTGTTTCTGGCCCCTTGTACAGAGTACCCGAGGCACAGCAGGAGCTCAATTGCTATTTATTTAATCAAATAAATGGATTCTGCAGCAGCAACCCTAAGAACTAAATCCTCATCAAGAGGGTCAACGTATATCAAGTGATTACCTAGTTAGCGCCCCACGATGGACTAGCCACAATGATGGGAGCACACAGCTCTGGGGGTTCCTGGGAGACAGTGGCACCTGTAAAGCCCTCAATCACAGATAACACAAAGACCCATCTTGATCCACTAAATTAAAAAATACATTTAGCCATCCCTTGAACAAATCCCTTGGGCAAATTACAAAGCTATCTAGAAGTAGCTATCAGAAATACAGATCATCTGAATAGATAATCTTTATAGCCATGGATCCAAGAGAATAAATCCCATCCACAGTAAGGCATAGAGAATAATTTAGCTCCCAACATACAGTTTCTTTTCCCTACAGTTGTTGATAAGAATGTATAATAACAAAACAAGGAATTCAAACATTTACATTAGAGCAGCAAGCCAAGGAAAGTCTAGAATATATGATCCTATTAACACTAATGAAAGTTAGAGCAAGGGAAAAGAAAATAAAGCTCCCTTCCTCAGCTCTCCTACACATATTTTTCTAAAATAAACAGCCAACAATTATTTTTTTAATATTCCTCCTCTATACACCTATATATCCTCCTGGGCATAAACTTTTTGCTGATCTCAAAGGATGGGTTTCTTTCATTTTCCTTTGATTTTTTTTTTTTTTTTTTAAGATTTTATTTATTCATTTATCCCCCCCTTGCTGCTTGTGCTCGCTGGGTCAGCTAACCACGCCGTGCGGGCAGCCTTGCCTTCACCAGGAGGCCCCGGGAACCAAACCCAGGGCCTCCCATATGGTAAACGGGAGCCCTACTGATTGAGCCACAGCCGCTTCCCTCCTTTGATTTTTTTTCCCACTCTATCCTCTGCTCTTCCTCTTTCTATATGCTGACAAGGAGTTATCCTAAAGAGGCTTGGTGTGGTTTTCCACCATCACTCAAGCAAGTGTCTCCATTTACAAGCAGAGTCACCTCAACCACATACTTCATGGTCAGACTGTTACTCAGAAACCACACAGTTGGTCTAGGGATTCCACCCTGTCTCCTTTACCTCTAAAGAAGCTCCATGGAATTCTCTGTTCTCTCAGCTGACCAGCAAGAAGCCCATTTCTCCCTCCAAAACACCCAGTGCCCTATTATAAGGTGAATTCCCATGTCCCACTCTCCCCCCAGGCACCCTGCTTTAGTCATAAAGTCCTGGAAGGTTTAAAAAAAAAAAAAAAAAAATCCTGCACGTCTCAATGTTCAATTCCAGGCCCCTCATATGCCAGAGGAGGGAAAAATAGTTTAGATTTGGAGTTTTTCCTAACTCATGAAGTAAGCTTTTTCTAATAGACGGAACAGACACTGGCCCTCTGCTGACCTCTGCACGAACCTCAAAAAAAAGAAATCTCTTTACTTCTCAGAGTTTTGTTATTTTTGTGTGTTTTCCAACCAATAAAAATGGGTTCAATCTTAGCTAGCATTCTTGCTTAAGAGATAAGGATCCAGCACTCAACATGGTCCAAGCTCTGGGACCCTCTAAGCCAGGGTTCATAACCAGGGGTCCACGGACCATTTCAGGGGGTCTGTAAGCTTGAATTAAAAATTTAATAGAACATTATTCTTGTGGGGACATGTTGGTACAGGTGTTATATATTTATTAGATAATACACAGTATAGTGTGGACTTAGTATGATTTTTATTTTGATGTATCGTGTTCTCAGTGCAGTGGATAACTGCCTGAGGAAAGGTTGGTAAGGATGGCAGATGTGGGTTTATGACACCGTGGGGAAACTCGAATTTCTAAATGTTTGCTGAAAATGACTGAACAGATGTTAAACCATGTGAGGTATTGAAATTATGGGAAAGTTATAAAACCTAATTTTGAATAATCCTAAAATTTAATTTAAAGACATAACGATGTTGAGTGTCGTAAAATGATCTACCACTACATTTTGAAGGAGTCTGTGGTTTTCACCTGACTAGCAAAGGGGTCTGTGGAACAAAAAAGGTAAGAAACCCAGCTCTAAGCAAAAGTCCTGCAATGCATAGTTCTCAGATCCTAGGCTCAAACAGCCTAACCCACATTTTCTCCAAGTTCCATCACTATAAGCCCTACTGCTGGGACCTAACATGGCTCTGGCTGCCCCCACTCAGCAGTCCTCTAAATAGATCTAGATAACAGGTAGGCCTGCTCTATCTTCTACCTGCTGGTTCCAGATGTCCCTGTAGCCCAGCTGCACTTGTTCTTTCCATGGTTACCTGAAATACCCCACTATCCTCAGTGTGAATTGGGTTTCTTTAATTTACAACCCAAAGAGTTCTGACTAACACAACCAGGAAGAATGAACAGCAATCATTTGAAGTGGCAAGAAGATGGAAGCAAGCAACAATCCCCAAGTGTCTAGGACACACCCAGAAAGTTTCTCAAAACAGGTAATGATCTCAGCAAACTGATGACAATATATAAAAGACCCTTTTCAGTTTCCAAGGGCCTCTAGTCTTAAACTTATAAACCAATAACAGTAAAATACTCTCTCCCCATTCTCAATTCATTCCCAGAAGCATATATGCAGTTGTAACAATCCTGCCTTAGGGTTAATCTACTAAGATACTTTCAGTAGTCCTCAACCATCCAAAATCCTAGCAAGATTAACCTCATTTACCATACATAGTCAGCTCTGCTTCCTGGAATTTACTGGGAAATGGATCCACATGCAGCTCTAAGAATTTGAGTAATTAATTTGGAATAAACATTTCTGGGCATGAGTGTACAACTCTGACCAGAGATTTTCAAAGATGAATATTCAACAATCACCAAAGTTTCTAGAAGCACTTACAATACTATAAGCCAGAAGATTATAAAAATAAACAGGAGAAGGATGCCATGAATGCCTTCTTGGGCAGTGAACACGTTTGCCAGGAATAAGGGCTAGGGATGACAGAGGCTGCATCCTACTCAGTTTCCAGAAATGTCTCTCATTGAGCCACACTTGGTCTATAACAAGCACTGACATCTGTAATGCATTCTACAGGCTTGTTATAAAGCACATTTATATTATATGTTGTGTTATTTGACCTTCAGAAAAACAGTACGAAGCTAGTGTTATCATCATTCCTTCATTTATAGCTAAGAAAACAGGCTCAGATGTGTCAAGAGCTCACAGCACCAGGACCTGTGAGAGTCGAGACTTGTACTCCTATTTCCCGATCCCAATTTCTCTGTACATTGTACATGATGTAGCCCAAACTATGGAACACCAGGGCAGATAAAAGTTCCCTCCACTGTCATAATTTGTCAATCCAGGCTGGAGGGTAGTTTTCTGTTTCAAGTAGCTAAATATGGAAACTTTCTGGGGGGTTAAAGGGCCTGGGATAGATGAGTGCTCTGCCTCCAAAGACAGCTGGGAAAACACTCCCTGACAAGACACCACAGTTTATGCCCACAAGAGCCATGAGAGAAAAGGAGGAGCCTACGACAAGGGATTGGGAGTACGAATATCTCCACGTGGCCCTGCCAGACAGAAAGTTCTAGGCTTCTGAGAACCAGGTGACAAGGTCTCTCAGAGCCGCAAAGGCAGAAGCTGGTGAAAATGAGAGGGAAGTTATCCTCTATTGGGAAGGAAGGGGCGATCAACCAAATAAACTGAGCTGGCCACAACTAGCACCCTCTCAGATGATTTTTATGAGCCACTGCTAAGGGACAAATTGCCAAGATCCAACACTCCTACACTACCTGGGAAAGGAGAAGAAAGAAGAGATGAGCCATTTATCCCTGGGAGCTAGTGATCCACCACCTCAGATGGAAAACATGGGAAACTAGAGGAACTATCCTAGAGGATGTTAGAAAACCTGAAGGGCTAGGCTTTCCTGCCCATTATTACGTCCCAGGCTTCCAAGAATGAAAGAGAGGCCCTGGTACCCTGGCACATTTCCTCTGTAAATAGAAACTCTAGGATCCTGAAGAAGCATGGGATAAGGGAATGGGCAAAGGCTTTGATTCTGACAAACCTGGGCTTGAACCACTGCTCAGTCTTTCATTAGCTAGGACCTTAAGCAAGTCACAACCTCTTTGAGCCTCAGTTTCTGTATCTGTAAAGCAAGGATAAGAACACCTACCTTATAGGATTGCGGGGAGGAAAAAATGAAATTAATATAAAGGGTATAGCACAGTACCTGACACATAGTAGTTACTCAAAAAATGTTCATTCCTAACTTCTCCCCCTTTACCCACACTCCAATTCCTTCACTAGTGCTTTTAACCTTGAGAGAATCTCTGATCTAACCCAGTATCTTGGCCATTTCACTTGCCTCTTTTTTTAAGATTTATTTATTTATCCCCACCCGTTGTTTTACACTCGCTGTCTGCTCACTGTGTGTTCTTCTGTGTCTGCTTGTCTTCTCTTCAGGCAGCACCAGGAACCAATCCTGGGACCTTCTGGAGTGGAGAGAGGTACTCAATCTCTTGCGTCACCTCAGCTCCCTGGTCTGCTACATCTCTTATTGTCTCTCTTCTATGTCTCTTTTTGTTGTGTCATCTTGCTGTGCCAGCTCTTCGCTCGGGCCAGCACTTCTGCACGGGCCAACACTCTGCCTGGGCCAGCTTGTCTTTTCACCAGGAGGTCCCGGGAATCAAATCCTGGACCTCCTATATCGTAGATGGGAGCCCAATCACTTGAGCCACATCCGCTTCCCACTCGCCTCTTTAAAACATAACCATCTGTGACTTTATTGTGAACATCTCAAATAACTCTAGACCCTCCGGCCTCTTACTAGTCTGCTCCATGTGTTACAAAATCCTCCCCTCATCTTTAAAAAAAAATGTAACCTCCTGGTATCTCTTCAACCTTCTAATCTTTCTCCAATCTGAAACAGAATCCAAAAGTTATATATATTTAGCTACAGCTACACTTAAAAGCTGTCAAATTCAACTAAATGTTCCAACACGCCTAAAATAAAAAGGATTTATGAGTTCACCAAAGCTTTACTGAATATAATAAACACGTAGTATGCTTATGAGCATAGGGACAATGCGAAGGATGAGGTCCTTGGGGTTTGCATTATCTTTGGGGTCATTTCCTCTTTACATCCTCTTACCCGAGACAGGGTTAGGTGCCCTCCTCTCATTCCAATAGTCAGTTCCCCGTACACTCCACTTCCAGAGCTATTACCATATTCTAAGATAATATCTCTTTTAAGTCTCTTTCACTAGCCTACAATCTCTCTACAGGCAAAAACAGGGTCCCAACAAATCTTGATTGCTTGTTACACCCAGCACAGTGCCCGACATATAATTATCACTAAATTAATGTCTGATAAATGAATGAATGAGAGGGTTTTTTAGATTTGGAAGGAACTTTAGAAATAATCTGGTCAACTATGAGGCCTACATTTCACAGATAAGGAAGTGAAGCCTCAGACATGTACAATAACTCAGCTGCATTACCCTCCAAAGCATCAGGAAAACGACAAGGTGGGAGCAGTCACGAGCCGTCTTTGAGAATTCAAGGGCAGATATCAATTCATACTCATCCCCAAAGGGAGGCAGTATAGCTTAGTGGACACAGCATGGGCTCTGCAGGTGAAATCTTGCTTTTACCACTTACCAATCATGTGACTTTGGGTACATTACTTCATCTCTCTGAGTCACAATTCTGCATCTGTTAATTGGAGCTATTAGTGACTCCAGAATTGTTGGGGGTATTAAATCTGCCAACATATATAAAGCTTGTAGCATAGCACCCAGCACTGTGTGTTAAATAAATGTTTACTGAATGAATCATGCATGAGTCCCTATCCAGCATACCACAGTTTCATGAACCTGGGTTAGACTTTGCATTTAAGTTTCTGCCCACATGGAAAGTGGCTGGGATGCCCATAATTATAGAACCATGAAAAGAGATTTGTTCCTTGTGGATTGGATCTTAAAGCTGCACCAAGTAGCCCTTCCCACGTTGCACACTGCCACACAAATCTTACCCATCTTCTCTAGTCCAGTCAGACCCACCTTATCTAGGAAGCCATCTCTAGTTCCTTTGACTTGAAGCAATCACCATACATCTTACTTCATCAGTCCTTTCTTGTCTCACTGATCACTTTCATCAGTCCTTTCTTGTCTCACTCACACACCACTTCGTAAAAGGGTGTGTCTGCTTTATCTCTTTTACTCAAAGGACAAATGACAAAGACTAGGTCTCAACCATCTCTATGGCTCTTAATGTGCCTGACATGTGATGGGCACTCAACATACACCTCTCAATTAAATAAGACAGGACTCAGCTCCAAAGATAAAGTGAAAAAGTAATCGTTTTCTGCACAAAGTTGCAAAATAGCAGTAAAGCATGGAGAAAAGCACAGGCTCTGCAGTAAGTGGCCTTGTTTCAGGTCTTGGATCTGCCTCTTACTAGTCATATGATCTCAGGCATGTAACTTAAGCTCTCAGGGTTTCAGTTTCCTCATGTGGTTTTTACAACAGTTAAATGACATAATTTATATAAAGCAGTTAGCATAATGCTTGGCACCTCGAAAACTTGCAAAAAAATGTCTGCCAATAGTGTTACTATAAAGTTACATAATAAAAATAACTGATTGCACACACAAACATGCTATTCAACGTCCTGGCCATGAAAATTTAAAAAACAAACAGCAGACAGAATCCGAGACCAAACAATTTATGGCAGGTAATAGTCAAAACAGAAGGACAGTCCCTCCGCAATAACAATGAATCTGGCTTGGTATCACTGAATTTGGAGTCTCGAGCTGTGCAGCTGCAGCTATGGGAGTTGGAGATTTTTTTTCACTTCACAGGATATTATAACACAGGATGTTATAGTAACGATCTTCTCACTCAGCAAAGCAGCCTGTCCAAGATATCATAAATGTTTTTTAATCAGGATTACTTGAGGGCTTTTTGGTGCCTTGGCTGAATGTATTTTGAATTTAATCACTCATGTTTTGAGGCTTTTAGCAAATGATAGATCTTTATTACTATTCCAGACAGAAGTGTTAATTTCAATCTCATCTCAAAAACTGAATTGAGCTCCCCACCCCACCCCAAGTTCCTCTAGGATATGAATTCTCTTTGAGGTTGCTCCCCAAATTTCCCAACCCAGAAACATTCTTTCCAAAATTAGCTCTTAAAAAATAGAGTACTTGTATCTTGGAAAGAAAATCTGTCTGTCAAAACAATATGCAACCTAGCTAGTTAAAATGGCTCTCTGACACTAAATTGGAGACCTCAGTGTGTGGATGAAGGATAGGGAAGGAAAGAAAAAGAGGAGCTACGAGAAAGTCATCCAAACCCCAATATTGGTCCAAATATGACCCAAAGGTGACCATACCCCTAGCTTTACTAGCGCAATCATGACTTTATGAAAATTTAACACTCTACTAGAGTTGATTTTATTAAATGAATAACTAAATGTGATTTGATGTGTATACTTTTTTTTTTCCAAAGGAGGTATCAGGGTTTGAACCCAGGACTTTGTACATGGGAAGCAGGCACTCAACCACTGAGCTACATCCACTCCCCTGATGTGTATACTTTTGTAAGACTTTACAAGTAAATGAATATATAAATAAGGGGGAGAGATTCTTTATCAGAACATGTATCACAATTTTGAGTTTAGAACAATATGGTCACCATATGCCCTGCGTCAATTTTAATTTGGCTCCTGAGAAATGGCTCTGAGCTTACTCTCTGCCTTGTCCTCCCCAGGATGCCTACATGTGCTGAGAGGCCAGTCACTCAGTGGGCACCATGCTGAGCACCTGACACACAGAGCCTTGTTTCATCCTCACAACAGCCCTATGCTGTAAGAATTGGCATCTCCCCTCCCACACTTTTTATCTTTTTATTTTGAATCAATTCAGATTTACAAAGCAAGACTATTACAAAGAATTCACATAGATTCTCCAAATGAGGGAAGCGGCTGTGGCTCAATCAGTAGGGCTCCCGTTTACCATATGGGAGGCCCCGGGTTCGGTTCCCGGGGCCTCCTGGTGAAGGCAAGCCCGCTCACACGGCGTGGTTAGCTGACCCAGCGAGCGCGAGCAGCAAGAGGGGGATAAATGAATAAATAAATAAAATCTTTAAAAAAAAAAAAAAAAGATTCTCCAAATGTTTTTACCATATTTGCTTTTTTATTCTCTCTCTCTATATATAGATACTGCTTTACCCCTAAATCCTTAGAATTTCCTTTAAAAATCAAACCAAAAAAAAAAGGCATTCTCTTACATTTCCATATACAATTATCAAAATCAGGAAATTAATACTGATATGATTCTATTATCTACTCTCTTATCCTTGTTCAAAATTTCACCAATTAACCAAATAATATCCTTTAGAGCAAAGAAAAAATGTTTCCTCTGGTCCAAGATCCAATCCAGGATCACATGTTGCAGTTAGTTTCTATGTGTCTCTAGGTTTCTTTTAATCTAGACTAGTTCTGGAGTCCTTGTCTTTCATAACACTGGCATTTTTAAATTTATTTTATGGGGGAGCAGTTGTGGCTCAAGTGGTTGAGCACCTGCTTCCCACCTGGGAGGTCCCAGCTTCAGTCATGGGTTTGATTCCTGGGTTGGTCCCTGGTGTCTCCTAAAAACAAAACAAAACAAAACAAAAACAAACAAATAACAAAGAAACAAAGGAAAAAAACAACTCAGGGGAGCTGATGTGGCTCAGTGGTTGAGTGCCAGCTTTCCACATTCAAGGTCCAGGGTTCAATCCCCAGCCCAGGTACTTCAAGAAAAAATAAATAAATAAATTTATTTTATGGAATGTTCCTTAATTTGGATTTGTCTGATGGTTCCTCATGATTTGAATCAGGTGATGCATTTTTGGCAAGAATACCACTCAGGTGATACTGTGTCCTCAGAAATATGGTGTCAATTTGTCCCATCATTGGCAATGTTAGCTTTGATCACATAAAGTGGTGTCTGCCACATATCGCCAGTGTAAAGTTACTATTTTTCCCCTCAGTGATTAGTAAGCATCTTATAGGGAGATATTTTGAGCCTAGACATCCCCTAGATGAGGAATCTGATGCTCAGAGAAGTGAGAATTACCCAAGAATACAGCACAAAAATGCCAGAACACAAATTCAAACTCCAGTTGTAACCTCCAAGACTAGCCACTAACGATGATGATGGACATGTCCCATCCCAACAAACAAGGAGTATCTACAACTGCAAGCAAAAGAGTTCCTTCCATCTGCCCCATAATATCTAAGCCCTCCTCAATCTGAAGCAGAGCAGACACCATCCCAAATTCCTCAAGAATGAACATAAGAGGGGAGTGCAACCATGGACCAAAGTAGACTTATTGTTATTATAATTATTAGCATGTGGTAATGGAAGAACTTGTAACATTGATATAAAGATAGTGGTTACCAGAGGTTCTGAGGGGAGGGGGAAGGAAGAATAGGTAGAACACAGGACACTTTTAGGGCATTGGAATTGTTCTGTATGATACCGAAATGATAGGTACAGGCCATTACACATTTGTCAAAACCTATAAAACTGGAGATTGCACCAAGCCAGCAGCAGGTGCAGTTGCTGTAGTTCTGTCTACAACTTCACAATATTTCCCTTGGCCAAAAATGCACTGAGTCATCTCAGAGTTTGAAGCATTCAGCAAACAATGGCAAGGCACAGTCACCAGAAATGTACACCTGATTTCCATGACAAATAGGTAATGATGAATGAGCTAGTGGAGCTTCATTCTGTGTTGCTGTATGGACATATGTAGCAACACACATTAGAAGAGAATGGAACCTGTTGCCTGTTGGCAGAGTCACCCCAAAGGAATGGAGAGATCGGTAATCATCCCAGTTGGTGTGATATTAAATTGTTTCAAAACCAACTTGACAAGTAAAAACATTGTGTTCCCATTATAATATGTCATTGAAGAAATAAAGTACATTTAAAATCTTAAAAAAAAAACCTATAAAACTGTACAGCAAAAGTGTAAACCATAATATAAACTATAGACCTGTATTAGTAGCAGTGCTTTAATATTGGTTCATCAATTGTAACAAAGGTACCACACTAATGTAAAATGTTATTAATAGAGAAAAATGTGGGAGGGAGAGGGGGTGGACTACATGGGAACCCCCTATACTTTCCAAGTAACTTTTCTGTAATTTAAAACATCTCTAAAGTTTACTATTATATTTTTAAAAAGCTAGCCACCAATGGCTAAAGCAGCCTTGTCTAATGCCTTCACCATCCCTTTTGGGAATGCCAACGTGAGGACTTCATGACCTATAGAACTCTCATACTTCCTCTAGTCTAACATGGTCCTAGCTTTTCTGTCTCTAGAGTAGCTTTTTAAATATATATATATATACCTTTTAATTTTTCAAAAAAAGATACTTAGATTACCCGCTCCCAACCCCTCGCACATTTCCCCACATTAACAACATCGTTCATTAGTGTGGTACATTTGTTATAATTGATGAATACATTTTGGAGCATTGCCACGAAGCATGGATTATAGTTTACATTGTAATTTACACTCTCTCCTGCACAATTTTATAATTTATGACAAGATATATAATGGTTTGTATCTGTCATTGCAATGTCATTCAGGACAATTCCCAAGTCCCGAAAATATCCCCATTTTATACGTGCTTTTCCCTGTCCCTCCCCTCAGAACCTCCAGTGGCCACTGCCTCCAAATCAATGACAAAAGTTCTTCCATTGCTAGAATCACAATAAGTCTATACTAGAACATCAGCAAGTCTACTCTAGTCCATAGTTCATTCCCCAATCCTGAGGATTCTGGGATGGTGATGCCCACTCCACCTCTAATTGAGATCCCATGGGGCAGATGGATGGGACTATCTTGCTTGCAGTTGCAGACTCTCTGGTCCTTGGGATGGTCATTGTCCATCCTCATCTCATTATTAGTTGTCCTGGATGAGTCCAATGAACAGGAGAGTAGGGATTGCAACTCTGTTGAGATTCAGAGCCCAGCTGGCACATGAACAGCCCAAAGATTTAAGTCTCTTAGATATAGAGTTGCTTTTAAAATGCCAGAAATCCCATGGCCAGTACTTTACACCCAAGCCTTCTGTCCTCTGAGCAGTGAAACTGGGAGATATCTGGAGGAGGAGAAGTCAGTTGGCACTAAAAAGCAGAAGATGGGAAACTCATATTCATCAGGACACCAGTGTGAACTAGGAAAACTTGAAGCTTGCCTATACCCTAAGACCAGCTAGCTCTATATGGCTGACTCTTAGGCTGGCCTCCTGAAACTTTTCTCTTTCTGAGCTGCCATTTATTTCTAATTTTTGGAACTTTATCTTATTTTTGGAATAGATATTACATTGGTAATATATTCACATTTCAAAAATCAATGTGAAATCACTAGAATGGTTATAATAAGAAAGATAGATAATAAGTACTGATGAGGATGTAGAGAAATTGGAAGTCTCATACATTGAGAATGTAAAATGGTGCAGCTATGTTGCAAAACAGTCTGTCAGTTCCTCAAAGGTTAAATGTAGAGTTACCAGTTGACCCAGCAATTTCACTCCTAGGTATATAACCAAAATAAATAACATATGTCCACACAAAAACTTGTATGTAAATGTTCATAGTGGCCTTATTCATAATGACAAAAAAGTAGAAACATCCCAAATGCCCATGAATGGCTAAATAAACTGTGGTATAATCCATACAAAGGAATATTATTCAGCAAACAAAAGGAATGAAGTATTTACTGAAAGATGCTACAACATGGATGAACTTTGAAAACATCATCTAAGTGAAAGAGGCTAGTCACAAAAGACCACATACTATATGATTCCATTTATATTAAATGTCCAGAATAGGTAAGTCTATAGCAACAAAGAGTAGATGAGGTATTGCTTGGATTGGCAGGCTGGTGAGGGGGATGGAGAGTGACTGCTGATAGGCATAGGGTTTCCTTGTGGGATGATGAAAATGTTCAAAAATTGATTGTTGTGATAGACGCTCAACTCTGTGATCATACAAAAAACCACTTATACTCTTTATAATGGGAGAATTGTATGGTATGCACATTATACCACAAATAAAGCTGTTTTTAAGAAATCAACATGATATGAAAAAGTAAACTTTGAGAAATCTCACTCCATTCCTCCACCCCCGCCCTTCTCACTCCTGCTATCCACTACCAGTAACCACTTTTATGAATTTTATTTACTTCCAGGGTGTCTTTGTGAACATTCAAATATAATTTTTTATCCTCCCATCCCCTTTCTTTCACAAAATATACACTGTTCTGCACCTTCTTTCTTTTACTTAATATATCCCGGAGATCTCTCCCTATCAGTATTTAGAGAGCTTCCAAAATCCTATTTGCAGTTGTGCAAAAGTGTCTATTGAATCAGTCAGCTATTGATGCAAACTGAGGGTTGTTTCAAATCATTTGCTATTAGCAACAATGATGCAATGATTGTGCTCTCTTAACTTGGTCTCCGCAGGTGAAGTTCTGCTCCTGAACAGCCAGGAGGCAATGCTGAGTATCAGGAACTGCTTGGGAGGTAGTCAGAACTGGGTCTGCATCCTGGTCCCGCTGCTAACTAGCGATGTGATCCTGGGAAAATTACTTGTACTTTCTAAGCATTAGTTTTCTCACATGTTAAATAGGCAAAATCCCACCTACTACATAGGTTGCTTTTACAGTTAAAAAAAAAAAAAAAAAAAAGATGTCTGTCTCTCACAGGCCAAATTTGAGACAATTTGAGTATCCAGAGGCATAAGGTGGCCACTTTACACCCACAAGCATGGCTATAGTAAAAAAACAAACAAAAAACTAACAAGTGTTGGGGAAATTGTAACCCTTGTACACTGCTATAAGGAATAAAAAATGGTATAGTCACTGTGGAAAACAATTTGGCAGTTCCTCAGTTAAATATAAAATTACCATATGATACAGCAATTTGACTCCTAGGTATATACTCAAAAGAATTTAAAACAGGTATTGAAACAAACCCTTATATACCAATGTTCATAGCAGCATTATTCATAATAGTCAAAATGTACAAACAACCCAAAATGTTCATTAACTGATAAATGGATAAACAAAATATGGTATAAACATACAATGTGATGTTATTTAGCCACAAAAAGGAATGAAGTACTGATACATGCTACAACATGGATGAACCATGAATCATTGTGCTAAGTGAAAGAAGCCAGACACAAAAGGTCACATATTGTATAATTTCATTTTTGTGATAAAGCCAGAACAGGTAAATCCAGAAAGAAAGAAAGCAGATGAGTGGTTGCCAGGAGCTATGGGGAAGGGAGAATGGCAGTGTAGTGACTGCTTAATAGGTTCAGGGTTTCCTGCTGGGGTAATAAAAATATTTTGGAATTAAATAGAGATGACATTTACAGTTACAACATTGTAAATGAACTAGTGCCACTAAATTGTACTCTCTAAAATGGTTAATCATATGGTATGTGAATTTCACCTCAATTTTTTAAAAAAAAGTCATGAGGTTGGTCATGGATTAAAACACATTGGTGGTTGGGAAGCGGCTGTGGCTCAATCAGTAGGGCTCCGGTTTACCATATGGGAGGCCCCAGGTTCGGTTCCCGGGGCCTCCTGGTGAAGGCAAGCCCGCCCGCACGGCGTGGTTAGCTGACCCAGCGAGCACAAGCAGCAAGGGGGGGATAAATGAATAAATAAATAAAATCTAAAAAAAAAAAAAAAAAAAAAAAAAAAAAACCACATTGGTGTGAAGGGAGAACTCATGAGTCCAAATAATGCTAAAAAAGGAGGGTGGGATGGAGGAAGAAAACAAGAGTTAATCTACCAGAAAATAAGTATAGAAAGTTACTTATTAGTTAATCTATATTAATAAGTATAGAAAGAAGAGAGAATTAGTAGGTCATCCAAGTGATTTAGGTCAGGATTATCATTAAATATTAAAACTATCAGATGAATGTTGTTGAGGAACAAGATAATCAAAAAACCTCAGAGTAATACTTTTTACCCCCAGAGGTATAACCTGAATCCTATAATGAGAAAACAATCAGACAAATCCTATCTACAGTATACAAGACAACTGAATTGGAATCTTCGAAAAGCTCAATGTCACTAAAGACAAAACAGGCGGGGCCTTGTGTTACATTAAAGGAAACTAAAAAGACACAACTGCCTCATGGGATCCTTGATTAAATCCTGGATCAAAAGTTGGAGGGGAAAAAAAGGTTATAAAGGGCATTAAACAACTGGAGAAATCTGAAAAATATTATTGTTTCATTTTAATAGTGTTGTGGTTACACCAGGGAATGTCTTGTTCTTGGGAGATACATACTTAAGTGCTTGGAGATTAAGTGTTGTGATGTCTGCAGTTCACTTTCAAATAGTTTAGCAAAAAGAAAAGAAAAGTGTGTGTGTGTGTGTGTGTGTGTGTGTGTGTGTGTAGAAAGAAAAAGCAAGTGAATTTAGATTAAGGGTATATGGGGAGTTCTCTGTACTGTGCTTGCAATTTTTCTGTAGGCTTGAAATTTTTCAAAATAAATTAGGGGAAAAAATCAAATAAAATGTGTAAACCACCAGGCACCCAGTGACACTATGACAGTTCATATTACATCCTCAGCTAAGTCAACAGGTATACAGAAAACTTTTCCCTGTGCCTGGATCAATACTAGGCAGCATGAACCATAGGAAAGTAGATGCCACCATCCCTGCCTTCACAAAGCTTATACTTTGACTCAGAAAGCAAGGCAAAAACATGAAGCAGCTAGAGAAACAGAGGGGTTTGGGTTCCAGAAAACCTGCCTGTAATTTTTTTTTTTTTTTTTTTTTTTTTAGCTAGATAACTTTACAAAAAAATTACTTAACATTACTAAGAATTGTTTCCTCATTTTGTACATCAAAATGGAGCTAATACCAACCACCTAGGATCAAGAGAATGAGAGAATACACAACACACCATGCAGAGCAGCTTTTATTGAAGGCCCTTTCAAAGATGGTAACCTCCTAGAATAAAATGGGGAAGAAGGAAAGCTCCTAAGTGGCTCCACTTTGGTTTTCCTATCAGAATACCCAGCATAGAACCTTGCATTTAGCTTATGCTCACAAATCATTGGTTGTAGAAATAACAATAAGACACCATGAGACAGAATGCCTAAAAAGTCTTTCAGGCTACAAATGCCATTGAAATTAAAGGAAAGAGTATTCTAGCTTAGCTAGCCCAGTCAGGGGCAGCAGTTCTTTAACAACATCCCCTTATATGTGCGCATCAGTTAGTCAAAGCCCTTTTATACACATTATCTCACAATTATCCCCAATTTATAGATGAAGAAACTGAGGCTTGAAAACCCAAATTGCCCATGGTAGCACACAGCTTGAATTTATATTTACTCCACGTAGGCACAAGGGCTAAAAGAATAGAACTAATTCATGGCTCATGAACCTCACAGGGACCTGATGAGCAGTCACTGATGGCTGCTCCTAAACTCATACCTGTTATTCTACAAACAGATGCTAAAACTCTGCCCTAGGAAAGTTGCTTCTATTGAAATTCAGAAAGATGAACACTCAGGTCTTTTAACACTTACTTCAGATATTTAAAGAGTAGAGCTTAAATTCCCCTTTCCAATGTGGTTGTGTGGCTGAGATGTGTAGAGGAAGCGAGCAGAAGAAGTGATTTTCATCTCAAGGTTGATCATGTCCACATTTTAATGTAGTTAACCATAACTCAAAACTAAAACTCTTCTGCAAAATTTTCTAGGGGATCCACTTCGCTGCTTCACTGTTTCAGTTCACTTTTTTAAACACCATGCTGAGTTGCAGGCAGGGATAATGTATTTTATTTTTGTTCCAGAGAGTTCCTCATTATTTACACATCAACTTTTGTAACAGCCATCAGAAAAATCAGCAAGGACTCTGTGATACCATTTTTGCCCACTCTCTACCCATCCTCAACAATTTCCTCTCTTCCCTTAGTAAAAGAATTCAGCCCAAGTGGCTAATGGAGTTGGCAAAGGTATGCAGAAATGGCACTCTGAAACACTGTTGATAAGAATTTAAACTAAGGGGCAATTAAAGAGAAACTGTTTGTGCCCTTTGACCTAGAATTTCTACTCCTAGAAATATATCCTACAGAAGTATTCCCACTAGTTCATCACAAAAGGATGTACACACAAATACTCACTGCAGCACAGTTTCCAACAGCCATTAAGGTGGGTAAAAACATGAATAAAGACATGGAGAAAATGTCCAAAATATAATAAGTGAAAGCTGCAAAATAATATGCATTATAACAATATTAGTAATATACATATGGGGGAAAAAATGACAGAAGAATACACATCAAATGCTCAACAGTTGATTGTCTTTGTTGGGTAGAATTAAGGAGGACTTTAATATGTAGTTCATTATGTATTTCTGTAATGAATTTTTTTTAAAGATTTATTTATTTTTATTTATTTCTCCCTCCCCCCTCGTTGTTTGCATGTCTTCTTTATTTTTTTAGGAGGCACTGGCTATTGAACCCGGGGCCTCCCATGTGGGAGCAAGGCGCCTAATCACTTGAGCCATCTCTGCTCCCTTATAATGAATTTTAATTAATCTTATTTTATTTCAAGAATCAAAAAATTAAGATATCTATTTAAGTACTACTAGACGGAGAAGATACCTGGGGTGGGGCATAGTCCCTGGCCTCTGTACACAGATCAGCCCTGTCCTTTTCACTTTCAAAACAGCTACTGTTCTGCTTGCAATATGACCTCTAGTATTAGTGTAGAGTGCTAAATGTAGAAGTTTGCACTCTCATAGAATGATAGAATCTGTTTAAAAAGAACCTAAGAGATCATTTACAATATTCCTGACAAATGGTATTCCAGTCCGTGGACTGATTAAATATTTGCAGTGACCAAAAAAGCACTACCTTCTGAAGCAGCCCTTGCTGTCTTCCAACTTTGCTGCAACATTCCCAAAGATCACATTCAGGAAAGGCAACGGATCTATATACCAATACCCACAATATGCTTTGCTCAATGGACAGAAACATTAGCACAATAACTAACATTGTTACTTGTTATCTACTATGCAGCTCCCATTAAAATTTCCCCGCAATGTACTTTATAGCTTTTTTTAAAAAAAGTCCAGGATCCAATCAAGGATCTTATGCTGTATTTGGTTATCATATCTCTTTAGTCTCCTTTCATCTAGATCAATTCTCATACCTTTTGTTTTGTTTTGCTTGTCTTTCATGACATTGACATTTTTGAAGATCAAGGCCAGCTGTTTTACAGTATGTTCCACAATCTGGATTTGTCTGATTGTTTCTTCATGATTGGATTCAAGTCAAACATTTCTGGCAAGAATTCTACATTGGTGATGTTATATACTTCCCATATATCACCTTGTCTCGTTGTTAGAGTAAGTTACCTTTTTCCTCATTTTGTCATTTGTGGGAACTAAGCAAGCCATCACCCCATAAATATGGTATTAAAAATAAATAAATAGGGAAGTAGAATGTGGCTCAAGCAGTTGGGTCCCACCTACCACATGGGAGGTCCCTGGTTTGGTTCCCGGTGTCTCCTAAAGATGACGAGCCAGACAGTGAGCTGACACAATGGGCTGGCGTGGCAAGCTGATACAACAAGATGACGCAATGAGATGACACAACAAAGATTACTCAACAAGGAAACACAATGAGAGACACAACAAGCAGGGAGTAGAGGTGCTTCGAGCAATTGGGCGCCTCCCTCCCACATGGGAGGGCCCAGGTTCGGGTCCCGGTGCCTCCTAAAGAGAGGATGAGTGGACACAGAGAGCACACAATGAACAGACACAGAGAGCAGACAGCCAGTGCAAATAATGAAGTGGGGGGAGAAATAAATAAAAAAAAAATTTAATTTTAAAAAACCCTTTAAAAAAAAAATAATACATAAGGATAACATGAAGAACAGCTACCATGAGCACCAAATATACCAAGCATAAGTGCCAGACATTTAAAATACATTTCTCATTTAAACCTCACAACAATCTTACAAAGAAGCAGGGGTTCAAAGAGGTTAGGTAACTTGCCCAAGGACACACACTTAGTGATAGAACACATATAACCTTCTCTGAGAAAGCATGTGCATGCACGTGTGAACTCCAGTGAGAGTGCACATGTGCAAGTGCACACACACACAATTTAGTATATGATCTCAGGGGTTCATAGTCTCCCTGAGGACATGCCAAGGTTAAGTTAAGAACTCTTATCTTAGGCTAATCTTGAGGACGCCTACCTAGTTTTCAAGGATTGGGTGCCCATGGGGAAGAAACTAAACATAAATTATCTGTGGTCCATATAGAATCTGGAAATGTTCTTATTTGGAGATGGGCCACATTTCTATAATAGCCAAGAAAATAATAATTTAGGACAATTATTCTCTAAATTATTATAAC
Source organism: Tolypeutes matacus (assembly GCA_026826555.1). Classification (NCBI taxonomy): domain Eukaryota; kingdom Metazoa; phylum Chordata; class Mammalia; order Cingulata; family Chlamyphoridae; genus Tolypeutes; species Tolypeutes matacus. Next base: position 12,899,688 of record JAKSZT010031676.1, read on the forward strand.
ATTCTGGTGTTTTTTACTACTCAGCAACAAAACGAGAAAAATAAAGACAACGTTGAGAGTTTTTCATAAAGTTAAATATGTGTTAATTCTAAAGGTATGTCTTCCCATGGTTTTGATATTATATGTCCTTTATTTTATGAGATAAAAGTGAGAGGAGACTGTTTTTTAAAGTAGGCTTAGTTTAAAAAAATAAGTAGTATCAAAACTTACCCAATTTTAATTTTATTTTTTGTAATTTTACTTGTCTGTTAAATTTAAAAGTCTGAGAGCCATTGATCTGGGGAACTCTATATTTTTAGAATGATTTGGGGGAAACTAATTTGAATAAAGGAAGCTCAACCCATAAAGAAACCAGATCTGAAATATTTCTGAATTTCCCTAAAAGTCATCCACAAAACATTTTACAGGCTGCAGGTCAGAAAGACATTCTAATGGATTTGTTCAAAGCATTTGACATTTGCATTACTAATTGCCCCCATCCAATGTGTTATGCTTTTGAATGGGCCCTTGATGACTTTGTTTAGTTCACTAATTCAGAGTCCCTAATTCATGTGAAGCATTGGAAACAGTCTGACAGGACCTCTTTCTTGCCTTCATGTCAAAGGTAGCCTGACACTTTGCACACCCTCTCTCGTCTTCATCCCTGTTCCCCCGGAAGGAATCAATGCCTCGGGTTAGGCTGTGATCTCCTAGTAATGTGTACATACCTCTCTGCGTGTGATCCAAATTCCTCCAAAACAAACACTATTTTATTCAATGTTGTATCCAATGTACAGTGTCTACCATATAGTTGTAGATCAGTAAAAATTTATAGAATAAATACATTTTACAGATGGGGAAACTAAAGATCAGAGAAAGAATGTGATACGTATCCAACATTACACAGCTTCATAAATAAGTAGCAGCCGGTCTTACAAAGCCTCATCCAGAGCTCTCTCCTACTTCACCATGTCGCATCCTACACATAATATGAAGAGTGAGGGAACCATCCTAGATATCTTTCAGGAACCTCAAACTCAACATGTCCAAAAGCTTCCCCTGCCTGCAACAAACAAACAACTCTGGTCCCATACAATATTCCCTTTTTTCTGTAAATGACAAAACTAGTTGCTCAAGCCAAAATCTAAGTCATTCTTGACTCCCATATCCAATCACCAAATCTTATCTATGATAATTTTCAAATTTAGTGCTTCTCTTAATCCCTTCTCTCCAAGCCCTTGGCCACCATGCCAGATCTAAGGCTCCATGATCCCTCAACTATACTGCAACCATGACTTGCTATGTGGCCTCTACACATTCACTTTGGTCAATCCCCTCCTCCAATCCCTTCACTTAACAGCCAGGTTGATGTTTTTAATATCTATCTAAATAAGCCGTTCATCTAGCTAATTGCAGTCCTTTAATAAACTCCCATTGCCCTTAGGATAAAGACCAAAATTCACCCTTAGCTTAGAAAGCTGTCTGCCCCTAGCTCTACCCACCTGTCTAGCCTCATTCTTATTCACTCTGGTCTCTCTCCCCTTGTTCTACCTCCATATATAGGCTGCCCTCCTTTCAAATCTTCATATTTACACTCTTGCCCTTCTACCTTTGAGCATGCAGGTCCCTCTGCCTGAATCCCACTTTCTCCACTTCAAGGCACCTCCCATCAACATCCTGAATTTCTCCCACTCACTCTTCAAGTTGAAATGTCAGTTCCTACAAGAGACCTCCCCTGATTCCCTCACAGAAGGGGACAACTTCATGTTAGGCATTTCCATTTTGCCTTGTAGTAGCATACCCTTTTCTAAGTAGCATTGATCACACCTGTAATGACTTATTCAATGATGGTCTCCTCTATGAGAATTTAAGCTCCTTAGGGGCAGGGAAAGTATCTGTCTTCTGTCTTTTCACGAATGTCACCATAGAGCTTAGCATACAGTAGCAGGTCAATTAATTTTTTTGTGTGTGAGAATGACAGGTTGGGGCCAATTATAGAGGGCTGTAACATCAGGCCAAGCAAACAAAGGGGAAAGGATCATTATCCCTTTGTAGATAGGGAAACTGAGGCAGAAAGAAATGCATAGTTCCAGGGTCACAGAGACAGCAGTGACAGTGACAAAGCTAGCCCTCCATTCAGCTCCTATCTCCTCCCTAAGCCTGGACAGGTGAGGGAACACTTCAGAAGAAAACAACAGGAATGGGAAGGTGGTGAGAGAGAGATGTAGGATGACACCTTCTGAATATGCCTGTCACACCAGTTGCCTCCAGATGGATGGCAGTTGGGCTTTCTACACCTACAGAAGCACTGTAGGTGCTAGCCAGGTGCTTGCGAGGCTCGAGTCACTCTCCCATGAGAAGTTTTCAGTAATAGCAAATGAAGGTTAACAGAGCTTCTAACTTTCCCTTTCCCTGAGCACTGCTGTTAAACAAACAAGCGTAACTACCACCAACCCCTTCTCCTTAAGAGAGGGGTATAAAATGACAAACTTCTTTCCTCTACAAAAAAGCAGCAGCAGGAGGAAAAGCTGTTCCTCCAACTCCCTCATCACAACCACCAAGGATCTTCAGAAAAGAAAGTTCTGTCACCTGGTTTGTTTCTCAGCAGTCAACAGGGAACAGGAAGGGAGGGAAAAGATTGCCTTCCCACCGGTCACCGGACATTAGATAAGGGGAAAAAAATGTATTAAATGAAGCAGAAGTCATTTGAAAACTACTAATTCTTTGGTAATTAAGAGAGCATTTCATGTAAAACAAAATAAAACAAAAAATCCTTGCTAACTCATTGGCAATTCTTAACACAGTTGCCGGTGAAAAGAAAAGTAGCATGAGCTCAATTGCAAAATTTCATTGTCCACGTGCTGCTGGGACCAAATTATGTCTGTCACAGAAACCACAAATTGGAACATGGGGTCAGGTCCATTGCTGCTCATCCTGCCAAGCAGCAACTGCAAGAAAAGGAAAAGGCAAGGCTCTTCAGAGAGGGCTATGTCGAATAAATATTCATGCAGTCTATATCTACACTGGAGTTCCCGGGTGAAGTAGAGGAGGAGGGGTGGGCAGGGTGTTCAGAGTTTGGAAAGAGACAGAGAGAAAGAGCTGTGATATAATGATACTAAGGGGGAGATCTTGAAACAAAGGAGAAAAATTATACTTGCAAGCGAAGAGACAGGGAAAGTGAGAGAATTTCAAGAGACAGAGGGGTGGGGAAAGGAAGGTAGAGAGAAGAAAAATAGGGCACCCAGAAGGGCTTCGAATGAGTAAGAGAGACAAGTAGGGAGAGGCAAAGGCAGTCGATCTTTTCCCAAATCCAAAAGCTGCTCACACCACTCCAGTAAATCACCCTACAATAGTTTGCCCTTTGCATTCGGTACAAAGCAGCAATTAATCAACTATCACTCAGCTTCAACTTTGAATCCTAAAGGTCTGAATTACAAGTGAACAAAATTGGTTCAGCAGCAGAAGACAGCAATAATGATTCTCCTCTCCCCGTGACCCCTCATGCCTGACTAGGATTTGAAAAGGCTTGGCATTTTAGAGTTAAGCATAACATACTCTGGCATTTCTCCTTCTTTTGGCATTCCAAAAGGGGGTGTGGTTGACCCCAAGTCCGTCCATTTCCAAGGTTGTAGATCTCTCAACTAAGACTGGCCCCATCTGTTCTGGAGCCAGCCAGCTGTTTATCTCACAGTACCATGTTTACTGCACTAATTATCCCTGTAACTCTTACAAGAGGAGAGCCAACATCATACAAGTCCGAACGCCTTTTGTCCTGTTAAATGTGTCAGCAAACAAAAACTACCGTCTTTGGTTTGCCTGGCTAGGGTTACTCTTTCATGAATACCTTTCAGTAATAGCAAATGAAGGCTAACAGCGCTTCTAACTTTCCCTTTCCCTAACGAGTTAAAATGAACCGGGTTTCCCTAATCGATCCTTTCTCCAAACCGTTACTCCTAACTGGTGGCTGTGTCTCAAGAAACAGCAGCTCATTACGGTACCGTTGTCAGTGGCACGGAGCCTATTGCAATTTAAAACATCTCACACAAGCACAAATCTCTGGGCTCCACTTCCAAACAATCCTGAAATCCTGCAGCCGGGAGAACGGGAAACACTTAAAAATGCTGCTTCAAGCAGCCTAAGAGAATCTTCCCCAGACACGTGAAAGGTTTTCTGACGGCCAGGAGTGCACCATTAAAGGACACTGTCACCTCAAATCAGCAGAAAAGGCGAGGCAAACGACAGGCAGACAAACACACACCTCAAATAAAGCTCACAAAACTTAATCTACTCAGAAGAAACACGCTCATCTTAAAAATGAATAGTGTGTATTCGCCCAAGCGACATATTAACGTTCTAAAGTAGTGAGTGCGACCACATTAAATCACTGTCTCCATTTCTCCTCACGCATCACTCCTTCCCACTCAAAACCTCAGCACTCGGGCCCTAAGTGACAGGACTGCAGCCCCCCCACCACCACCCCCAATTTTCCAAGAGCACTTCCTAACATCCTTCCCAGCCTAGCCCCCTCTCCCAGCCTCCTAAAGGTTGAGGGGACTTGCGACTAGGGAATTGGCAAGCACCCGTCCTCTGGTGGGGGCAGATTGCTGGAGTTGTTCTTTGCAGTGACCCAAATTACACAGAGCTTTTCCCTCGGCAGCGCCTGAGAACACATTCCCAATCCGCCCCCACCCCCACCTTCCCAAAAGAAAGCCTTGAGAACTAAGCGGGAGGAATAACTTGGTAGAACCATTTGAATAAATCACTTCAACTCACCTGGTTTGGGATTTTTCTCCCCACCCCAGGCATAAACAGAAATGATGTGCGAGTGAGTCACGCACGCAAGGGAAGGTGCTGCGATGTCCTAAGTCCAAGGGCTGGACTCAGCCCCTTCCCTGGTGCTGCTGCTACTCTTAGCTCAGCTGGAGGGAGCGCATTCGCAAGCCCAGCAACCGGGCGGGAGGCGGGGGGCGGGGGCTGTAGACGGTAGCACAATGAATGCAGTGGGGTTTTTGCAATGACATCATCCCTCTGTCCGAAAGGCCCCAATAGCCATGCTCAGGAACGGTGCATTCTGGGAATTGTAGTCTTCTTTGGACGTGGCGGGACACCGAGGCTATCGCCAGAACTACAAAGCCCAAAATGCACTAAGGTCTGACGCACCTTCAGCGGGCAAAGGGAGCGAAGGGGACTCAGCCGCCATGTTGGGAGTGTTGAGGCGATTCTGCGGAAGCTGGCTGAGGTTTGCGGGAGCCAAGTGTTGGTATGGTGGGGACGGTGAGGTGACGGACGAGCCGGTCGGAGCGCTTCGGACATGAATCTGGGAGCTGGGAATGGAGCCCTCTTTGGACACTGATGTAGGGCGGGTCCGGCTGGAGGCGGCATCGTAGCCTCTAGTTCAGAGGTGCTTTGGCCTCGCGGTCTGGCTGGGATTGCAGAGGGCTCTGCACCTCTTGCCCCCTTTTCTAAATAAGGGTTTGAAGGAGTGGGTTTATTTCTGGGCTCTGAGCATCATTTTCATCCGCTAACAAGTCAGGCGGGACGGATGATGTCTTCTTTGGGATGCGGGGATCCCGGGCTGCGAACCTTTAGTTTTTCGTCCACGAAATACCCTCCTTCCTCAACGCCACGGAGTTGGGATACTCTCTTCCAAATTTATATTTGTCTTCATGTCATTCTTTCCTCCCTCTCCCTCCCCAAGACTTCAGACCCTCACTGGGGTTTTTCATATTGGAATGCTTTGCAAAATGGGTCCAAAGAAATGTTGGAAGGTAGCCAAGCTAGAGAGGGACGATGCTTTGGCCCCGCAAATAAGAAAAGGAGAGGCCTAAAGGAAGACCACCTCGGGTTTAAAACAGCATTATCGTACCTGCCAGCGAAAGAGGGCAGATATAGAAAAGGGATCTTCTTAATGATAGGCCGACCAAGGGCTAGCGATCAGTTTCGGAAGAACGCCGATTCTTGGATAAACCTAGGGTGTATGCTAAGGTACTGCTGAGAATGAATGGTTGTACCACCAGTTTACTTAAAATATATTTAGTGTTGAATTTGTGGCACTCCAGATATTCGGTTGCCTTTGTTTGTTTGTTTTCCTTTCGGTTTCCTGTAAAGACTTATTTTTCTTTTTTTAAACTAACTGAAAGCAAACTTACTGGTCTTTATTTGGCCCAGTAAGTAAAATGAACTGTATATTTTTTTCCAGTTGTGTTACTAATGCAATGATGTGTGTGTGTTCTTTTTCAGAGCCTCTCTGCAGTATGGAAAGATGGGAAATTTCCTCCTGAGTGTTGTCTGAAGGGTTAAAAATGCTGCTATCTTAGTGCTGTTCTTCCCCTATCCACCCCTTCTCCGCCCCTTTTGTCCATTATTCTGAGAACAAAATTATTAACTAATTATTCTGGGTCAGTGAAGGTATGCACTTCAACTCTTATAGGAGCTAATAAAATTGCAGTGATGAATGGATCCTCATATCAAAGAAAGGCTAGAGAGAATGATTTTTAAAAAACCAAAACGTGGTAGATGCCTTCCAGATGTACACAGATGAGAACTACAAAACAGTTTTATGAAGAATGTTCTTATATGTCATGTTTCTGGAAACAGGTCACAAGACAAGTGGTTTTATTTCATTTTAAAGCAAAGGTAATGTGTGTTGGTGTTATTTATCAATGATTACAACAATAGAAAAGTCTCAAATATTTCTGTTATTTGAAAACACCTTCTTTGCAAGTAATATTGGTAAGTATAAGAAAAGGAATAAATGTTTATTCTTTTCTTCCAGACCTTCAATTTAAATTATGTTTTAAGCTTAAGAGATAAAATAGACTCTGCAGGTATACATTTTGGCCTAGTTTCAAATTATCTTTGCAGGATGGTGATTCAAGGTTGTTTATGTCTTATTATCTTATGTAAATTTAGCATGAATCTTGTTCATTTTATATTTATAGATGCAATAACCTCAGTTTGAGCTGCTGTGGAAGGAATTTTTAGGGAAAAAGCAACAGATTGTGCAGAAATCATGTTAATTTGTCATATGTTTGGGCAGGTTCAAGTTTTTCCAACCTTACAGACAATGGATGTCTAGCCGTAAAGAAATTAAACAAATATCTTAAAATTAAAACTCCATTACTTAACCTTTACCTTTTAGGAAAAAATCCTGCACTATTCTTTAGTAATTTCATTTGCAGTTTGAGGAGTTGATGATGCCAGCTTCTCAGAGAATAACTTCAGTGCCCCCTGAGAAAAGTTAGGAAAACGTTGTTAAAGTGGAATTTGGAGGGGAGCAGATGTAGCTCAGTGGTTGAGTGCTTGCTTCCCATGTACAAGTCCTGAGTTCAATCCTTGGTACCACCTAAAAAAAAAAGGTGGAATTAGGAATGCCTTAGGGAGATAAAGCAACTTGCATTCTTTTATTTCTCAAAAGAGAATTATGGGGAGCAAATATGGCTCAAGCAGTTGAGCATCTGCTCCTCACATGGGAGGTCCAGGGTAAAATGAAAACAACAAACAAAAAAAACAACTCGGGAGCAGATATGGCTCAGTGGTTGAGCACCAGCTTCCCACATAAGAGATCTGGGTTCAATCACTGGCCTCCTGATACCTCAAAAAAAAAAAAAAAAATTATATATATATAAAACATTCATTTGTTTATAGTTGTAGGTAACTTATTGTATTAGCCAAAGGGGTGCTGATGCAAAATACCAGAAATATGTTGGTTTTTATAAAGGATATTTATTTGGGGTAGAAGCTTACAGTTATAGAGCCCTAAAAGGTCCCAAGTCAAGGTTGCTTTCTCACCATTCAGTTGCCACATGTTGAAACAAGATGGTGGGCGATCTGTGCCTGGTCTCAGGGCTTCCTATAACAGTCTCTGACAAAGGATTTGTTTGTTTCTCGGCCTGCTCAGCTGCCCAGCTACCTTCAGCTGCAAACTATCAGGCGAATGGCTTACCTCTCCCCAGGTCTCCAGGATCAAAACTGACCAAGTTATCTCTTTTCATGTTTTCTTCTGTGAGTGCCCATTTATATCAGCCCACCTGAGTCATGCCATACTGATGTGGTCAAATCAAAAGTCCTAAACTGATTTTATCATGTAAACTTAAAACCTTTTAATTTAATACAATCAAAGGGTATCACACCCAGAAGAATAGATTAGTTTACAAACATAATCTTTCTCTTTTGGGATTCAAGAATAATATCAAACTGCCACACTCATTAAAGAGTATTGAGGGGGGCGGATGTGGCTCAAATGGTTGGGCGTCCGTCTCCCATATGGAGGGACCCGGGTTCGATCCCTGGGACCTCCCGGTAAAAAATAAAAAAAAAAATAAAGAGTATTGAGTCAATTACTGTTAAAGCAAAGGATTTTTCAACAGGGATAAGCATCAAACCCACCTATAGGTCTCTAGAAATATGTAGCTATTGCTTAACCCAACCCTGTTTAATTATTCTCCAAGGTTGGAACCAGAGACTATGTATTTTTAAAACTACAGGTAAGTCTTTTAAGTTTCGGTGGAGTAGTCCTCTATATCCTACATTTGTGTTTTTGTAGTGTGTCATACTAGTGATGACAAGCTTTGACAAAGATTTTAGATTTTTATTGTATACTGCTTATTTAGTACAGTTTCTTCTACCAAACTCATATATACATACTTATACATTACTAAATATACCCATGAATGAACTTTGGAAACATGTAGATGAGAAATTTACCTGGAAATATGTTTACACATGGCAGTTGAAGTAGGGGGGATCCATTTTAACCTTAAAAGTACCACGATATCCTGACTAACTGCATATTTCTTAGAGTGAGAATTTAACCAAATACTAATTAAACCTGATGATAAGAGACACTTTGCCAATAATAGCTCCAGATTATGATAAAGTTATTCTGAGATTTAAAACAAATTGAAGTATCTTGAAAGTGGCAACAACATATTTTATTTTTCAGAATTCTCAGAATAATTTGTCTCTAACTTAGGGTGTCTCCATGAAAGAATTTTCCTCAAGACCTCTTTGGTAAATCTGATCTTTAATAACTCCTTTTTTTGCTTGAAATCTTATACTTTAAAACTCTTCAATATTTTTAATGCAAACTTGGCATTGTTTCTCTTTACTCTTTAGACTTCGATATTTTCTGATGATACTCTTAAGATTTTAATTTATTGTATAATTTCAGTTCATTCATGATATATATTATTTTAATATTGGAATCAGAAAATTTTAAAACAGAAGTACACCTTAAACATGCTTTATATTTTAGTTAATGTTTTAACTAGGAAATGTACATATCTTTTTTGGGGGGCGGGGGAAGAAAATCACTATTCTAATTACTTCACAGATAATACCATCACAGCAACTGGTTTAAGGAGGCCACACAAACATTTGTCCAGCCCCCAAATCTACACCATCTCAGTGGACTTCTATACAATAAGAACAACCTCTTCCATTGTGGTTCTAAAGCAAGGAAGCTATTACTGATAGAGGAGAGGTTTAACTAGTGGTTTTACACTTTATACTTCCACTATCAATTATAATTTTACACTAAATTAGCTTGGTTGTACGCATATTTTCCATTTCATTTCCAGCTTGATTAGGCTAATCCATTTGCAAATCTGCACTGCTTCAACAGATTTGCAAATTATCTTAAGTGGAAAATCAGGCAACTGTTTAAAGACCTTAAGTTCCTCTAACAATTTGTTAATTCAAACTTAGTTTATCAAGATGGTTTCATACAAGCACTGAATGTTCAAAGCTTCCTCTTTACAGATAAGGAAATGAATTTATATTCGTGTGGGGTCAGGTAAATTGTTCCTTATTCCATCAAGTATACCATCATATGATCTTGGTAACATTACCTCTTCGGAAGTATAACTATAACTGTATAAAGTATTTTTCAGGCATATCAATAATTCTGAAGTGAATCAAGCGTAGAGAACCATGGTTCTGTCCCATTTTTATTATTTTAAATATAGGTGAGATTCTCTGGGTGCTCAATAATCTAAGTCTAGATTCCTAAAGACATACTTTGTCCCATGGTCATTTGTTCAGTTACTGAATAAATGTTATTTTTAACTAAGTTAATTGAGGTTTGCTGTTTAAGGAGGGTTAATAACACTATAGAAAACAAGTAGAATTCAGTGGTTTGAGCCACTGGTATCAGTCTGCTTAGGTCCTTATTACTAAACTATCCCAAGTATTTATTTTTTATTTATTTATTTTATTTTTTTATTTTTCTATCCCAAGTATTTGACCAAGTTAAAGTCCTAAATGTAAATGCAATCCAGTAGAGCTTAGGCCTATACATATGATTATGGAGTCCATGGCAAGCCCTTTTTAAGATCTTGTTTTGAAGACAGGCTTCATTAAAAAGGGAGGCTCTTAATGCAGTTTAGATTCAAAAAGATCCTAGCTTGGTGCTTCTGCTACTAACTGGCTGTGTCACCATGGTCAAATCTTGCAGCTCTGCATCAGTTAAGTAAGGTACATTGTGTTAGAGTTCCTTTTAGCTCTAAACTCTGACTCTCAGTTACTAAATTTGCAAGAAGTCTTTGCAGTCAAAGTCCTATAATATTATTCAATCCATACCTGAAGAGTGGAAAGACAAGACCTAACACAGCAAGCATTTGAAATTGAATATTCATACAGCCCCAGGATTCAAACACTGGTCCTATCATTTTAGAGGAGTGAAGCCCTCTTGAAGATAGTGTGTGATTAAGTGCTTTGGAGAGTGTAATTCAGATCAGTGTCTTGGATTCCTACAGTTTCAGTTTGAATTCCATCTTGAATGACTACCCTCAGTATCAGAAAAGTAACAGTCTCTGATAATAACAGCCCTGAGGCAGGTATAAATAAAATAATCCATGTAAAGCATTTAGCAGGGATCTTGGCACATGGTAAATTGTATATTTAGGTAGTCCCAGGGTAGCTGAAGCACCCACAGACAGGGATTACCTCAAAGGTACCTTTCCAACAAGTAATTTGTTCATAAGTCAAATTTGTGTGACAAATCCCTGCTGAAGTGCAATCCTATTTATTCTTTTGATATAGTAATAAATGGCAACAGTCTTCAGCCCATACCACATAAAGAATGTGACATTCCTGTTATTGGGAGTTCTGGGGTAGATGAATTTTTTAAAAATGCATAACAACAAAGGCTTGTGCCCATGTATTTAGGTAGCTTGAAAAAACCTCTTAGTTTATTTAAATCAGGCCCTGACTTCATTGAGAATCACTGTAGTTGGTTCCCTAAAAGAAAAGAATGATATTCCAAATTATGGAAATGTTAAATTGTTTCATTCTTCACAAAGTTTTAAAATACTGCTTTTTATATTCCAAGCTACACAGTTTGAGAAAACGGGTATCTGTTGTCTACCTTTCAGTAGACCCTTCCAAAATAGAATCAGTTTTCTTACCTGTCTCAGAAATGAAAGTGCCAGCAATCCAAAGGTGATGTAGACCCAGCAATTACAATGAAAATTAACCTAATCACAGGTTTGAGATAATAGGCAAACAAGTGGAAAAATAACCATTTTACCACACACACAAAAATCCTTTTCAAACTTCACCTTGGGTTGTGCTAAATGTTTTCTATGATACACATTTCTGTAAGTGAACACAAATGAGAATACCATAGAGTTCAACAGTTGGAGTTTCTGTAGGGAAAATCATTAATTCACTCTGGACAAAAAGAGGAAACTAATACTTCATATTTTTGACATTTTTACTTTTGAGTTGGCAAAATACGGAAAAATGTTTTCTAATGTCCAAATGAGTAACCAGGAAAGTCAGCCGTCTTTATTGTACCATTTTATTTCTCAAATTTGGGTAATTAAGGTAGCCAGAATAGCTATATGAAGGTGAACTTATAAAAATATGCTCATGAACATAGCCATTTAAGGAAATTCTAACTGCAGAGATGCTCATTTGTAAGCTAAGTACATATTAGAATTCTTAATTTGGTATAAAATTTTTGAGGATGCTATCTACATGACTTGCTATAAAGGTTAGTCCTCTTAAGAGTTATATCTTAAGACCTTTTAGGGAATGTTCATCAAAGTCTCCACACCTAATCCCTGATTTAATGAATTTAGCAGATACGTGTATCAAAGTGAATAGCCTTATCAAATTGATCAGACTTTTTTAAGCTACTCCACCAGAAAATTCAAAAACCATAATCCTTGATATAACCTGAATGATACGTTTTTTTAAAACTTTGAGCCAAAGTAAAGCTCAGCTCTTCTTCCCTACCTTCACCCACCAGACGTTTATCCATCACTCTAATATTAATTTAATGGGATTATTTACAGTTTCTTCAGCAGTTGTTCCTGTCAAACTGGACTGTTCATTCTCAGCTCAATATCAGCATATGTAGAGACATTTCCTTATAAATGTTTTGGAGTGTTATATATACAAGATAGAAAAGTAGGGAAAAACTTTTAAACACTGCAGTAAAAATTGCTGAAGAATTATTTTTGCCTTCAAATGATAATGTATATTATTGCAAATAACATAGATGTAGCAGAGCACTTCCATTACAGTTGTGATACTGCAACTAAATAGCAGGTTACATGAGTGATATAAATGACTTTATTGGCCCAGGCTATTTAGATGGGATACCTTACTAACTAGTGTGGTACAACACTTAGCCTCTCAGCATCTGAGATAGTAAAAGTGTTTACATTTATTACCCTCTTTTTGCATTTATTTTACAATCAATGCCAAGAATCTCCGTTACAACCCTTTGTTTTGTTTATCTGTATATATTTAATGTTGGACAAAATTGTTTGTTTCTGGCTTTTTGCTGCTCCCTAGGCAATTCATGAGCAATATTTGCTTATCACCTGGTAGTGTACTTCCCTGAGATGGGTTGCTGGATTTTCCTGTTTTATAGATAAATCTCACTTTCTGCTGTCATCTTTCTCATTCTTAGGTCATGTTTGGCATTTGTTGGATTTCTGGATTGTTAGTATGGAAAGTTTAAAGATTAATAGAGTGGTGAGCAGAAGCCAGATTTCAGGATTTGAGGAGTAAATGAATGTGAGGTGGGTAGAGAAGTTGAAACCAAATATGTGTATCTTCTAAGAAGTTGGACCGTGAAGGAGGCAAGAAATACGGGTTAGTAGAGAGTATACGGGATTGAAAGAAGGTTTAAAATGAGAGGAGAGGCATGATTCTATTTAAATTTCCCAATTTAGAGGCCAAAATCACATTCTACCTTAGGGCATAATGTAATCTAGGTACTAAACCTGGTAATTTCCCACAGGAATCTGAGGAAACTTAAAATTCAACCCTGTCCTGAAGTCAGGCACACGGCAGAGAAGAGTGCTGAACTATTTTTGTAATTTTTCCTACATAACACTCTGCTTTTCATTTAATTATTTTTCTTTCCCATATTTCCTAGTTTTCAGATCTCTTCAGGTCTTTCCTGATTAACCAATCTTGTGTTCCAGTAGTAGTACATCTTGATGATTCTATTCCAAAACAGCATAGCAATGACTAGGTGTTCAGCTTTTGGAAAGTTACTTGGTTCTAAAAGGTGAAGTTTGCTCTTTAAACCTATATCATTAATATTTTGTAGCCAAACCTAACTGGGGTCCTCAGAACCACTATTAGATCAGTTTATACTCAGTTGAACCAGGAGTTTAGGCTTAAACAGAATTTGTGCTTTTTTCTTGTCCCACTGTGTTAATCGATATACATTACCTAGAAGAGGAGAAATCTAAGATAGTTGAATTCATCAGATAACTTCTGTGAGGAGGATATGAATGAGTGGAAATAAAGAGCTATGCACAAGGAGAGAAAAGCAACTGACAAGGCAACAAAGCTCTCCAAAAGTGAGAAATCCAATTCTGACCGTTGTGGGTTAACTTTTCCATTATTTGAAGTCATTCTCATCCCATTAACCAGTAACTTAAACGAGCTGTTCTCTCCCTCTAGTGATTTAACTGGCAGAATAAATGAAAAGAAGTCAGCAAAAGAAGGGAGGACCTAAGACACATAAGGGTTCAGTATATTCAAAAAATATATAAAAGAAAATTGGTTATTACTAGGTCCTAGCACTGTAATCCAGTATGTTCAAAAGTGATTTAATTTGCTCTTATGAGATATATACCAGAAGGAATAACCTGAGGTATTTCCAAAGCAAGATGAAATGTGGCTGCTGTTGAATTTTTCTCTAAGTTAACACATTTTGAACACTATACATAGTGCAAGGCCCCAGTACATACAGAGTGACTCCCCAAATCTCAAAAATTTAGGCAAAACCCTGATTTTATGTCCAGGCTAATACCTACTCCTGGCAAATATGAGACTCTAGCATTTGCCAACCATTTCATTTGTTTCGGGGAATTTTTTCTCCATCCCTGGGGGAGGGAAAGCATGAAAATAAATACTAACAGGGTAATTACTGTTCTGGGCTCAAAATTAAACTAGATTCAGAGTGCTAATTGACACCCCTGTTTACTGATCAATTAATGATTATTCAAGGTAATTATGAATTATCATTAATTTACTACCTTCTCGGTAGTCTGAGATAAGGGATAAACCTCATATAGACTCTTCATTTATGTGCCTGAACCTTAACTCTGCTCTTCGATAATATTTATAGTCCACTTAAAACATATTCAACATTAACAGATAACTGGAAAGTAATTCCTCTGATGACACCAGCAAGGGCATTGCTATTAAAATATCTGTGTTTTAATTGAGGTCAAAAATAGAACTGCAGCCTATCTGCCACACTGTATTTAATTATATACAGTAATGGATAAATCCATTTTAGATCTCATGTGATCACGGGAGGTTGGCTTTACTCGTTAAGAGTACAGGCTTTAGCAATAAAAAAAAGTGGGTTTGAATCTCAACACATTGCATGACTGGGCATATTCATCATTCTGAGACATTCAATCTATAAAATAAACCTACTTCATTGGGTTACCCTAATAATTAAGGAAATTCATGGAAAATGCGTAACACAATAAGCTTTCAAAAGGCAGTGTGGCGGGAGGCGGATGTGGCTCAATCAGTAGGGCTCCCGTTTGCCATGTGGGGGGCCTTGGGTTTCGGTTCCGGGGCCTCCTGGTGGGGGCGGGCCCGCCCGCATGGCGCGGTTGGCTGACCCAGCGAGCACAGGGGGGGGGGGCATAAATGAATAAATAAATAAAATCTTTAAAAAAAAAGGCAATGTGGTGTGGCTTAGAATATAGACTCTGGAGCCAGCTAGTCTGGGTTGAAATAACATTTCTACCAGTTACTGTGTTGACTTTATTAGCAAGTCATTTAACTATGTCAGATTCATCTGTGAACCCTTTCTCAGGGTTGCAGTAAGGATTAAATGAACATGTAGGACACTATTGCATGTGAGATCACTTTTTATTAGAGGCAAAAAGTTTTTGCTCTGCTCACTATAGATTAGGAATCATTAAAAATAAGTCATATTTCCCTTAAAAATTAAATCTTTTTAAAAAAATAATGATCACTTTATCTTGCGTATTAGAAGTCAATGTACCATCAGTTTTAACTGTTTACCAAATACCTAGATTTGTAAATGTAGTATCTGTGTGTCTGTGTGCATTTATAAGTACATATGATTTACAACTAGCTGAAAAACTGTCTACACTGAGAGTTTGAAGATTGAGATAATGAAAGGATTATTTAAGTAATATAAACCCATTTGCAGAGTATGGTCTGCAAATACCTCAAGTGAATTCAAGCTGTATGGTTTACTTGAAGAATGTTAGAGCTGTAAGAACTCCAAAGGCATTGCTAAGTGGGAAGAACTGCTTTGGAATCAAGCCTGAGTTCTGAGTTCCTGTTCTGATAATTAGTAATAACCATGTTGTTAGCTTAGGCAAATTGGATTTTTGAAACCTTTTTTCCCCCTCATCATTAAAAATGTGGTAGCATTCACACAGAACATCAAAAACATAGTTGATTTTCTATAATGTTCTGTAGTGTGATCTGCAGACTTCCAGCATCAGAATTTCCTGGGATACATACTGAAAGTGCAGAATTTGGGTTCCCAACTTAGATATACTATTTAAAAACCTGAGGGTGAGGTCTGGGAATCTGCATTTTTAATAAGCATACCAAGTGATTATTTTCTACCTAATTCATTCCCTCATTTCAGTTGGAAGCACCAAGGGAAAATAACTTGCTGAAATCAGACCTCTAAATATAGGCCTGTTCTCCCTTTTTTGTGTTCCTAATTGTCTTCTTTCCATTATGCTCCAGTACTTTTTCTTGCGGCTGTTCCAAGACACATATCCCAAAAATTTTTTTAATGTTCCTGTGCAAACAAGGTAGTGTCACACGAGTAATAACAACCACATGAGTAAGTATTGCTTATATAGAAGAGTATATAATAAAACTCTTAGGGACTTCAAATTATATGATCCATTCCATGACTTCATTTAAAGTATTTGATTAAAAACATTTTAATAAGAAGCCCTACAGTACTTTATTACAGACATCCAACATATCAGTATTTTGGGGGCACAGTTGCAACCAACTCAATTTTTTTCATTTGCAAGTATGTACTGAATAACTATCAAGTACAAGGTCCTGTAAGTACAAAGATGACTATGAACTTTTTAGTGTCATGGACCCTTCTGTCAATCTAGTGAAGTCTATGGACCATTAAAAAAAAATGGTTTTAAATGCATAAAAGTACATTGGGTTGGAAAAGAAACTGATACTACTGAAATAGTTACACATTTTAAAAACATTTTTGAGTAATACATGTTTTATTAACTCATTAACAAGATCTATTAGTGACTAATAACGACTAATTTCAATGTAGTGATGAGTATAGATGGTATCTTAAATGACAGCAACCATCATGCAATATGAAAATATCAGAATTCAATTGTGACATATTCACAGACACTGCTATAACTACTGGCTTTATTGCCTACATATGGTTATTGAAAATGTAGAAGTAATTTTCCCCATCAAAATTCGTGGACACTCTGAATTTTATCCATGAGCCCCAGGTTAAGAACCCTGGTTAAATTTTTTTTTTAACTTTATTTTGTACATTTAATAATTGAAAACATAAACAATTAAAAACTAAAAAGTAAACACAGATGAATAAATATATACATTTCTCAATTAAATGTAATGGATACATGTAATTTTTTTTTTTGTTTTTTGAATCAAACAATATATTACACAATATATTTGGTTCATAGTAATGCATTTATACAGTATTTGTCCTTTTGTGTCTGGCTTGCTTCACTCAACATAATGTCCTCCAGGTTCATCCATGTTGCCATATGCTTTATGACTTCATTTCTTCTTACAGCTGCATAATATTCCATCGTGTGAAGAGACCACAGTTTGTTTATCCATTCATCTGTTGATGGACACCTGGGTTGTTTCCAACTTTTGGCAATGATGAATAATGTGGCTATGAACATCGGTGTGCAGATGTCTGTTTGTGTCACTGCTCTCAGTTCTTCTGGGTATATACCCAGTAGTGGTATTGCAGGGTCACGTGGCAAGTCTATATTCAACTTCTTTAGGAACTGCCAAACAGTCCTCCATAGCGGTTGTACCATCCTGCATTCCCACCAACAGTGAAGAAGTGTTCCTATCTCTCCACATCCTCTCCAACACTTGTAGTTCTCTGTCTTTTTAATAGTGGCCATTCTGATAGGTGTGAAATGATATCTCATTGTAGTTTTGATTTGCATTTCCCTAATCATGAGTGATGTTGAGCGTTTCTTCATGTGTTTTTTTTTTTGCCATTTGTATTTCTTCTTCAGAGAAATGTCTATTCAAGTCTTTGGCCCATTTTTTAATTGGGTCATTTGTCTTTTTATTGTTGAGTTGTAACATCTCTTTATATATCCTGGATATTAAACCCTTATCAGATATGTGATTTCCAAATATTTTTTCCCATTGAGTTGGCTGCCTTTTCACCCTTCTGACAAAGTCCTGTGAGGTGCAAAAGTGTTTAATTTTGAGGAGGTCCAATTTATCTACTTTTTCTTTTGTTGCATGTGCTTTGGGTGTGAGGTCCAAGAAACCACCACCTACTACAAGGTCTTGAAGATGTTTCCCTACATTTTCTTCCAGTAGTTTTATGGTCCTGGCTTTTATATTTAGATCTTTGATCCATTTTGAGTTGATTCTTGTATAGGGAGTGAGATAGGGGTCCTCTTTCATTCTTTTGGTTATAGTTATCCAGTTCTCCCAACACCATTTGTTGAAGAGACTGTTTTTTCCCATCAGCGTGGGCTTGGTAGGTTTGTCAAAAACCAGTTGACTGTATAGGTGAGGGTTTACTTCTGGATTCTCAAGTCTATTCCACTGATCGATATGTCTATCTTTATGCCAGTACCATGCTGTTTTGACCACTGTAGCTTTGTAATATGTTTCAATGTCAGGCAGTGAAATTCCTCCCACATTGCTCTTCTTTTTTAGAATACTTTTGGCTATTCAGGTGCACTTACCCTTCCAGATGAATTTGGTAATTGCCTTCTCTAATTCTGTAAAGTAAGCTGTTGGGATTTTGATTGGTATTGCATTGAATCTATAAATCAGTTTGGGCAAGATTGACATCTTCACGATATTTATTCTTCCAATCCATGAACACGGAATGTCTTTCCATTTGTTTAGGTCTTTTTTAATTTCTTTTAGCATTGTTTTGTAGTTTTCTGCATATAGGTCTTGTACTTCTTTGGTTAAATTAACTCCTAGGTATTTGAGTCTTTTTGTTGCTATTGAAAATGGAATTTTCCTCCTGATGTCCTCCTCAGATTGTTCAGTACTAGTGTACAAAAACATTACTGATTTTTGCGTGTTGATGTTATATCCTGCCACATTGCTGAACTCATTTATTAGTTCAAGAAGCTTTGTTGTGGATAGTTCAGGATTTTCTAAATACAGGATCATGTCATCTGCAAACAGTGATAGTTTTACTTCCTCTTTTCCTATTTGGACACCTTTAATTTTTTTGTCTTGTCTAATTGCCCTAGCTAGAACTTCTAGTACAATGTTGAATAACAATGGTGACAGTGGGCATCCTTGTCTTGTTCCTGATCTTAGGGGGAAAGCTTTCAACCTTTCCCTAATGAGTATGATGTTGGCTGTGGGTTTTTCATATATGCCTTTTATCATATTGAGGAATTTTCCTTTTATTCCTATCTTTTGAAGTATTTTTATCAAAAAAAAGGATGTTGGATTTTGTCTAATGCCTTTTCTGCATCTATTGAGATGATCAAGTGGTTTTTTTCCTTCAGTTTGTTAATGTGGTGAATTACATTGATTGATTTTCTTATGTTGAACCAGCCCTGCATACCAGGAATAAATCCAACTTGGTCGTGATGTATAAGTCTTTTGATATGCTGTTGGATTTGATTTGCAATTATTTTGAGAATTTTTGCATCTATGTTCATGAGAGAGATTGGTCTGTAATTTTCTTTTCTTGTGGAATCTTTATCTGGCTTTGTTATTAGGGTGATGTTGGCTTCATAAAATGTGTTGGGTAATTTTCCGTCCTCTTCAATTTTTTGGAAGAGTTTAAACAGGATTGGTGTTAATTCTTTTAGAAATGCTTGGTAGAACTCACCTGTGAAGCCATCTGGTCCTGGACTTTTCTTTGCTGGGAGATTTTTGATGACGGATTCAATCTCCTTAATTGTGATTGGTTTGTTAAGTTCTTGTATTTCTTGTTGTGTCAGTGTAGGTTGGTTAGAGTTTCTAGAAATTTTGTCCATTTCATCCAAGTTGTCTAGTTTTTTGGCATATAGTTTGTCATAATATCCTCTTATGATTCTTTTTATTTCTGTGAGGTCATTTGTAATTTCCCCCCTTTCATTTCTGATTGTATTTATTTGCATCTTCTCCCTTTTTTTCTTTGTTAGTCTAGCAAGGGGTTTGTCAATTTTATTGATCTTCTCAAAGAACCAGCTTTTGGTTTTGTTGATTTTTCTCTATTGCTTTTTTGTTCTCATTTTCATTTATTTCTGCTCTAATCTTTATTATTTCTTTCCTTCTGCTTGCTTTGGGATTGGTTTGCTGTTCTTTTTCTAGTTTCTCAAGTTGTTCAGTTAAATCTTTGAGTTTAGGTCTTTCTTGTTTCTTAATATAGGCATTTAGGGCTATAAATTTCCCTCTCAAGACTGCCTTTGCTGTATCCCATAAGTTTTGATATGTTGTGTTCTCATTTTCATTTGTCTCAATATATTTACTGATTTCACTTGCAATTTCTTCTTTGACCCACTGAATATTTAGGAGTGTGTTGTTCAGTCTTCACACATTTGCAAATTTCCTTTTTTCCTGTCTGTTATTGATTTCTAGTTTCATTCCATTATGATCTGAGAAGGTGCTTTGTATAATTTCAATCTTTTTATATTTATTGAGAGCTGTATTGTGACCTAACATGTGGTCTATCCTGGAGAAAGATCCATGGGCACTTGAGAAGAATGTATAACCTGCTGAGTTTGGATGCAGTGTTCTGTATATGTCTGTTAGGTCTAACTTGTTTATCATATTGTTCAAGTTCTCTGTTTCCTTGTTGATCTTCTGTCTAGTTGTTCTATCTAATGATGTGAGAGGGGTGTTGAAGTCTCCAACGATTATTGTAGAAATGTCTATTTCTCCCTTCAGTTTTGCCAGAGTTTGTCTCATATATTTTGCGGCACCCTGGTTAGGTGCGTAGATATTTATGACTGTTATATCTTCCTGGAGGATCGTCCCTTTTATTAATATATAATGGCCTTCCGCATCTCTTATCACTTTTTTGCATTTGAAGTCTGTTTTGTCTGATATTAGTATAGCTACCCCTGCTCTTTTCTGTTTACTATTCGCGTGGAGTATCTTTTTCCAACCTTTCACTTTCAGCCGGCTTGTATCCTTGTGTCTGAGGTGAGTTTCTTGTAAGCAGCATATGGATGGCTCATGTTTTTTTATCCATTCTGTCAGCCTGTATCTTTTGATTGGGGAATTTAATCCATTCACATTCAATGATATTACTGAAAATGCACTATTTTCTTCCTCCATTTTATTCTTTGGTTTTCATATGTCATCTTATTTTTGTCTTTCTTTTTACTCTTTTGGTTATCCTTTCTGCTTTTCTTTCTTCTATACTCTCCTCCAAGCCTCTCTCTCCTGTCTTTTTCTTTCAGGTTCTAAGGCTTCCTTTAATATTTCCTGCAAAGGTGGATTCTTTTTTGCAAACTCTCTTAGTTTCTGTTTGTTTGTGAATACTTTATATTCACCTTCATATTTGAAGGACAGTTTTGCTGGATAAAGAATTCCCGGCTGGCAGTTTTTCTCTTTCAGTTTCCTAATTGTATCATACCACTGTCTTCTCGCCTCCATGGTTTCTGAAGAGAAATCTGCACAAAGTCTTACTGGACGTCCTTTGTACGTGATCGTTTGCTTCTCTCTTGCTGCTCTGAGAATTTTCTCTTTATCTTTTACATTTGACATTCTGAATAATATGTGTCTTGGCGTAGGTCTATTTGGATTTATTCTTATTGGGGTACGGTGTGCTTCTTGGACATGTAAGTTCATTTCTTTCATGAGAGTTGGGAAATTTTCAGCTATTATTTCCTCAAATACTCTTTCTGCCCCTTTTCCTTTCTCTTCTCCTTCTGGAACTCCCATGACACATATGTTCTTGAGTTTTGTGTTGTCATTCAACTCTCTGAGCCCCTGCTCAACTTTTTCCATTCTTTTCTCTCTCTGTTCTTTTCTCTCTTCAATTTTAGCTTCTCTGTCTTCAGTATCACTTATTCTTTCTTCTATCATTTCGAGTCTGCTGTTGTATGCTTCAAATGTATTTTTTACTTCACCTATTGTGTCTTTCATTCCCATGAACTCCGTTACTTTTCTATTCATGATTTCAAATTCTTCTTTTCGTTCGCGCAATGACTTCTTGATGTCATTGATCTCTTTAACTATATTCTCTTTCATCTCATTAATTTGATTTTGGAAATGTGTGCTCATCTCACTGATTAGTTCTCTCAAATTCTGCATCTCTTCTGGGACTTTGCTGTATTCCTTTTCTTGGGCCATGTCTTCTATTTTCTTAGTATGGCCCGTAATTTTTGCTGGTGCTTAGGCATCTGGTTAGTTTGTATTTTACTTAGATGCTCTATCTCTTTCTCTTTTATGGGGTTTTAGTGGCAGGAGGCTGTGAGTTACCACTGCTCTTTAATTTTTGGCTCAACCTTGATTGTTAGTATTGTTCTGCTGGTTGCTCAAAACTGGGCACTGGACCCAGTAATTGGTTGTAGAGTCGTTTCCTAGGGCCTTGTGCAGGGAGGCTATAGAGGCCAGGAAAAGCCTCTCTTACTTATTAATTTTCTTATGTGCACTTCCTTGGTCTGCCAGGAGATGGCGCTTGTTGGCAGCTCTCAATTCAATGCCTGGTCAGAGCGTATTTGTTGTGACACAGACCAGGTCAATGTGATAGAGCTTCCTGTCTGGGGGCTAGGAGCCCTGTGATTCAAACTTTCTGAGACAGTTCTCCAGACTTCTCTCATAGCGCCCCCCTTTTCCCAGCTAGGAAATATTTCCACTCCCTTCTGAATCCTCAACAATCAGTCCCTGTTAGTAGAGGAGGAGATTGGGAGTTTTGTATATCTTTAGCCCCTTGCAGGCTCCAAGGCAAACAATGGCGCAGCCCCACCCAGCCTGGAAGGGCTCTCGGGATAGGGCAGACCAAACCTGGGAGTCCAAAGCAAGGTCAGCCCCAGGCTCTCTCTCCCCTCTCCTGTGGTGTCCTCAACAATTAGTCCAGGCTAGAAGAGAGGGAGGTTGCGAGGATTGGATTTCTCCAGTCCTTTCCAGGCTCCCAGGGCAAACCGCGGTGTGGAAGCTTCCGTGGGGCTCTGCAGCCCAAATTTCAGGTCAGAACCTGAGTCAGCCTAAGGCTGTGTCCCTCTCTCTCCCCTTTCCAGGAGTGGCAGATCCCTGAAGCCCCCTTTGTCTGTGGTCGCAGGCCCAGGGGCCCGAGAATTCTGAAGAGTGTGGGGGAGGGTGCCGGCAGTTCTGTAGTCGCAATTTCCCTCTTCTGTCCCTCTCTCCTCTGGATGGTGTGCAGCCTTCACCTGCTGTCCTATACCCTAGAAGATCTTTTTCGGGGCTGTTTCAGCTTGTCTTCTAGCTATTTTTCTGGAGAAGAGATTCCCGTGTCTTACTAGTCCGCCATCTTCCCGGAAGTCCCCTAAACTTTTAATGATAGGATTTTTCCTGTTTTCACTGCTTATTCAAGGTATGATTAAGATTTTTTAGAGACCTGAGCACTAAAATTTGTGATGCCTTACCCCATAGAATTCCAAATCTTATTTTGAAGAATAAGATACTTTCAGAAATTACTAAATCCTCTCCATTTGTTTAATTTGGGGCGGGGAAAGAGGAGCTACTTTGCTGATGTCTGAAAGTGTGATGCAAGCTCGTCTATATCCACTGCACCTGACACCATACTAAGGGCTCAATGACATTAATAAGACAAATTGAATATTACCCATGAGGAGTTCATAATTTTAGAGAACATTAAGTTCATTCAAGGTAAATGAAAATTATAGAGTACTATAATAAGGACTAAATGCTCTATTTGCTCAATAATGAATGAACAGATTAGAGGCTTCTTTGTAACCCACAGGGCTAAGCATCCTCAAATGGTTCCACTAGATTATAAACTCCTTGAAGGTAGGATTTTTATCTGTACCTGATGTATTCCAAAAAGCGTAGGCCACTAAATAAACTGCTTCTTGTATCTTTTCCTTTTCTGGGATACAGCAAAGAAAAGGGATGGGAATGTATCTCAGCTCTCTGCACAAAAGAAAACTACCATTTGGCCAGTGGCTATATCTTTGGGTACTCAAAGAATGATCCTTTTCCAAAAGGAGAAGTACATACCTCTAAATTTATTTTAGCATTATACATTATCTTTTGCCAAAAATTATTGAAATAGCTTAATAACTGGGACCATGACTTCCACTGCTTTATAAGTTGTTATCTTTGAAGCACAGCATTGATCATGTCACTTGCTTGTTTAAAAGGGAATGGCTCCCCAATGCAAACTTTTCTTAAGATTTATTTTATTTATTTCTCCCCACCCCCTCATTGTTTGCACTTGCTGTGTCTTTTCATCTTCCTTGTTTCTTTAGGAGGCACCGGGAGATGTGCCTCTGATGTGGAAGGGAGGCGCCTAATCACTTGAGCCACCTCCGTTCCCTGTTTTGTTGTATCTCTCATTATGTTTTTCTTCTTGTTTCTCTTGTTGTATCAGCTTGCTGTGCCTGTCCGTCACAGCAGCTCACTATCTTATTTAGGAGGCACAGGGCACCAAGCCAGGGACCTCCCATGTGGTAGGCGAGAGAGCTCAGTCGCTTGAGCCACATTTGCTTCCCCAATGCAAACTTATTATCATAGCTTTCAAGGTTTCCATAATCTGGGCCAAACTTTTTTTTAAATACATTTAAAACTTCATTAAACTTTTAAGAACTTTATTAAAGTCATCTAAATAAATGGAGACCTATTCCTTGCTCTTGGATGTAATGACAGTTTTGTAACCATGCCATTTCTCCCAAATTTTTACTATAAATTTGGTGCAACCCAATCTAAATTCCACCTGAATAATTTAAAGAACTCAACAAACATCATTCTAAACATGGCAGAATATATATTCACAAATAACTAATTTACTTTTTTCTTTTTTGAGGTACCAGAGCCAGGAATTGAACCCGGGACCTCTTAGGTGGGAAGCCAGCACTCAACCATGGAGGCACACTTGCTTCCCTAAGTTGTTTTTTATCATTTATTTGCTTTTTGTTTGTCCTTTTTTGATTTTAGGAGGCACTCGGGACCGAACTCGGGACCTCCCATGTGGGAAGCAGGAGCTCAACTGCTTGAGCCACATCCGCTCCCTTCAACTAATTTTAAACAACTCTCAACTAACCCTTGGCTCTGGCCAAAATGAACGTTCCCAAAAAACAATTCATAACTCCACATCTTCAAGCTTTTACTTGCTGTATTCCCTCCGTATGAAATACTTCTATCTCATCTATATATCCAAGTAATTTCAAACCTTCAAACCCAGTGCATAAACCAATTTCAAAGATCTTTCCTGAGCCCCTTCCACCACCATAGATGTGAAGTAATCCCTTTTCAGAATACTATTAATTTTTATGTCTTATGGCAGTTAACAAATTCAGCTTTGAATAGCTATTTTTTCTAGTGGACCTTGAGTTCTCAGTATAACCTATGGCTCATCTTTGGATCTGCAGAACCTAGCTTGGTTCTTTACGCACAGTAAGAGCTTTGAAATTATTAGTGAAATGAACAAATATTTTCCAGCACTGAAATTCATTGTTCTGTTGGAGAAATAGTCTGAGAACTCTAGATTAGAGAGCTATGCCCTTATACAGTGAAATCCCAATCTGAAATGGTACTGCTTCAAAATGTTTCATCTAAGGATGGATTAAGAAAGTCAAAGAAAAATCACTTGTGTCCAGAAACATAAGATCTCTCTCTAAATACTTAAGAAATCTCCAAACATTTGAAACTAATGTTTGAAAGAATCTAGTTATTTTTGTTTAATATTCTTTTGGCTATTTTTCCTTTGTGCAAACCATATTAGCCGTGTATTTTAGACTTTCATGCTTTTCAGTGGTAGTTTAGGAGACTGAATTTTTTCATATCATTGCTTTAATATAGCCATTGATTAATGATTACTGATTAGGTGGTGACGTTTTATGTGTCAGTATGTATAGTGATTGGTGTATTTCTCACCTGTCACAGAAGAAAGAGTTTAAGGTTTGACAAACACAAAAGTTTTAAGACACAACTTACTTCTATGTCCTTCTGAGCTTTCTAGGGCAAACCTTATTTCAAGTATCCTGACTTAATATCACACATTGTGTCAGAAGTATCCTGATTTGAAGTTCAGAAAATATGGTCTCCATAAACAGACTGGAAATGGGAAAGAATACTGAATTAGGAACTCTCATTTTATACATGAGGTAGAGAGATGTTAAGAAGTGATTAGCCTTGAGTCACCAGGTCTATAATCTGTAAATCAGATTTCCAGAATCATCACTCCAAGTTCTGTTATATCATTTTGCCTGTTAGAAATACGTTCTAAGCTGTAATTATGAACGTTATAGCCCTTGTTTCTACTCTTACCACTTCTTAAAAGAGGAGGGAGAATAAGGCAGTGTCATTCCATTGTGATGTAATGGACTTAGGGAATAACATTTACTATGATTCCTACCTAAAAAATCATTCTTTAAAAATTTTTTAATTTCTAAATCAAATGTGGATATAATCACCTTGCTACTTTGGTGCAGCTCCAAACCCTTGAAAAAAAAAATTATAAATATTTCCTGTACGCAGTTAGGGAGCATGCTTGATTTTAGAATTTACTTTTAAAATATATTTACCTTTGCTTTTTAAAATAATGAAATGTACTTTGTGCTTACACAGTCCCTTCCAACTAAATATTCAAAAAACCTAAATAAATATTGAGTAAGTCCTTAAAGGGAGGGAGGAGGGGAATTTCATGAATTTGCTTTAAAATTCCCTGGTCCTATTGAGTGCCCACCTCCCACTGGGTTTGGTTCCCAGTGCCTCCTAAAGAAGACAAATAAGACATTGAGCAAAACAAAACAAAAAAACGAGCCGGCAACAAGCAAAAAAAAAAAAAGGAAACCAATGAGCAGACAAGCAAACAAAGAGTAGACAATGAGCAAAAACAAAAAAATAACGAGCAGATGTGACTCAAGCAGTTGAGTGCCCACCTCCCATACGGGAGATTCTGGGTTCAATTTCCAGTCCTTCCTAAAGAAAAATTCAACAGACAGTGAGCAAATAATGAGCAAAAACAATGAGGATCTGAGTGCAAACTAGCAAAAACAACAAGCAAACAGAAGAGGAAGCCATCTTGGGGGCGGGGGGGTCATGGAAATTGTGTAACAGATGACTTGACCATAAGACTAATTGGTAAAAATAAAAATAAATAAATAAATAAACAAACAAACAAATAAATAAATACAACCAAAAAAAAAAGAAAGAAAAATAAAGACTAATTGGTTTATTGCTTACTTATTTTTTTTTTTTTTACCGGGAGGTACCGGGGATTGAACCCTGGTCTCTCCATATGGTAGACGGACGCCGAACCTCTTGAGCCACATCCGTTTCCCATATTGCTTACTTATTAATCTAGGAACCAAAGGCAAATTATTCTTAAATGGTAATTAAGTGAGATGGGAAAATGTTATCAGAAAAAGAATTCTAAATAAACAGTTGATATAACACATTTGAGCATTATAGTAAGCTCTCAACTATTAGGAGTCCCAGAATGTTTGTTAATAACCAGCTGAATTGCCATATTTTAATAGTCTTCTAGGTTTAATGTTTTATATTTTGTGTTTATCTCTGGACAGAAGTTTTATGAAAAGAATTAAATTGCTTTCAAATGAACTCCCAAAACCCTTAAATTTGCCTTTTTTTCCTTTCCATACGGTTCCAGAGTCTAACAAAATAACCTTCTCTCCTCATTTTTTTCAGTCAAAAGCTATATCTTTTTCTGAAAATTTCAAAAAAATAAATACCATTTAAGAAATTATTGGGACTCTTCTTTAGAATATGCTCCTTTCTAAATCAGAGCTCTGCTCTGTGAGAGCTTAACAGTATGTCCCAAAAATAAAACATTCCAATATTTAAATATATATAACTCATATTTTTTTATATAAAGAATTAAGGTGTAATGTCTGTTTAAAATTTGAGATCTGATCAATAAACAGCAATTGGTGCTAGGAAAAAAAAAAAATTCCTGGTCTCAGTTTGAGTATTGGCCAATTACTTGGCACACTCTCCCCAACAAGAGGAAAGTAGTACTAGCCAGCTACTATTAAAGTAGACTAAGATTTAAAAAAGCACAAAGGCAGCCCATAAAATGCCCACGTGTCCATTCCCAAAGTAACACCCTTTGGCATGTTCACACGTGTAAAATCAGAAATATGAAGTTAATTAGAATTTCATTTTACAGATAAGGAAACTGGATACCACAGAAGCAATACCTGGCCTGATCTATGTTGATGTGAAGCTATTTATATGCTTTATCTTTCCTACTTCATGTGTGCATTCAATCATTTCACTGCAGAAATATTGTTTGATCATGGTATGTTGCTCCAGACCCTGCTGGGAATATTATGTAATATACAGTATAAGGACCCTATTGCTATTTTAAACTGCAAAAAAAATTCTGGATCACATTTGGTCCTAAGAATTTAGATAAGGGACTATGAACATGTAGTTATTTCCTCATCTAGGTGATTTGGTGCTTAGAAGTATAAACACAGTGACCATATGTTCCAGACTTTACAGATAGTTTTAATTTTAAATACTCTTTTTAACTTGGCATCCTTAGATCACATGACCCAATTAGGTTTTCAAAATAATTATAAAATACTTCCATGAATAAACTGCCTAACATTTAACACTTGGCTGGAAAAAGTAGAACCAGTGACGACTTGCAGGCCAGTGGAGAGAAAAAAACACTTTAAATTCATGATGCTGATAAATATATTGTCTAATATGTATTATCAGACCAAAAGCTGATTATATTGTCTTAGCAACAACTTGATTCTATTCTAATTCTCCTTCCTTTTTAGCACAAAGCTGAAAAACTACTGGCTCATAAATCAGTAAGTTGCCTTTACTAGTCAGATGATGATCTTACCAGTAGATAGTACGCTGATTGACTTAGTTTTCCTCCTGGCACACACAGTAAGCATACAGTATTTAATAGATAATTAAGCTGTTAAAGTATAAGACTTTTATGGATTGCTTAGTTCAAGTAGTAATTGACTTTAATCACTCCTTATCACCTGATCCTTTTGAAACAGGATGTGCAAATATTCTCGCTGTCCTGATTTTGTGATAATCAGGGTAGGCTAAACATTCACTATATTAGAAACCATGCATGTGTCCCCAGACCTAGTTTTTCTCCCTAGGTCTGATTTTTAGAATGATGGTGATAAACTAAGCCTGACTTATTATATGACCATCCTGTATGGGAAAAGACTATAACTTTGGGTAACTTTGGTCAACCTTAAGAGATATAGCAGTGGGACGGATGTGGCTCGGGTGGTGGGTGTCTTCCTGGGTTCGACCCCCGGAAGATATAAAAAGAAAAAAAGAAAAATATAGAAGGCACGTGGGCCAAAGGCCCTGTGCTCCGGTGCGCGCTAGGCCCTGCGAGCAGGTGAGCCGCTAGGCCCCGCAAACCACACAGTGAGATGATGTAACAGGAGAGTGATACAAGGGAGAGCCAAGATGAGACGCACCTGAAAACCAGGAGCTAAGGTGATGAAGGCGGTAGTAGGATGCCTGTCTCCCACATTGGAGGTTCCAAGAATTGAATCCCAGTTAAAACGGGAGGAGAAAGATGAGGAGAGAGGACAGGAAACGGACACAGAGAGTTGGCCAGCGAATGGACACAGAAACAGCAAAAACGGGAGGGTGGGGTAAAAAATGGATAAAAGTAAGTAAATAAATAAATCCTTAATGTATAGGGAGGAAGATTCGAACTATAGTTAGTAATAATACTTTGACGATGCTATTTCATGATTTGTTAACAAATGTTTCACAACAATGTGGGACATTTGTGGGGGTGTGTGTGGGGGAGTCCTGTATAATGTTATGCATGTTTGTTTTGTAAGATCACGATGTTTACTGAACACTTATATTTATGTATGTTCATGTATGAATGATATACTTCAATAAATTGTTTTTTTGTTTGTTTGTTTGTTTTTAAAAAGGAACATAATGTTTCTTGATGAAATCCTACCTGGCCAAAATAGGAGACCGAATTGGAATCCTTGATTCCCAATGCATCAGAACTAACTGTCTGGACTAGTCAAAAAAAGGGGTAATAAAAGGGATAAAGTGGGCCATAATATTTGAAAATAAAATATTGTTATACTAAAGAAAGGAAAAGGAATAGCAGCTATGTATGGCAGGGGAAGAATAGAGAGCTTGAGAGGTGATGAGTTTTGTTTGTTTTTTATTTATTATTATTATTATTGGAATAATGAAAGTGCTCTAAGAATGATTGACGTGAAGAATGCACAAATATATGATTACACCAAGTACCATTGATTGTTCACTTTGTATGGATTTATGCTTTACTAATATGTATCAATAAAATTGATTTGTTAAAAATTTATTATTTGTTGATAGCTGAGCTTTATGTCATTTTGTATTTAGTATCATGAGCTAAAGCCATCACTGTAACACTTAAATTTATCTTCTAAAAGAAACCTGCAAAAATGTCTCCAAAATGACTTGGTTTTTAGTGAAATTGTTTTGCTTTGAGATCTGATTCTTTATGATAACAGAAGCCAAGATAATGCACTTTTGTCAATGGCTGTTCTATCCTCAATTATTTTAAAACAAAAGAACCTCTAAAAGTAGTCAGGTAGAGCTACATCCCTCGAGTCTATTTTCCTATCATCTGGTAAGGAATTTCATCATCAGTCACACCTCTATGAAAGAACATAAAAGGGTCTCCTTTTTACACAATGTAATGCTGATGTTCATAATAGAATATTGAGCTAGGTTACTTCCATACTTAGCTCACATTCAATCTTTCTCTACCCTTTCCCCTGTTTTATTTACCCACTTATGTTTGTATATGACTGACTATATTGAGGGTATAGGACCACTAAGTTGTACGTTCTTTGAGAGCAAGAGCTATATCATATTTGTTTTCAGATTTCCTTCTGTGTCTAAAACAGAGCTTTTGTTTCTTCAGCAAATGTTTATATTGACTATCCAGAAGGTGTCAGATAATATACTAGGTGGATTCTGGGGATGAAAGATAAGTAAAAACAGGCATGCCCTTGGGAGTCTGACAGTCTTGTGGAGGAGAGGTGGAAAGATATATTTATAAGCCAAAAAAGCTGTGGTATAATATGATAAATATTGTAAGGCAATAAAATGCTAGAACAACTAATTTCACATTTGGTAATCATTCAGTATCAATTAAGAAGGTTAAATGTGTATGTTGGTGTAAATGACATATTACTGAGAAAACATTGAGTAAGAACTGTTTAGATATTGAATAAAACAGGTCAGTAGTTATGAGTAGGAAGGGAGAAATAGTTGATTTCTCGGTAAGCTATCAAGCAGGATGCATTTTCATCTCAGTTCTGGGGTTAAACATGTAATCTTCAAAACGGATCACCCTTCTGCTCTTATGCAATCCAGTTGCTTTGGATTTAGCCCCTCTAGTTAACATTTTAGAGCCAGTCTTATTAATTTTCACCAATCTTCCGTAGTCCTCACTTCTAATTTTCCCTTTTTCATTTGCTCTAGTCAGTGCCAACCTTAATCTTGAGCAAAGATTTCTAGGCTTAAGAGGACTAAACAGCGTTCATGTCCAAAAATTTCTCCTCAGTGTCCTGCTTCAGTGACTAAAGTAAGCATGTCTTTATTATTATTATTATTATTATTATTATTTTATTTTTTTAGGGAGGTACTAGGAATTAAACCCAACACCTCGAACACGGGAAGCAAGCACTCAACCACTTGAGCTGCATTCACTCCCTGTCATTTTTTAATATTACCAGTATTGCATTGGGGTTACCACTGGGCCAAAAAATTGAGGGATAGCAAGGGGCTATGAAATTTCTTGTTTCCCTTCTTCTTAAATTTTTATTTTTAAATTTACATACATTAAGATTCACTTTTTTGTTGCATAATTCTATTAGTTTGGATAAATGCATAGGCATGTAACCATCACCACAAGCAAGATAAAGAACAGTTCCATCACCCCAAAAGTATTAGGTCTTTTTGTAAAAATATAGGTATTCAAGGAGGCACGAAATCATTACACCATCATTAGTTAGCAGTACCTTAGTTTTTAGTTCAAACCAATGAAAACGATCAGGATCCAGAAAAGGAAAAGAGTGTGTGTGCTGTATATAGTGTGTATGTATTGGGTTAGATAGAGGGTGGGGGCCAGAGGGCAGGGAGGGAGATTAGGTTCTGACAGTGGAACAAAGTGCAAGAAAGGGTAGCTCTGGGTGGTGTGTTCTGAGTAGTAAAATAAGCCTTGGGAATCTCAAAGATAGGGGACACCAAGAAAAGAGGAGATGAACCCTAAAGAGGAGAGATCATTCACGTAAAGATTGATCTATCTATTTCTGGAGCTAAAGACTTGGATTCTAGTACTGATTCTGTCAGTAACTTATTTTTTGTTTGTTTTTCCAACAGTTTTTATTTCATTTCCATTTAAAAGAAGTACTATTTGTTTCCAAGTTTTCTAATATAATTTAACTTTAAGAATACAAATATATTTCAGGTCATTTTAAACTAATACAAACAATCCAGAGGCAACCACCATCATGAATTTGACATGTACTGTTCTAGTACAGTGTTCAAATATATGGATACATAATATATTTAGAAAGCATATAAAACATGGTTTCTTGTCTGTTTAATGCTTATAAATGACAAAATACTTTATTTTTATAACTGTATTTTTTCTTTTAAAATTATGTTTTCGGGGAGTGGATGTGGCTTGAGCGGTTGAGCGCCCACCTCCCACATGGGAGGTCCTGGGTTCAGCTCCAATGCTTCCTGAAAAAACAAAAACAAACAAGCAAAACAAACAAACAAACAAACAAACAAACAAAAACCGAACTCAGGAAAGCCTCAGAGATTGAGCCCCGGCTTCCCACAGACGAGGTCCCGGGTTCAATCCCCAACCATCAGTACTTAAAAAAAAAAAAAATTATGTTTTCAAGATTATTATATAGACTATTTCTTTTAAGTGTTCTTGACTTATTCATCCACTTAGATAACTGGATATTTAGGCTGTTTTTTAATTTTTCTTTTTATAAGCAAAAGTGCAATGGACACCCTTGTATAAATCTCAAATCTTCCTGTGCAAATATATGTGAATGTTTCTCTAGTATATACCCTTAGAAGAAGTGATAGGTCATATGGTATGCACATCTTCAGTTATACTAGATACTGCCATCATCATCATCATTTATCTGATTTATCTGTATCTATCTATTATCATCCATCTTCTTTTTGTTATTTGGTTGTTTTTTATTTCTTTCTTTCTTTCTTTCTTTCTTTAAATTCTTGTTATTTGGGTTTTCTCTTCCATTTTCCTCTGCCAAGTTTTCCTTTCTTTTCCTGTTTGTTTTTTAATTGACTTTTAGGAATACACACACACGGGAGTGTTTGTTTATCTATATATTTAGATGAATATCGATATAGTCTGCATAATTAGTATTTGTTTATGATGTATATGAAAATATCTGCTCCAAGTATGTAGGTTGTATTTTAAATCTATGATATTCTTTGACAATAGTTTGCTAAGACTTTTTTTTTTAATGAATGGAAATTTTATTTAATGCTTTTTCCCTGAATCGAGAACATCATATGATTTTTCTCCTTTAATTTTTAAGTTAATTGCATTGTTGTGTATTCAAATGTTGTAGCATCCTTGCTTGCATTTCTAGAATAAGCTTTATATCACCAAGGACGGCTTCCACCCACAACACATTCCCGAATCTACTCAAACATATTTTAGGATTTATGATACGGCAGCACCCCACTTTCAGAAATAAAATCTGTTGTGGTAATGTATTCCTGTGTAACATGCCACCCTTAAACTTAAAGAATTAAAAAAACACATTTACTTTACCATAAATATGCAAATTGGGCAGGGTTCTGTGTGCTCAGTTCACCTCTGCTCCACTTGGCAGTCATTGAGGTGCCATGAAAGGGGACTGGAATCATCATGTGCTTTTTTTTTTCTTAAGATTTATTTTACTTTCATCCATTTTAAACACACAACCCCTCCCATTTTTGCTGTTTTTGTGTCCATTCACTGGGCAATTCTCTGTGTCTGTTTCCTGCCCTCTCTTCTCATCCTTCTCCTCCTATCTTCACTGGGATTTGATCCTGGGAACCTCTGATATGGGAGAGAGGTGTTCTGCCACCTGCGCCACCTTAGTTCCTGGTTTTTTGGCATGTCTCGTCTTGGCCCTCCCTTGTGTCACTCTCCTGTTATATCATCATCTTGCTGCATGGCTCGGTGGGGTCTGGCACGCCTGCTCGTGGGGACTGGCGGTATGCGCGCCTTCTATATTTTTCTTTCTTTTACTGAGAGATCCCGGGGATCGAACCCAGGTCCCTCCATATGGGAGACAGATGCCCAACCATTTGAGCCACATCTGCCCCCCTATTGTATGCTTTTTTACTCACATATCTGCTGGTTGATGTTGGCTGTTGATTGGGACCCTAGCTGGGGTCGTTGGCTGGAACATTACCTGTGTTCTCCATTTGGTATGGGCTTCTCACAACATAGTAGCTGGTTTCCAAGGACAGAAATCCCAAGAGAGAGCCGGTAGAAGATGTATCACTTTTTATGACATAATCTCAGAAGTCATGCAGCATTACTTCCAACACATTCTATTTGTCAAAGCAAGATATTAAGGTTGGTCCATACGTAGAGGGAGAAAAATTATACTTCACTTTTGGATGGAAGAAACATCAAAGAATTTTCAGACATATTTTGAACTTATATATGCAATGGAAATTAAGGAAAGGGTATTTTAGAAAGGGCAACACTCATAGTCTGATGTTTCGATACAGACAAGGTGTCTATGTGGTCCATCCTTCATTCCATTTATTTGGAATTTTTCTGAGTTTTCCATTACACACCGTTCATTGCCTTGAATGATGCATACAATAGCTATATCAGACTGGGCATGTTAATGAGATCTTTGCATTTATCTTCTTCAGAAATGACTATGCATGGTTTGAGGCTGGGAAAAAGTCCAAATCAAGGCATCATCAAGGTGATGCTTTCTTCCAGAAGACTGTGGTGGTCTGGGGCTGGCTGCTGGTGACCCTTGGTCCTTTGCTTGTCACAGGGCAAGGCACATGGCAGCATCTCCTGGTCTCTCCCTTCTCTTCCAGTTTTCATTAGTATTCAGCTTCTTGCTTCCTGTGACTTTCTTTCCGTAACTTTTTTTTTTTTTTAAAGATTTTTATTTATTTATTCATTTATCCCCCCCTTGCTGCTTGTGCTTGCTGGGTCAGCTAACCACGCCGTGCGGGCGGGCTTGCCTTCACCAGGAAGCCCCGGGAACCGAACCCGGGGCCTCCCATATGGTAAACGGGAGCCCTACTGATTGAGCCACAGCCGCTTCCCCAGTAACTTATTTTTGAAGTCACTTTCCCTTTCTAATTTCATCATCTGTAAAATAATAAGATTGTACTAAGTATATTCCCAGGTCCATTTCAGCTTCAGTATTTTGCAGCTAGAGGTAAACCCTTGTTTTGTGTTTGTTTTTTCCTCTGCCCAAGATTCACCTCTTCAGGATACCTCCAGCCTATTTTCTCTACCCACTAACCCCCCCACACACAATAAGCTCAATATTAATGCATGCTTCTCTAGCCTTGTTCATTGGTATGTATTTCTGCACAGAAATAACCACTTTATGTGTGGATATTTTTTGGTGTCATCAGTGGTTGAGCCAGTGGTTGCTACTGTGTAAAGTTCTAAGAAACACTTCAAGAACTATAGTTCTCTAGGAAGCGTCCCTCTCCTCGAGACATGCTCTCTGCCCTCTCTGCTCAAAGTATTGTTAGGGGACTTTACCTTTCCTTAAAATGGAACCTATGGAGTCTGCTGCATTTCAGAATTCAGAATTTCTCAGATTCTAGAAAGGTAAGAAGTGTCTATACTTTGCTATATAACATTCCTCTAGCAAGAGTTGGGACAACATCTATAATAAAACATTTTTTTTACAACTAAATGTATAAAGAGTCATACCCTGTGATATTTGAAAAAGCCAAAAATAGCCTCAGGTCAGTTCTAAATGAGTTACAAAAAGTTCAATTTTTAGAGCTCTTTGGATTTTGAAATTGAGGATACAGGCTTAGAACTGTGTAATTCCTTATTTCTTTCTTTTAGATTTATTTTATTTATTTATTCCCACACCCCCCCCTTGTTGTTTGCATTTGCTGCCTGCTGTTTGCACTGTGTCTGTTCATTGTGTTGCTCATCTTCTTTTTAGGAGGCACTGGGAACCGAACCCGGGACCTCCCTTGTGGGAGGAAGGCACCCAATGGCTTGAACCACCTCGCTCCCCTCTTGTTGTGTCTCTCACTGTGTTTCCTCCTTATGTCTCTTTGTTGTGTCATCTCATTGCATCAGCTTGTTGTGTCAGCTCTCTGCACCAGGCCATCTCATCAGCTCGCTGCCTTGCTTGTCTTCTTTAGGAGGCACTGAGAACCAAACCCGGGACCTCCTATGTGGTAGGCAGGCACCCAACCGCTTGAGCCACATCTGCTTCCCTGTAATTATTTCTTGACCTGTCTGTGTCCAGGATGTCACCTCTGCCACTACACACCAAAGGAATTAGCCAAATCCTCTTACTACCCCCCACCCTCAGCATTTTACTTACTTATCTTTTTAAGGTTTTGGAAGTAAGAATAATCCAGTTTTACTGATAAAGAAGTTAAGATTTGTCACAGCATTTATCTCAAGAGAGTAAATGGTAGATCTTTGGCTTTCTAGATGCAGTGATCCTTACCTACATCCATTCCTACCTCTCCCCATTCAGAAACTCACAACTCTGTTAAGCCAGTGTCTTCATCTGTGAAATTTTACCTGGGTAAAGAAAGATGATAAAAAAAAAATCGTCCTTGCCTCATAGAAGAAGAGAATGACATACATACAAAACAAATATTTTAAATAATTCAATAGGGCATGAGAACTACCCCCAGAAATTTGTGAGGGTCAAATTGCTTGAAGGCAAACAAAGTGCAGTATAAATTATAAAGTTTTCTAAATACCTGTCAGACTCTTTCCTTGCTACAGAATCTTAAGTGCCTACTAGAGTCTAATCAGAGAAGCTATTTGGATGCTTATCTAATCCAAAAATGCTTTTCCTTTTACACATGAACAGCAAGACTGCCCCTCACCCAGGCTTCTGACAGAAGAAACCTGAGTTGTTTACTATTATTAAAGTGGGAAGCACACAGAGAGGGATGTTTTGAATACTTACTATGTGCCAGAGGCTTTTATATTCTCACATAGACTTTCTGGATAGAGTTTGAAAGAATCACCATTATTCACTTGCCCCAGGCTACAGTTATAGCTAATAATTTGAATGCTTACTCTAAGCCAAGCACTGTTCCACATGCAGGAGAGGCTCTTCACTTACATGTTTCTCATTTAATCTTTTTTTTTTTTTTTTTAGTACTTAATAAATATTTATTGAAATAAATACACAGACGTTAGAAGGCATGTAGCATATTTGGGTAATTGACATACCTTCTAAAGAATGAAGTTTCAGATGAAATATTTTTTTATTTTATTTTATTTTTTTATTTTATTTTTTTACCGGGAGGTCCCGGGGATCGAACCCGGGTCCCTCCATATGGGAGACGGACGCCCAACCAGTTGAGCCACATCCGACCCCAGATGAAATATTTTTAACCAGCTTCCTTATCCTGCATAATAATGTGAATTAAGACAAGCCATCCTGGGTTTTCTGGGGAAGAACCTTCTCACTTACCTCTCAATTTCATTATCTATTTTTTTTTAACTTTATTTTGTACATTTAATAATTGAAAACATAAGCAATAAAAAACTAAAAAGTAAACACAGATGAATAAATATATACATTTCTCAATTAAATGTAATGGATACATGTAAATTTTTTTGTTTTGTTTTTTGTTTTTTTGTTTTTTTTGTGTGTGTGAGTCAAACAATATATTACACAATATATTTGGTTCATAGTAATGCATTCACACAGTATTTGTCCTTTTGTGTCTGGCTTGCTTCCCTCAACATAATGTCCTCCAGATTCATCCATGTTGCCATATGCTTTATGACTTCATTTCTTCTTACAGCTGCATAATATTCCATCGTGTGAATAGACCACAGTTTGTTTATCCATTCATCTGTTGATGGACACCTGGGTTGTTTCCAACTTTTGGCAATGATGAATAATGTGGCTATGAACATTGGTGTGCAGATGTCTGTTCGTGTTACTGCTCTCAGTTCTTCTGGGTATATACCCAGTAGTGGTATTGCAGGGTCACGTGGCAAGTCTATATTCAACTTCTTTAGGAACTGCCAAACAGTCCTCCATAGTTCTCATTTAATCTTTAAAACAACTCTATAAGACGCTGTTATTCTTGTTATCCCTAATTTATCAATAGAAAATTAAAGAGATTAGACAATTTGCCCAACCACATTGCAAAAGCTGGGACATCAAACCCTGGCTGATTCAACTCCTAAGTCAGTGCTCCATTCCAACGTACTACCAAAGCTTCTGGCATTAATTGTCATTAATCATCATTGTCATTTATGAAGTAGGTATGACTGTTCACGGGGTGTGTATGTGGGGGTGGGGAGTTGATGAAGGAGTCACTGAGCCATTTCTGTGAGATGTGGTGTTGCCTCCCGCAAACAGGCTGCTTGTGGTGAAATCAGATCGGAAGAAGATAGATTGAGGAAGGTGGAGGTGGCGTGGTTGGGCCTGCTCAGAACTGGTTACACTGAGCTTCTGGCTCTTTGCCTACCAGCTGACTCAGAGCTGGCAGACAGACCAAAGCCTGGGTAGAGTCATTTCATGGTCCGTGTACTTCCAAGGATCTGCATGGTGGCACTGCTGTGCACATTTCTTTTTAGAGGACACAGTCTTGGGGAGGGAATAGGATGGTCTCTGGGAAGTGTTTGGGAAAGACCTAGACTGTATTTGCTCCCAAGTCCAAATATACCCAGCTTGTTCTGGGTTTAGCTAAAAAAAACAAACAAACAAAAAAAAACACACTGGGTCAGCCATGATCAGAGCTGAAAATTGAGTATTTGTACCTTAAGTATTTTGCAACAAGACACAGAGTTAAGAATATGGCCTCGACAGTCAGATAGGCTTGGATTCCAATCTTGGCTTCACCACTCAATGTGGATAAGTATCTTGACCCAATTTTTTCTTACATGGGAAATGGAGATTCTAGTAGTACCTACTTCATGTAGTTGTTTTAAAGGTTAAAAACAACAATGAGTGTAAAGCATATACCAACATACCTGAGACATAGTAAGTACTCTTAAAATGTTAGTCATTGTTATTCAATGAAAACCCATATTTTATGAGTATCTCAGGGCTTAAACTAAAGAAATTAATTTGTTCCACTGTTCTTTCTCTTAGCTATTCGAAAGATATTTATTGTGTTGGATGAGAGGGTTGGAGAGTGCAGGAATAGCTTTCTTTGATTACCTAAAATGAGCCAACTATTTTTTTAAAATATATATTATCTTATTTAATGTTCAAAACAGCCCTCTGAAGTATTTTCCTACTTTATAGATGAGATGCCAGGCTGAACAATGTTTAGTAAGATGTCTAAAATCATATGCTCAACACTGACTCCAAAACCTGTGAATAAGATACCTTTACACCCATGAGAACATGTTATTCAGCAGGCATGCAGACACCTAAACAAGTATCTAAGTTCAAGATGCTATAATCAAGGTATATACCAAGTGCTTGGGTGCCCACAGCAGGGAATAGTTAACTCTGGGCAGTGGGCATGAAGGTAGTCCCCTTCACAGAAACAAATGCTAATAGTGGACATGTGCAGGAATGAGGTAGGGGGCTTTTGCTGGTAGAGGAGGGGTTAAGGGGTTTTGAAGTTTCCTCAAGTCACTCTAAAAAGGAAGTGTTTGGGAAACTGATGTGGCTCAAGTGATTGGGCTCCCGCCTACCATATAGGAGGTCCAGGGTTCAATTCCTGGGGCCTCCTGGTAAAAGGCGAGCTGGCCCATGCAGGAGAGCTGGCCCGTGCAGGAAAGCTGGCGCAGCAAGATGATGCAACAAAAACAGACACAGAGGAGAGACAATAAGAGATGCAGCAGACCAGGGAGCTGAGGTGGCGCA
Source organism: Tolypeutes matacus (assembly GCA_026826555.1). Taxonomy (NCBI): domain Eukaryota; kingdom Metazoa; phylum Chordata; class Mammalia; order Cingulata; family Chlamyphoridae; genus Tolypeutes; species Tolypeutes matacus. The sequence goes on from JAKSZT010031676.1 coordinate 12,939,602, forward strand.
AGAGATTGCGTGCCTCTCTCCCATTCCGGAAGGCCCCAGGATTGGTTCCTGGTACCACCTAAAGAGAAGACAAACAGACACAGAAGAACACACAGAGAGGAGACAGAGGGTGCAAAACAACAAGGGGTAGGGGTGGGGGATAAAAAAAAATCTTTAAAAGAGAAGTGTTAGGGAAGCAGATGTGGCTCAGTGGTTGGGATCCCATTTACCATGTGGGAGGCCCCGGGTTCGAGTCCTGATGCCTCCTGGTGAAGGCAAGCTGGCCTGCGCGGCGTGGTGAGCTGATGGCCCGCGCAGCGCGGTGAGCTTATACAACAAAGGGAGACAAGCAGACACAGAAAAACATACAGCAAGTGGACACAGTGAGCACAAGCAGCAAGGGGGCGGGGGGATAAATAAATAAAAAATAAAATAAATCTTAAAAAAAAAAGAGGGAGGCCTTTCTGGGATTTCCCAAGTCAATGAATCTTCTAGCTCTAGTATCACAGTTGCAGCAAATCTTACAGTTGCCGATAAACAAGCTGTAGCCAGAGAGACCAGATTATGCTGTTTAGGTGAAATTGTGGGGTCATATATAAATGATGTCTGTCTGTATCAGAATCGTCTGTACCTTCTTGGGCTTTGGACTGAATCTAGTATTAATAACAGCAATCAACTTTTTTTGCATGATGTGTGCGCAGATGAGAACTCAACTGCAAAAAGGTCAAAAGACTTTGTCTAAATCAGTAAATCTCAAATTAAGTGTACTTAATTTGAGCACAGAGCTCGATATATGTATATTACTTGACAAAGAATACAAATGCACCATGGTACTAGTATAAGGTGTCCATTATAAAATATAGACAAGAGAAAAGTTTTTTTTGTTTTTTTTTTTACCGGGAGGTACTGGGGATCGAACCCTGGTCTCTCCATATGGTAGACGGACGCCGAACCTCTTGAGCCACATCCATTTCCCAAGAGAAAAGTTTTAAGAGATAAAATGAAGTTGAAACAAACTATTTTATCTAAGACAAAACATTTACTTAGGTTCTGTACCTTGATATTAATAGTGTATATAAATTAATGTTTCAAACAGACCTCCTAATTTTTTGGATTTTTTTGCAACTTGTCAGATTTGATTACATCACCATTGCATTTTACCTCACAATGTGACTGATGAAGAGCTCATACAAAGTGAAAGTGTCAGTTCTGCCATTTTCTTGTCCTCCTATGTATCATCTTCAATTCACAGGAGTTTTTTTCCCCAGCGATCTTTTTTTTTTTTTTTTTTTAACTTGGAAAGACATGGCATGTTCAAGGATTGGAAGATTTGTCATAGTAAAGATAATAATTAACTAAATCGATCTTATAGGTTTAACATGATTCCTACCAAAATCTCAGCAAGTTTCTTTGTAGACATAGATAAGCTTTTTCTAAAATGTATATGGAAATGGAAATGCCCTAGAATAGACAAAACAATTTTGAAAAGGAACAACAAGGTGGAGGAATCATTCTTCTGGGAGTTAAGGTTTACTAGTTAGCTACAGTAATCAAGACAGTGTGGTATTGACGGATAGACACTAGATCGATGAAACAGAAAAGAGAATCCCCAAATAGACCCATATAAATATATGCCCAATTAATTTCTGACAAAGGAGCAAAATCAATTCAATGAAGGAAGGATGGCCTTTTCAATAAATTGTGCAGGAACATTTGTACAACCAGTGTCACCCCTGTTTATAGTTACTCTAGATGTAGCCTCACCCTTGTGTTTGCTTACTTTTTTTTTTTTTTTTTAGTTAGGCCAGTAAAAATAATTTATTGGGAGATGGGGGGAAAAACAGAGCTTGCTAAGAAATGGGAGAGAAGGACAGAGATATACACCAAGATTTGGTGTGGGCTCCTCTAGGCAGAGAGAGTGAGCTCTGCTTGTGTGGTTACCTTTCAAACTATTAACTATCCCTCCTCCTTGCTAATGCTAAGGGGGCAGCTGTTATTGGTTACCCCACCAATGGTGGGGGCCAATGGTGAGGCCTGTTTGGATTATCCGGGGCCAAGGGGAGGTCCCAGAAAGAGAAACTGGGACCTCAGGGTTAAACTCAAGGTCTCAGCAAGGTCTTGCAACCATGTTGTCTGTTGGCCATGTTGTCACTCATCTTCTCCCCATTTCCCTGGCTAACCTGCCTTGACTCCCCCTCAGAGAGTTCACACCTTATTCTTAAGGGGGTGCTGAGGGGCAATGGTCATTCTTCAGTAGTTACTTCCTGCTGGTTAGGGCAGTAGTCCCTGCCTGACAGGACGTAAACCTCTCTGGCTATTCTATTGAGGTCTAGGAAACATGGATCTGACGCTGTGGTTGGAACTGGCTGAAATCCCCATGTGACTAATATCTTGTTCTGGAAGGCGTTGATTCTGGAAGAAATAAACTTAATTAGAATTTTGAAGATACATGGTCCCACTAAAAGGATAAAGAGGATGGTGGTGAGCAGGCCCTAAAAGAACATACTGGACCATGAGAGTGAGAAAGGCCAGGTGCCTTCAGAGGCTGCATCCTCCCAAAGTTGATGGGAAACAGCACTCCTCCTTGAGTTCTTTTATGCTGTAGGTTAACTCTAGGGAAAGATTATGGTAGACCTACTGGGTTTGGGTATAAACTGCCAACCCCATTTCCCACAGCAGTAGTTATGCCTAGGACAGCTAGAGAGGTATGAAGAGAGGCACTGCCCTAAACATAAACACACAAAGACAGTATAGACAATAACAAGACAGGCATATGGCAAGCAAAATAAAGACAATATTTAAGAGAGTCATTCCTTTATCCTATAGGCACGTTCTCACCAGGACTTCTAACATATTCAATATCCCTCTACAAACGATCTAGAATAGGAGAGATATAGGCACAGTACTTAATACTAATTAATTCACTAATCAATGAGTAAGTTTTTCTTTGAGCTGCCCCAGCAATCTTTTTAAACCAGTTATTCATTTTGTGAAAGTTAGTTTAATGAAAATTAGATTTTAAAAATCCACAAACCCCTTCTCAAACTTCCATATGTCACTAAGTGCTAGAAGTGAAAGAATCCTCAATATACCTCATGTGAGATGTCACCATCAAATATAATGACAATGTGGGGATGCCAGGTCCAATACTTATTAACAGAGGTTACTGCGAATATTTTCGCTGTCCTGATTTTGTGATAATCAGGGTAGGCTGAACATTCGCTATATTAGAAACCATGCATGTGTCCCCAGACCTAGTTTTTCTCCCTAGGTCTGGTTTTTAGAATGCTGGTGATAAACTAAGCCTGATTTATTATATGACCATCCTGTATAGGAAAAGACTGTAACTTTGTGTATCTTTGGTCAACCTTAAGAGATACAGCAGGGGAAAGGATGTGGCTCGGGTGGTTGGGTGTCTGTCTCCCATATGGAGGGACTTGGCTTTGATCCCTGGGACCTCCCAGTAAAAATTAAAAAAAGAAAAATATAGAAGGCGCGTGAGCTGCCAGGCCCCGCGAGCCATGCAGCAAGATGATGACGTAACAGGAAAGTGACACAAGGGAGAGGAGAGCCAAGACGAGATGCACCAAAAAAACAGGAACGAAGGTGGCACAGGCAGTAGGATGCCTCTCTCCCACATCGGAGGTTCCAAGGATCAAATCCCAGTGAAGATAGGAGGAGAAGGATGAGAAGAGAGGGCAGGAAACAGACATGGAGAGTTGCCCAGCAAATGGACACAGAAACAGCAAAAACGGGGGGGTGGCGGGTGGGGTAAAAATGGATGAAAGTAAATAAATAAATCCTTAAAAAAATGTACAGGGGAGGAAGATATGGACTATAATTAGTGGTAATACTTTGTCGAAGCTTTCATAATTTGTTAACAAATGTTGCACAAAAATGCAGGGTATCTGTGGGGGGGGTGAAAAAATTAAAAAAAAATTAAAAATACCAAAACAAAACAAAAAAGAGGTTAACTTTTTTCTTTTGATGAAGAACAAACACAAGTAGAAGTTACAAAAACTTTTACCATATCTCAGTGAATGGTCTTGCCTATCCTTAGAGCAGGAGTTAACCTTTTGTGTTCCATGGACCCCTTTGCCAGTCAGGTGAAAACCATGGACCCCTTCTCAGAATGTAGCAGCAGATAGTTTTATGAAACTCAACTAGTGCCAGGTCTAACAACTACCATAATTTCAAAGTATGGGTGAGTATAAGCAATTTTTCGAGATATGCAGCAACCATAATGTGACATGAAATGAAAACTACTGTAATTTATTGCATGCATTCATAAGTGAAGGAAATGCTAGATTTCAGTCAGAGGTCAGAGAAAATAAAGATAGTAAGTTGATTATTTTTTCAATTCAAGCTCACGGACCCCCTGAAATCTTTCCCCAGACCCCTTGGGGGTCTCTGGACTCCTGGTTAAGACGCCCTGCCTTAGAGGAAGCACACTCCATTTGGAGATCAGTAGTCTAAGTAACAGGACCTGAAGCTATGAAGTGGGAATAAATAGTCCCTTCTTTAGCAATGATTGCCCCAGATTCATTTATGCATGACAAATGAGAAGGGTAGAACATGATTTTGCTGGAAATCAGAAGAGCTGAGTGTGGCTGAACCTTTGAAAGAGTTTGGGCTGTCTGTACAAAGGTATAACCTACATTTGTCAATTGAGTCAAAGAAATATATTCTAGTTTTTAAGACTTTATTATCACACCCACTTCAATTTAATCCAGCTCTTTCATTTACTAGCCATGAAACTTTGGGAAAGCAACACCCTCTCAGAAGCTGTTTCTCATCTCTGAAATGAGGATAAATTAATACTAGTTTAGGCCTACCTCACCATATTAGTTTCCTAAGGCTGCCATAACAAATTACCACCAAAAGAGATTAAAACAACAGAAATTTATTCTCTTGCCGTTCTAGAGGCTGTGAGTCCATGCTCCCACTGAAGGACTAGGGAAGAACCCTTCCTTACCTCTTCCTAGCACCTGGTGATTGCCAGCAATCCTTGGCATGCCTTGGTTTGTAACTGCATCACTCCAGTTTCAGCTTCAATCTTCACATCACTGTCTTCCCTCGGTGTGTGTCTCTCTGTGTTTTCACATGGTGTAGCAGTTTGGCATTGTTTATGAATTCCAAAAATAGATATTGGATTATGTTTGTAAACTGGTCTGTTCCTCTGGGTGTGTTCCCCTTTGATTGTATTAAATTCAGAGATTTCACTTTTACTTGATTAAATTAAAATTAGGGCTTTGATTCAGTAGGATGTTGAGTCCCTGCCCCCTTGGTGGATGAACACTCACACAGAAAATACACGGAGAAGGAGAACACAGAGGAATAGAGACAGCTTGTTAGACACAGCAGAGGCCCCTGGAAGAGAGATGAGCCTGATAGTCTACAGCTGACCTTGTGAAGAGACCAGAGCAGCTGAACCCAGAGAAATGAGCCCCGGGGAGAGAGATGAACATTATATTAGTCTACAGCTGATATTGGAAAAAGCTGGGACTACAGAGTCTTAAGAGGAAAGAGGAAGGCTGAACCCTTGCAGATATCACTCGCCATCTTGCTCCAACACGTGGCCAATGACTTTGGGTGAGAAAGTACCTCTTATGGTACCTTGAGTTGGACTCTATAGGGCCTTGTGACTGTAAGCTTCTACCCCAAATAAATACCCTTTATAAAAGCCAACAAATTTCTGGCACTTCACATGGCCTTCTTATGAGGACACCAGTTATTGGATTTAGGGTCCACTCTAATCCAGTCTGATCTCATCTTAATTAATTACAACTTCCAAGACCCTACTTCCAAATAAAGGCACATTCTGAGGTTCCCCATGGACAAGAATTTTAAGGGGCCACTATTCAACCCAGTAGACTCACTGAGAAAAAAAAGCTTAACATGATAATATTGCACCCTTACTATGTACACAGAGATGCTGAATTAAACCCTTTACAACATTCATTTAATCCTCACCATACACCAGCATGGTAGAGGCTAGCTAATTTTATGTGCCTAGCACATAGTATGTGCTCAACAAATACTAGCTATTGTTGGCAAGTACTGCAGTACCGGAAGATAATCCTTCGGACTTTGCAATCAAATATAACAGTCCCCATATCAGGGCAGAGAAGGCACAACACCAGCCTGACTGCAGCTTCTGTCAGTAGGTCCTTTGTGCTGCTCATAAATAAATAACCCATTCCTGGACAACTTCAGTGGGGAGGAAGCACCCTGGAGCTAAGTGTCTTTTGTTCTAAGCTTGTGATTCTCAAGGGGGGCCAAAATAGCTGCCTATTCCTCATTGTATAAGACATCTTTTTTCATTTGTTTATTCTTTTATTTTTTATTCCATAGACCCTTACTGGAGAGGCAGCTATGTACCAAGCACTATGCTAATCACCAGGAATGGAAACACATCATCAGATAGCATTGCAGAGGGAACTGGGTGGCAATCACCTTCCTGCTCTGAACAGTCCAAACAGAGCTAGAAACAAGAGGCCTCTAGTAAAATATTTCACAAGAATATACCGGGAGGAGGAAGGAGCAGCTGCTAGGTGTGGTGGGTAACATATGAGTGTTGGTATTAGAGGGTTCAGGACTTGAATCACCATGCTGCTTACCTTCTGTGCCAACTGCAACAAACCCATCATATTTCTAAACCTCCATTTCTGCATCTATTAAATGAGAATGATATACTTTCCATGAAGGGTTATTATGAAGATTCAGTGGGGTCATTTAAGGAAAGTGCCTGGCCCTAAGTGTTCCTCCTCATGAGGACTATCTGGCTCTCTGCCCCTTCTAACTTCTCCAATCTAAGTTGCATTGTTCTCTCTTTTTTTAACTTTTTTTTTTAAGACTTATTTATTTCTGCCCCTTCCTCATTGTTTGCGCTCACTGACTACTCTCTGTGTCTGTTCATTGCATGCTCATCTTCTTTTTAGGAGGCACTGGGAACCAAACCTGGGAACCCCCACGTGGAAGGGAGGTACCTAATTGCTTAAGCCACCTCCACTCCCTGTTTTTTGTGTCTCTCATTGTGTTTTCCTCCCTGTGTCTCTTCATTGCGTCATCTTTTTGCATCAGCTTGCCGCACCAGCCTGTCACGTCAGCTCGCTCTCTTGAGCTTGTCTTTTTTTTTTTTTTTTAAGATTTATTTTATTTATTTCTCTCCCCCTCTTCATTGTTTTGTGCTCACAGTCTGCTCTCTGTGTGTTCTTCTGTGTCTGCTTGTCCTCTCTTAAGGTGGCATCGGGAACCAATCCTGGGACCTTCCAGTGTGGGAGAGAGGTGCTCAATCTCCTGCACCACCCCATCTCCCTGGTCTGCTGTGTCTCTTAATATCTCTCCTCTGTGTCTCTTTTTGTTGCGTCATCTTGCTATGCCAGCTTTCTGTGTGAACCAGGACTCCTGTGTGGGCCAGCACTCCTGCGCAGGCCAGCATTGCATGCGGGCCAGCATTCCGCATGGGCCAGCTATCTGTGCGGGCCAGCTCGCCATGCGGGCCAGCTTGCCTTTCACCAGGAGGCCCCAGGAATCGAACCCTGTACCTTCTATATGGTAGACGGGAGCCCAATCACTTGAGCCTCCTTTAGGAGGCACTGGGAACCGAACCTGGGACCTCCCATGTAGTACGTGGGCACCCAACTGCTTGAGCCACACCTGCTTCCCACACTGTTCTCTTTTGTAGCTTCTTTTTCCTTTTAAACCTGACCTTAATTTGCTGTAAAACCTGCTCTGATACATATAATAATAATAATAAAATAATAATAAATGGAGAAGTGGAATGGGACACACAGTGTATTTTGGCCCCAGCCAGGAAGCTAATTTTCCACTCCTCTTGCCACAGAGCCATCATTGTTCAAGCACAAATTATTGGGCCTCAGAGACCAGTTGTCCTTAATTTGTCGGTAACCAAGGATGTCAGGCCATCTCTGATTAGTACATCAAAAGGAGCCCATTTGATGCAGGTGGACTATTCCCACATTTGTTTTTTATCCCTCAGTCAGACTATTCAGAGGGAAAAGGGATCTCGTAAGGAAGCTGACTCTAAAGGAATGCTGAGTATGTCATTCTTGGGCTCTTGAAGCTTCAGGACAAATGTCTTTTGTCCTCCCTCGGTCAGCGATGGCATTGGTTCTTTGTGTATATTTGAACAATGCTCTAAGTACTGGGAAAGTTGCTTTCCTTATTAATTAAATTTATTTGTGCATTCATTCATTCCTTCAATAAACATTTATTGGGCACCCTCTACGTGCCAGGCCTGTGCTAGATCTTGGGGATGTAGAGTAAGAAAGAGAGAGAGAGATGAGACTCCTACCTTCATGAAGCTCACATTCTACCAAGTAGACAAAAAAAAAAAAAAAAAAAAAGCAAATAAATTTTTAAAATTATGGTAGATAAGCACTATGAAAGAAATAAACAGGGAAGTGTGTCAAAGAGTAATTGGGAAGAGGGGGAGGCAAGTAAAGATAGGGTGGTCAAAGTGGGCCTTTCTGAGAAGGGAATAGTTTAAGTTGAGATCTGAAGGATGAGAAGGAGCCAGTTATGCGAGAAGCCAAGAAAAAGCTTTATTAGCAGAAGGTAAGTACATAAGTACAAAGGCTTCTGAGTAGGAGAAGGGCTTGGTGTGTTTGGAGAAGTGAAAGGGGTATGAAATGAGAGCAAAGAGGCAGGCACCAGACAAATTAAGCAGGGTCTTGTAAGCTAGGAATAAGGGTTTCAGTTTAAGTGCAATTCATTCAGCATTTAGCAAACATTTAGTGCCTAATGCGTGTCAGGCTTTGTTTCAGGCACTGGACATGCAGTAGTAACTAAACAGGTAAAAACCCCTCCCTCTTGAAAGTTACATTCTAGTGGGGGTGGTAGACAATAAACAAAATAAATAAGCAATATATATGGTATTTTTATAATGCTAAGAAGAAAACTTTCACAAACCAAGAAAAAGAGTTAAAAAGTAGAGGGTTGCAATTTTAGATAAGAGTGGGCAGGGAAGGCTTTAAACAAAGATTCGAAGGGTCCATGTGCCGTCCAGGGCAGAGCCCTGGGCGACTCCAATATTTAGAGGCCAGGAAAGGTGAAGAGACCCAGGGAAGGAAAATGAGAATGAGCATCTGGAAAAGTAAGAGAAAAATCAGGTAAGTGCTGTGTCCTGGAAGCTGGAAAGTATTTCAGGGAGGACAGAGAGCAACAGTGTAAAATGCTGAAGACAGCAGATAAAGATGAGGACTGAGAGGTGATCATTGGATTTAGCAATGGGTGAGTCGTGGGTGACCTTGAAAAGAGCAGTTTTACCGCCATAGTGGAGGCAAAAACTAGGTTGGAGTACATTCAGGAGAGAATTGGAGGAGAGGAACTGGAGACCTTGGGTATAGACAACGCTTTTTGAGGAGCCTTGCCATAAGGTAAGGGGTTCAAATGGGGCAGCTGGGAAGCAGCTGTGGCTCGATTGGTTGGGTTTCCAGGTTTGATTCCCAGGGCCTCCTGGTGAAGGCAAGCCGGTCCTCACAGCGCGGTGAGCTGCCGCAGCAAGATGATGCAGCAGGGGGAGACAAGCAGACACAGAAAAACGCAAAGCACATGGACACAGAGAGCACAAGCAGCAAGGGGGGATAAATAAATAAATAATAAACCTAAAAACAAACAAACAAAAAAACAAATGGGGCAGCTGACACAAGGCAAGTTAAATTAAAAGAGTTTTTTCCTCCAACTTCTTAACATTTAAAAAATGTTCAAGGGGTGTGGATGTAGCTCAAGTGGTTGCGCATCTGTTTCCCATGTGCGAGGTCCCAGGTTCTATACCCGGTACCTCCTAAAAACAAAATAAAATGAACAAATGGAAAAAAATGTTTAAACTTATAGAAAAGTTGAAAGAATAGTACAAAACCCTTGTACCCTTCACCTAGTTACAGCAATTATGGACATTTTGCCACTTTGTTTTCCCTCTAGAGAGAAGGTTTTTTTAAAACATTTTTTTAAATTGTGAAAATAGAACACATATGCTGAAAAGTCCACAAAACAAAAATGTGTAACTCAGTGACTGATCACAAAGCAAACACCCATGTAACCAGCACCAATTTTAAGCAATAGAACACCACTAGGGCTCCCAAAGCTCCTGTTTGTTCCTTCCCTCAAACGGTAACCACCAGGGGCACAGATGTGGCTCAAATGGTTGGGCGTCCGTCTCCCATATGGAGGGGCTGGGGTTCGATCCCTGGGACCTCCCGGTAAAAAAAAAAAAAAAAAAAGGTAACCACCATGGGGTGGTAGATGGGAATCCTGTATTTTATGCATGATTGTTCTGTAAACCCACAACTTATCTAACAAAGAAATAATAAAATTAAAAGATAACCACTATCCTGAATTTCATAGTAATAACTCTTGCTTTTCTTTAAAGTTTTGCAACATAATAATGGATTCCTAAACACATAATTCAGTTTTCGCCTGTTTTAGTGGTTTGTTGTTGTTGTTGTTTTTTAGATACCAAAGCTCAGGATTGAACCCAGAACCTCGTATGTGGGAAGCTGGCACTCAACCACAGATCCACATCAACTCCCCTGAGTTGGGTTCTTTTTTTAATTTTTTTTTCTGAGTTGATTTTTTTTAGTTTGTTTGCTTGTTGTTTTTTTTTTGTTGTTGTTGTTTGTTTTTAGGAGACACCAGGGACTGAACCTGGGACCTCACATGTGGGAAGCAGGCACTCAACCGCTTGAACCACATCCATTCCTAGTGTTCTTTTATTTTATTTTATTTCATTTTATTTTTTAAAGAGTTATTTTATTTATTTATTCCCCCTCCCTTGTTGTTTCTGCACTTGCAGTCTGCTCTCTGTGTCCATTCACTGTGTGCTCTCTGTGTGTGCTCGTCTTCTCTTTAGGTGGCACTGGGAACCGATCCTGGGACCTCCGATGTAGAAGAGAGGCACTCAATCGCTTGAGCCACCTCACTCTCTGGTTTGTTGTGTCTTTCCTCTTTGTCTCTTTGTTGCGCCAGCTCACCACGGGGGCCAGCTCTCCACGTGGGCCAGCACACCATGTAGGCCAGTTCACTTTCATCAGAAGGCCCTGGGAAACAAACCCAGGACGTCCCATGTGGTAGATGGGAGCCCAATGGCTTGAGCCATATCTGCTTCCCACAGTGTTCTTTTATATCTGGCTTCTTTTGCTCAATACATTGTTATGTGTTTTTCACTGTAAAGTATTCTGTTATAAAACTATGCTACCATTTATTTATTCATTTTACTGTGTACGGGTTGTTTACAGTCTTTTGCTTGATGAATAATGCTGCTGTGAACATGCCTATGTGTCTCTTGATGCACGTGTGCATGCATCTCTACTGGGTATATACCCAGAAGGTGAATTCCTGGGTCATAGGTATGTGTAGATTCAACTCCATAATTAATACCAAAGCGTTTTCCCCGTTGTTTTTTCCAATTTATATTTTCATCAGCAATGTATGAGAGCTATTGCTTCTTATCCTCACCAACAATTGGTTGTGCTTGTTCTCCTCCTCCTTTTCCTTTCTCTCTTCCTCCTCTTCCTCTTCCTCCTCCTCTTCCTCTTATCTCTTATTATTTAATATTTGCTATTGTGGGTGTGCGGTGGTATCTCATTGTGGTTTTAATTCACATTTCCAAATAAATAAATAAATAAATAAAAAATAATTCACATTTCCCTGAACACTAATGTCAATTGGCCCTTTGGATTCTTCTTTTGTGAAACATCTGTTCAAGACTTTAGCCCATTTTAAAAATTGAGTTTTCTGTCTTTTTCTTATTAAATTGTTTTTTTCCCCATATATGAGAGGTGAGTCCTGGTAGGTTATAGGTGTTACACATATGTTCTCCCACTCTGTGGCTTGCCATTCCTTTTTCTTAATGCAATCTTCTGATAAACAGAAGTTCTTTGTTTTAATATAGTCAAATTATCAGTCTTTTCCTGCATTGTGCTTTTTGGAGTTCTGTTCAGGAACTTTTCTTCTACTTCAAGGTAGATACTCTTCTATGAAATCTCCTAGGAGTTGGATTGCTCTGCCTTCCCTATCAAGGACTGTAATCCATCTGGAATTGGGTTTTATATATTGTCTTTTCTATTTTATTATATGGATAGCCAATGGCCCAACACCATTTATTGAAAGACTATCTTTCCCTACTGTTCTGAAGTGCTACCTTTGTTATAAATCAGGTGCTTACACGGCAGCTTGTTTGTAGGCTTTGTATTCTTTTCCATTGGCCTATTTAATATCCTTGCACCATTATCGTATTGACTTAATTACTGTAGCTTTATAATAAATCTTGATATTTGATAGGGCAATTACTCCTACCTTGTTCTTTTTCAAAAGAGATTTGGCTATTCTTGGTCCTTTTCATGACCTAGTAAATTTTAGAATCATCTTATGATTTGTTTAAATCCAAACCAAACCAACATTTCTTGGTTTGGATTTGCATTGAATCCATAGATAATTTGGGAAGATGTGACATCTTTAACATCACTGAGCCTTTAATTTAATTTCTCAATAAAGTTTATGGTTTTCTGTGTAGAGATCTTGCACATTTTGTGAATTTATTCCTAAGTATTTCAAACTATTTGATGTTGTTGTAAATGGTCTCTTTCTTAAAATTTAATTTTCTAACTTGTTGATCAATAGAAATGCAACTGATTTGTGTGTTAGCCCTTTATCCAGCAACCTTATTAAAGTTGCTTTTAAATACTAACAATTTATCTGTATATTCCCTTGGATTTTCTATGTATTCCCTTGGATTTTTCTATGTATGGATTTTCTATGAATAATGAAAATTTATTTCTTCCTCATCCTTACTCTGTAATTACAAAATGTCTCCTTGTTTTTCTTTGTACTTTAAAAGTAATGACTAAATCTTTGATGCATCTGGAATTTATATTTCATCACATGGATTTGAGAATCAGCTTATTTAATTCTAAAAGAAAATTCTGTTGGACATTTTATTGAGGGAGTTTTAAAATTATTGATTATATTTCTGATATTGAGTCTTATCTCCATGAATAGGGGATACCTTTCTAATTGCTTAAATCTCCTTTTGTGTTCCTCAGCATCTTGTGCATTTCTTATCAATTTGTGCATCTTGTGCATTTCTTATCAATTTGTTCCTAGACATTTTATATTTTTGTTGCTATTGTTAATGAAGAGATCATCTACATTATTTTCAAACTGGTTGTTGTTTGCTTGAAGTCTGTGTATTAATTCTTCTGTGAGTTAATTTTGTAATCCAATCACCAAACTAAATTCTCTGCTTGTCTATAAGTTATTCAGTTGATTCTCTTGTTTTTCCCCAGATAAGCAATTACATCATCTGTATAAATTATACAATTTACTTCCTACTTTCTACTTATTTATTTCCATTAAGGGGTTTTAAGCAGGAAGAGGTGCTATATAACCCAATTAAAATTTTAAAAAGTCCCTTTGGCTTCAAAACAGGAATCAAGGAGACCTTTTACGAGCTTAGTACAGTAGTCCAGGCACCAGAAGATTGTGGCTCGGGCTAAGAGAGTGGCAGCAGAGATGGAAAGAAATAGTTAGATTGGAGATATATTTTGGAGGCAAAATATATGGCAAGAACAGGTTGATCATATTATGCTAAGCCTTTGCAAATTTCTTGGAAATCTTAGTATATAAAAATCTTTTTATGTTAATGAGGAGAGACCATAAATATACATATATATATATATATAATTGAATGCCTCCTCTAACCCTCTGTATGTTGGGTTTCACTCTGCAACTTCCTCACCACCTCCAGTGATAGAGAACTCACTACCTCACATGGCAGCCCATTCCATGGATACAATTCGCTCCACAACTCATAGAACATCTAAGTGCCTATCACCCCACTCAGTGGGGTTCCTGAGAGCTCCGGAGACACCCTGGTCTTATATAAGGGGGGATAGCCCCAGAGACTGATGCCTTATCAGTGGGTTCTATTTTGTAATCTGTGCTCCTGAGAGTGACAGAATTAGACTCAAATAAGTCCTCCCTGCACATGGTTCACCAGTCCCTTCTATTCAAACCTACATGTGATGCTGGAGTTTCTTAGGTATACTTCCAGAGACTGGAGCCTCCCACCTACCTATGTGCCAGGTGTGCATGAAATCTAGGTGGAGCTGCAACTCCTACCCTACAGCTCAATGGACTCATCCAAGTCACCTGGTGAGGAGACAACGATGGGAAATGGCCATCCCAGGGAATGGAGAGGGCCTGCATCTGCAGGCAGGATCATCCCACCCACCATATCCATGGGATATAAGCCCTCTATCACTTGGAGTTGGAGTGGACATCACCATCCCAGTCGCCTCTGGATTGGGGGAAGAACTATGGACTAGAGTGGACTTGATGGTATTCTCTTGCTCACATATGGTGATTCTTGCAATGCAAGAAATTATAACAATGAGGTGGAGCCAGTGGCCACTTGACAGTTTTTTGGGTAGGGAGGGGATGAGCAGTTGAAATACAGGGGCTTCTTTGGGAGTTGGAGGTTGTCCTGAGTACTGTTGTGGCAATGGATGTAGGCCATTTTAAATCAGCACACACCACTCAGAACTGAGTGGGAGAGAGTGTGGTCTACAGTGTGAACTGTGGTCTATGGTTGGTGGCAAGGCTCCAGGAGGTGTAAGTTCATTGAGGTTGGTGGGCCACACTATGGGAGATGTTTGTGTTGGATGTGGTGGGAGGTGTGGGAGGTGGGCAACATGGGAATCCGAGTGGGTTCCGTATAATATTTTAGGTAATCTAAGCACCTCTTAAAATATATGTATATATATATATAAAAAATAACATTTTTGTAAGCAAATACACATATATGCCTATATATTTATATATCATTTTACAAATGTTTGTATGTATTGTGAGAATTTTGATTTTTACCCATAATAAAAAAAAAAACAAACAAAAAAAAAAAAAACAATTCGCTCCACAAGCCCTACTCTTTGTCAGGCACTATGTAGTGGCACTAGAAAACAATCAAGTTTCACTTGCCTCTCTAGGGAAGCTCAGACAAAGAGCTCTCAGAAAGGCTCTCCTGGCAAACTCTGCCCATTAGTTCTGCCTGAATTCTCTTACAGTACAAGGCTGTTCTCTCTTGTTTGTACTGCTTATTCCTCAGCTCTTTGTAAAGGTGATCTTAGCCTTTGGGAGTTCTTACCCCCTCCTCCTTTTGTTTTCTTTCCTGGTCTGGCAACAAATTTCTTTCCTATCCTGGTCCAAATGGAGAAACTTGATGCTTTTATATTTGTGTTATTTTCTGAAGAGTTATTATGTCATTTCTGTACCTTGACTCCATAATCCAATTCCTGGGAAGTGACATTGGCTTATTTATAGTTAGATATTCTTGTTTATATTTTCGTTTTTGGCTTAGTGTTTACTTTTTTCTAAAACTGCCTTCATTAATGACTCGGTATATCAAGTGTATAATTAGCTTTGGGAACAAGAGACTAAACAAACATGAAATCAATTACCTTCCTAGGCTCAGCAAACACTAGCTGGTTACAATGATGAAGGCATTTATCCAATAAAATGGCTGAAAATAAAAATAATACACATATGGAAGGAAGCTCTCAGGTTGATGAGTGTTAAGAGTGAAATATATCTGTGTGATTTCTTCAAGATAGGCAATGTATAGAGTCTACATCTATGGATACTATGATAACATCAGTCCCTAATAACGAGGCTTTTTTTGCCAACAGCCCATTAGTCTTCCAAAATAGTTATGTTAATTATGTGCTCATAATCCCCATCCCATTTAACAGTCAATATATTTAATGAAAGTGTTTTCTTGGTGCTGTGCTTTTGTGTAACATTTGAACATGACTATATTTACAGTGTCAAAGTCTTACTACAATTTGACATTTTCCTAAATGAGTGTCAGAGAAATGATGGGGGGTGGGGGTGAAAGAAAGGTTGTTTTTCTGTAAAGAGGGTGATGCAGGTCAACTTGGAATGGAGACAGCTGTGAATTATAATGGGTTCCTCTGAGAACTGCCATGTTTAAAGTAAACTGATGATACAGTAGCTCAGGGCACAAGCCATGGGTGCTATGGGCAGTATAAGATAATTTTTTCTTCCTGAATAGTTCCCTTAAGCTTTTTTTTTTTTTTTTCCTTAAGCTTTTGTGACTTGGAATAGTGTAAAGAATGTTCCCAAAGCTAATTTTACAGTCAGATATGTCTGACAACATTTCTGTTTTAAATTTTGCATGTTACTTAACTTTTCTTGTTCTGTTTTTTCATATTTAAATGAGATTATAACATTTCCTTAGTATGGTTACTACAAAATCAAATGAATAAAATATATCATGGAAATGAAATGTATATAATGAAAATGTCTTATATATGCATTATGCCTATATATATATATATATATATATATATATTTTTTTTTTTTTTTTTTTTTTTTTTTTGAGGTGCCAGGGCCAGGGATTGAACACGGGACCTCATATGTGGGAAGCCAGTGCTCAAGCACTGAGCCACATCGGCTCTCCTGAGTTGGTTTTTTCATTTGTTTACTTGTTGTTTGGTTTTTTGGGTTTTTTTTAGGAGGCACCGGGAACCGAACCCGGGACCTCCCATTTGGGAAGCAAGAGCTCAACCACTTGAGCCATATCCACTCCCCATTTATATATTTATACATGTATGTATGTATATGCAGAGGCATACCTTAGAGATATTGCAAATTCAGTTCCAGAACACTGCAATAAAGTGACTATCTCCATAAACTGAAACACACAAAGTTTTTGGTTTCCCAGTTCATATAAAAGCTATGTTCGTACTCTCCTGTAGTCTATTAAGTGTGCAATAGCATTATGTCTAAAAACAATGTACATAGCTTAATTATAAGATTTTATTGCTAAGAAATGCTAACCATCACCTGAGCCTTCAGTGAGTTGTAATCTTTTTGCTGGTGGAGGGTCTTTTCTCAATGTTGGTGGCTACTGACTGATCAAGGTAGTGGTTGCTGAAGATTGGGGTGGCCGTGGCAATTTCTTAAAGTAAAATAACAAAGAAGTTTGCTCATGTATGGACTTTTCCTTTCACAAAAGATTTCTCTGTAGTATGCGATGCTGTTTGATAGCATTTTACCCACAGTAGAACTTTCAATATTGGAGTCAGTCCTCTCAAATTCTCCTGCTGCTTTATCAAGTAAGTTTATATAATATTCTGATCTTTGTTGCCATTTCGGCAATGTTCACATCTTCACCAGGAGTAGATTCCATCTCAAGAAACCACTCATCCATAAGAAGCAACTCCTCATCCATTAAAGTTTTTTTATCATGAATTTGCAGCAATTCAGTCACATCTTCAGGATATACATCTCATTCTAGTTCTCTTGCTTTTCCACCACATTTGCACTTACTTCCTCCATTGAAGTCTCGAACCCTTCAAAGTCACCCTCGAGGGTTGGAATCAACTTCTTCCAAACTCCTATTAATGTTGATATTTTGACCTCCTCCCATGAATCATGAGTCTTCTTAATAACTTCTAGAATGGTGAATCCTTTCCAGAAGGGCTTTGCCCAGATCCATCAGAGGAATCACTATCTACGGCAGCTATAGCCTCATGAAATGTATTTCTTCAATAATAAAACTTTTTTTTTTTTAAGATTTTTTTTTTTATTCATTTATCCGGGAGCCCTACTGATTGAGCCACAGCCGCTTCCCATAATAAAACTTGAAAGTTGAAATGGCTCCTTGATCCATGGGTGCAGAATGGATGTTATGTTAACAGGCATAAAAACAGCCTTCATCTTGTTGTACATCTCCATCAAAGCTCTTGGGTGATCAGGTGCATTGTCAATGAGCAGTAATATTTTTAAAGGAATCTCTTTTTTCTGAGCCGTAGTTTCAACAGTGGGCTTAAAATATTCAGTAAAGCATGTTGTAAACAGATGTGCTGTCATCTGTCATCCAGGCTTTGTTGTTCCATTTATAGATTTATAGAGCACAGGCAGAGTAGATTTGGCATCATTCTTAAGGGCCCTAGGACTCTCAGAATGGTAAATGAGCACTGGCTTCAACTTAGTCACCAGCTGCATTAGCTCCTAACAAGAGAGTCAGTCTGTCCTTTGAAGTTTTGAAACCAGATATTGACTTTTCCTCTCTAGTTATAAAAGTCCTAGATGGCAGCTTCTTCTAATAGAAGGCTGTTTCATCTACATTGAAAATCTCTGGTTTAGTGTAGCCACCTTCATCAATTATCTTAGCTAGATCTTCTGGATACCTTGCTGCAGCTTCTACATCAACATTTGCTGCTTCACCTTGTACTTTGATATAATGGAGTTGGCTTCTTTCCTTGAACCTCATGAACCAACCTCTGCTAGCTTCTTTTCTTCTGCAGCTTCTTCACCTCTCTTAGACTACATGGAATTGAAAAGAATTAGGGCCTTTCTCTGGATTAGGCTTTGGTTTAAGGGAATGTTGTGACTGGTTAGATCTTCTATCTGGACCACTAAAATTTTCTTTTTAACAGCAATATGGCTACTTTCTTATCATTCATGTGTTCACTCGAGTAGCACTTTTAATTTCCTTCAAGAACTTTTCCTTTGCATTTACAATTTGGCTATTTGGCACAAAAGGCCAGGTTTTGGGCCTATCTTGGCTTTCGACTTGCCCTCCTCTCTAAGCTTAATCATTTCTAGCTTTTGTTTTAAAGTGAGAGATGTGGGACTCTTCCTTTCACTTGAACACTTAGAGGCCATTGTGGGTTATTAATTAGCCTGATATCCATATTGTTGTGTTTCAGGGAAAGGGAGGCCCAAGGACAGAGAGAGAGAGATGGGGAATGGCTGGTTGCTGGAGAAGTTAGAACACACACACATTTATCGATTAAGTTTGCCTTCTAATATGGGTACAGTTCGTGGTGCCCCCAAATAATTACAGGCATACCTCATTTTATTGTGCTTCAGTTTATTGCACTTTGCATATGTTGCATTTTTTACAAATTGAAGTTTTGTGGCAAGCCTGCGTGGAGCAAGTCTATGGATGCCATTTTTCCAAAAGCATGTGCTCACTTTGTGTCTCTGTGTCACATTTTAATTAAGGTATGTATTTTTTTTTTAGACATAATGCTATAGCACACTTATTAGACTCAGTATAGTATAAGCATAACTTTTACATGCACTGAGAAAGCAAAAAATTTGTATGACTTGTATTATTTTGATATCCTCTTTATTGTGGTGGTCTGAAACTGAACGTGCAATAGCGCTTAGGCATGCCTGCACAATAGCATTGTGAGAGATCACTGATCACAGATCACCATAACAGATATAATAATAATGAAAAAGTTTGAAATATGGTAAGAATTACCAAAATGTGACACAGAGACATGAAATAAGCACATGCTGTTGGACTCGCTCCACAGAGTTGCCACAAACCTTCGATTTGTGAAAAACACAGCATCTGTGAAGTGCAATAAAGTAAAATACAATAAAATGAGATATGCCTGTATGTATATATCTGTACATATGTATAATTAACATAAACCCTTGGTAGGTGCTTAGTAATGTTAGAGACCAATTTCACTACCATGTGTTCCCTTTCTTTGTATCCATTCCTTTGCCTAAATATCTTCTCTCCTTCACATTTTGCATTTATTTGGGTCATCAAGTTCTTTTCATTTGCTTCTGATGGCTTTTCAAATTGGATTCATCATCTCCATTCCTTCTGGCAATGCCTTAGTTCAGGGTAGTATTGTCTCTTTCCTAGATTACTGCAACAATCTTTTTTTTTTTTTTTTGTAATGCACCTTTAAAAATTTATTTGGAAATAATTTCAACCTTTAGGAAAGTTGCAAACATAATACAAAAACAGAGAGTTCTAATACACCCCTGTAACCATTGGCCAATTTGATTTAATTATGAATTCCAAAAATATAATTGGATCATGCTTGTAAACTGATCTGTTAATCTGGGTGTGATTAGGTTATGATTAGGGAGTTGAGGCCCGCCCCTTGGTGGGTGAGGAATCGAATATAAAAGGCAAGGCAAAGAACAGAGCTGAAGCAGTTTTGATGTTGGAAAGAAGGCCCCAGGAGAAGAGAAGCAAGCCGTTCGCCTGATTGTCTACAGCTGACCTTGTGGAAGAACCAGGAGCTAAGCCCAGAGAGAAACGCAGCCCCGGGAAGAGAGGAACCCCAGAAGCCCTAACCCTGGCAAATGCCGGCAGCTGTCTTGCTCTAACACGTGGCAATGGACTGCGGTGAGAGAAGAAACTTAACGCTTTATGGCCTGGTATCTGTGGACTTCTACCCCAAATAAATACCCTTTATAAAGACCAACCCATTTTTGGTATTTCACATTAGCACCCCTTTGGCTGACTAATACAACCCCCTAGACAGATACCCAAATTTACCAACTTCCACCATTTTGCTACATTTGTTATATTACTCTCTCTCTCCTCTTTCAATCTTATATATCTATTTCTATCTAATCTTCTAAACCTTTGAGAACTGTTTGCAAACATCATGCTCCTTTACCATTTAATGCTTTGATGTACATTTCCGAAGAACAAGGATATTCACTTATGTAACCACATTAAGTACAATTATTAAGTTCAAGAAATTTAACATTGATACACAGCATGCAGTCTATATTCCAATTTTTGTCAAATGTTCCAATAATGTCATTTTGTGCATTTTCTCCTCCATTATTAGTCCAGAAACATGTATTGCATTTCATTGTCATTATCTCTTTATTATTATTATTACTGTTTTTGGTAAAAATCGAATTTTTCACAATACAAACCAATATTTGTAAAATGATATATAAATATATATGCATATATGTGCATTTGCTTACATAAAAGTTATATATATATATTTTTACATATTTTAAAAGTTGCTTAGATTACATAAATGTTACGCAAAAATTACAGGTATTCCCATGTTCCCCACCTCCCACACCTCCCATAACATCCCACATAAATATCTTTCATTAGTGTGGCACATCACCTGCAATGGCTATACACATCCTGGGGCTTTGCCACTAAGCATGGACCATAGTTCACATTGTAGACCACACTCTCTCCCACACAGTTCTGCATGGTATATGCTGATATAAAATTGCCTATATCTGTCATTGTAATGTCACTCAGGATAATTCCCAAGTCCTGAGAAAGCTCCTGTATTACAACTGATTTTCCCTTCCCTGCCCTCAAAGCGTCTATTGGCCACTGGCTCCACCTCACTGTTATAATTTCTTCCATTGCTTGAATCACAATATGTCTACAACAGAATACCATTAAGTCCACTCTAGTCCATAGCTCCTCCCCCTATCCTGAGGAGTCTGGGATGGTAGTGTCCACTCCACCTCCAAGTGAGAGTGGGCTTATAGCCCATGGATACGGTGGATGGGATTATCCTGCCTGCAGCTGTAGGCTCTCTCCATTCCCTGGGATGGCTGTTGTCCATCATCGTCTCCTCACCAGGTGACTTGGGTGAGTCCATGCCACAGTCTTTCAACTCATTTATTTCCTCCTTTCATTCTTTTCATCCATCTTCCACATTGTCCAAAGCTTTCAAAACACAGTTCTAATTATGACTCAACCTCTCTTGCCTAAATTCTTTTAATGACTAATCCTTATTGTATGGATCTTGTCTAATTCACCTTTGCATCTCCAACATCCAACAGGGTCTTCCATATTAACCACTCCCTTCTATTAGCTTCTTCAGTTTTCTGTCATTAGATTAGGCTATGAGAAACTTTCTGAACAACAGGCTCTGTAAGTGGCTTTTAAACAGATAAGAAGATCTTCAACTTCACTTAAAATGAGAGCTAGTCAAATTAAAATTAGGTAAAGTATCATTTTTTATCAGTTTGGGAAAGATCAATAGTTTCATAATACATTACTTTGGCCAGAGTGTAGGGAAACATTCTCCTACATTCTTGATGGGAGTCTAAATTGGTGCAGGCATTTTGGAGAACAATTTGATAAGATCTATCAAAAATGACCATACCTTTGACCCAGCATTTCCATTTATCCTTCAGAGATACTTATACATGCAAAAATATATGTGAAAAATATTCATTACAGCATTGTAAAGATAAAAGATGGGAAATAAGTGAAATGTCTGTCAAGAAGGTGATGGTTATATAAACTGCCATATATCTGTAAAATGTAATTTTTGAAATCATTAAGAAGAATGATGTAATCTATATGTACTGGTAATGAGAAATCTCTTAGATAATTGAGTTAAAAAGTAAAGTGCAGAGTAGTATATGTAGTATGCTACCATTTGTATAAAACTTAAAAAGATAATATGCATATATATTAAATATTAAAATATCTCTGGAATGATATACAAGGATTGAAATGAGTGGTTAACTCTGAGGAACTAGGGACAAAGTATTAGAGGTGGATTACACTCCATTCCCTTCAGCACTGTTTGCAATTTTTTTCACCAGTCACGTGTATTATTTTTCAAACAACAGGGGAACAATTAAGCAAATTATGGCAGATTTCCTTGATATATGTATCTGGTACTGTATTAGTCAGGGTCCTCTCGGGAAACAGAATCAACAGGAGATACCTGTCAATACTATGAGATTTTAAAAGAGTCTCTCACGCTACCGTGGGGATGCACAAGTCCAGGTTCCGCAGGCAGGCTGCAAACCAGGGGCTCGATGAAAGTCCGATGAAAGGTCCTTGATGAGTTTCTGGGAGAAGTTGCCTGTCCAAAGACAAGCTGGGAAATTCTCTCTGAATATTGAAATCACTTCTCCTTTTAAGGCATTCAACTGATTGGATAAAAGAGTTACCCATTGCTGATACAATCTCCCTGATTGATGCAGATGTAATCAGCCATCCATGCAGTAAACTCACTGGTGATCAAAGTCCATAAATGCTCTTGTATTACAATAAGCCCAGTGCTTGCTGGAACAAACACCTGGAAACAATTACCTGGCCGAGTTGACACATTAACCTAAGCATCACAGGTACTATGCTGCATTTCAGAACAATCCTATGACTAGCAGAGAGGTAAACTGGGGATTGATGAGATTAAGCGTTTGGCTAAAGTCCCTGTGTCATTAAGAGAAAGAGTCGGGATATGAGCCCAAGCCTTCTGGCACCAGCTCCCAGCAGCCCTTTTTGATAGTATCTCAATTGTGAAAAATACCACCCCCACCCCCAAATTCTGAGTGTCACTCTGCATGTCTAGGCTATTTCCCCTCTAGACCAGAGGTTTCTTGAAGGCAGGAACCATTCATCACCTGATCATCATCCATTATCACAATGATTGGCAAATGGTAAATGCTCAGCAAATGTTTATTAAAGTGAACCTTCAGTTGTTTTCTTTTTAAAGTAGACAGATATTTGTGAGATGTAAATTCTAGAACCTCCCATCTTTTCAAAAAGGAAGACTTGGTTTGTCTTCATCATAGCAAGAAATTTACGGAGGAGGTAATAGGATGATGATGAGAAAAATTGCAGCCAGAGAACTCAAAAGCAAGTTGTTTTCTTTGATACTGTTTGGTTTTCCAGTGCACAAGAAAATAGTTCAAGATTTTCTAAAAACACGTGCCTTCTCCACATAGCTGAAGTGTGACATTGACCTTGTGGTTTAACTTGGGAAACATTTTACTAGATGCTTCTTGTTTCTAGCTCCATTGGCACTGCTCAGAGCTGGCGTTGGCCCCAGTCTGTTTGTCCCTGACAAATACACTTTGACTTTGTCCATCACATGTCACTGAAGAAGCATGTGTCACGACCAGCTCTAGTGACCTGCCTTTGAGATGTGCAGACACTACACTCAATGCAGAGCTTCCAGCCTCTGGAAAACGATGGTATTTAGAGACTTTCCAGAGCAGTAAGCAACTCTTAAAGGACATTTCTTCAAGGCCAAACTCAAAATTACTGCTAATTTTACCAGAATAGTGCTTAAAACAATGCTTAGTTTCTTGACTCTTTAAGATATCCTCTTACTGGTCTCTCCTAACTTTGCAGCTGCTCTGGAAGCTTGGGTCACCCAGGAGGAAACTAGGGGGATGACTCTATGAATTGGGGCTTAACCCTTAGACTTCTCAGCTACGATCTCAGAGGACTCTTTTCTTAGCACCACCTGGGCAAAGCAGAAAGGCATAGTGGAAATAGCACAGACTGAAAGCAGCAGGCGGACCTGAGTTTGAATCGAGGTTCTCGCAATAACCGGTTATATGACTTTGGGCAAATTACTTAACTTCTTTAAGCCTCTGTTTCCACATTTTGCAATACTGTGGTAAGAATTTGATAATTCACCTTCAGCACTGTTCCAGTCACACATTAGGGCCTCAAAAAGTCTTGTTGAACAGAATGAGTGAATAGTGTACTTAAGATGACTGCCATATAGAGGAGCTTAATAAATATTAACTCCCTTCCCACTCTCCACCTTTTAACCTACATGTTGCCCTTTTGTGAATTTTCCTGCTTCAAGGCTGCCATTAAAGGCCACCAAAGCCTTTTTGTTTTTTTTAGGAGTTACCGGGGATTGAATCCGGCACCTTGTACATGAAAAGCAGGCGCTCAAACACTGAGCTACACCCGCTCCCCAGCCAAAGTCTATTTTAAACCAGAAAAAAAAATTAATGAAAGCAAAAAGGGACGATGCAGTGGAAATCTCTTCTCTTTAGACCTCAAGCCCCCAAGGGATAGTCCTGCTGTAGTCTGTGTTTGGTCTAGAATAAAGCTGCCCAGTGTTGATTAGCAGAGACAATTTTAAATTTAAAGTTTTAAAAATGTGTATCTACAGTGTTGTGTTTCAAAATGGATTTGAGGCAACCAACAGAGAGCAGTCATTGTCAAATGGTGCATTCAAATCTTTTTATACTTTTATTATGAAGACACTCCAGAGCAACAGTTGAGCACGTAGCTTTAACCTCTGATCAACCTAGGTTAGAGTCCAAACTCTGTCCCTTATTTTCTGTCTGAGCTTGGACAATTTCCTTTACTGGTCTGAGCCTCAATATGCCCATCTGTGGAATGTGGCTAGTAAAAGTTCTACCTCACAGTTTTTGTGAGTATTAAATGAGATAATAGATCTACAGTGCTTACCACAGTGCTTGGCACAGGGCCCACTCTCCACAAATCATAGCTATTATTATCATCATCTCATTTAGTATAACTCCATGAGGTCATTACCATTATTAATTCTGTTTTACAGACAAAAAACAAACAAAAAACCCAGAGGGGCAGATGTGGCTCAAATGGTTGGGCATCCATCTGCCATATGGAGGGATCTGGGTTTGATCCCCGGGACCTCCCAGTAAAAATTTAAAAAAATATAGAAGGCACGCGGGCCACCAGGCCCCGCGAGTGGGTGAGCCCCCCACACCTGTGCGCAGGTGTGCTGCCAGGCCCCACCAAGCCACACAGCAAGATGATGACGTAACGGGAGAGTGAGACAATGGAGAGCCAAGATGAGACGTGCTGAAAAACCAGGAACCAAGGTGGTGCAGGCAGTAGGATGCCTCTCTCCCACATCGGAGTTTCCCAGGATTGAATCCCGGTGAAGACAGGAGGAGAAGGATGAGAAGAGAGGGCAGTAAACAGACACAGAGAATTGCCCAGTGAATGGACACAAAAACAGCAAAAACAGGATGGGGAGGGGGAAGTTAAAAATGGATAAAAGTAAATAAATTAATCTTAAAAAAAAAAAAAAACGGGAGGCGGCTGTGGCTCAATCAGTGGGGCTCCCGTTTACCATGTGGGGGGCCCCGGGTTTGGTTCCCGGGGCCTCCTGGTGGGGGCGGGCCCACCTGCATGGCGTGGTTGGCTGACCCAGCGAGCACGGGCAGCAGGGGGGGGATAAATGAATAAATAAATAAAATCTTTAAAAAACAAACAAACAAACAAAAAAACCAGAGTCTTAAATGGTGAATATAAAAATATTTAGTACATCTCCAAGTAAATAGTAAAACTCAACATATGTGAGCTTAAAAAAAAAAAAAATCATTGGTCTCCAACCTGCAGATCAGGACCGGCAATTAGAATATAAAGCTGAGTACAGACCTCTATGGTCTAGAGAAATTTTGTATAAGAAGAGGAAACTGAAATGATCTGTTAACTTGTCTGGCCACCCCCATGTGCTAGGAGGATATGACTAGGGATCCCATACACCCACCACATGGCCATCCTAGGTGCTCAGTAAATATTTGTTATTCAGGTAAGTGGAGGAGGTGAGCACACAGGTAGCCGCCCTTCCTGAGCTCTGTTCTGGGATTACCCTATCAGGAGCTACACCAACCCCCATTCCTACCTCAGGCCTCCTGTTTTAGTCAGCCAAAGGGGTGCTGAGCCAGAATCTGCTGGCTTTTATAAAGGGTATTTATTTGGGATGGAAGCTTACAGTCATAAGACCCTAAAGAGTCCAACTCAAGGTACCATCAGAGATACTTTCTCACCCAAAGTCTGTTGCCATGTATTGACACAAGATGGCGGGCAATGTCTGCAAGGGTTCATCCTTCCTCTTTCCTCTTTAGGGTCTGTGGTCCCAGCTTCTTCCAATCTCAGCTATAGACTGGCATAAGGACTACAAACATAATCAAATATCTTTTTTGGAATTCATAAATCATATTAAACTGCTACACCCCCATTCTTCATTACTACTCTCTTCCTCATCTTAAAGCTTCAGAGAAACTAACCAGGGCCTTCCTCACTGAATGGTGACAGGATGCATGCCTCAAACCAAAAACTAGGGCCCTCCTTGAAGATGTCAGCCCTGCAGATTTCACCCCAAGTTCAAATTATGCACCATTCTCATCTAATTGAGAAACTGTATGTGGCAGTTTGATATTACTTATGAATTCTAAAAAGAGATATAGATTATGTTTGTAAGCTGGTCTGTTCCTCTGGGTGTGATAACCATTTGGTTGTATTAAGTTCAGCTGAGATATCTGATTAACTTATGTTAAGATTAGGGCTTTGATTCAACCACATCATTAGAGTGCAACTCAGTGTTGAGTCCCAGCGCCCTTGGTAGGCTGATAAAACAGACTCTTACACAGAAGTAGACACACAAAGCAGATACATGGAGGAAGAGAGAGTGCTCCATAAACACAGCAGAGGCCCTGGGAAGAGACATGAGCCTGATATTCTACAGCTGACCTTATGAAGAGACGAGAGAAGCTGAGCCCAGAAAGAAATAAGCCTTATACCAGCCTACAGCTGAGATTGGAAGACCACAGAACCTTAAGAGGAAGGACGGAGGCTGAACCCTGCAGACATCGCCTGCCATCTTGCTTCAACACGTGGTAACAAAGTTTGGTGAGAAAGTATCTCTTATGGTACCTTGAGTTGGACTCTTTAGGGCCTTGTGACTGTAAGCTTCTGCCCCAAATAAATACCCTTAATAAAAGCCAACAGAGTTCTGGTACTTTGCATCAACACCCCTTTTCTCTGACTAATACACTGTGGTACATTCTTCATTAAAGGTAAACATTAGAAAGCTTGTAACATTGTTGAGGACAAGCAGATCTCATGTAATTTTGGAATGGAACACATTTAAAGTCTGAATAATTCAATAGTTAAGATATTTAAATAAACATTTTTAGACAAACAGTAAAAATATAAATATGATCCTAAAAGGTTTCTGCAAATGATAGCTCCTGTTCAATTAGTAAAATAAAGTCCAAATTTGAGAGTCCTTTTGGGGATCATGGTTTTGTAGCTGAGCAATAGCATGAGCAAAGCAAATGGTACTTATAACCTAGCAAGCATTTTAGAATAAGCACACAGTTTCTAAAGAAAAGCATATAGCCCTGTCAAGTTTAATATTAACCAGACCTTTTACTTTTTTTTCCTTGTAAAGAAAATGTATGACTTATCCTTGTAATGCTTCACTCATTCCCTGTTCTTACCACCATGAAACTTAGAGGCACAAGGTACAACATGGATCTTAAGCGTTAACCGGAGCAGAAAACTAGAAAAGCTCCCCAAACCCCTCCCCAAGGATGTCAAGTCTATGTTTAATTTTCTCTTTGTTTCAAATGTGTATAAAACCTGTAAGAAAACCCCTTGACGGGGAGGCAGATTGGGGTTGATTAGTCCTCCTGTCCTCTGCCAGCCAATAAAGCCTCTTTTCCTTCCCAGCCTAGTTGGGTGTGTCTTTGTATTCTGTGGCGCCAAGCAACTAGCTTGTGGACTGTTCTGGTCTCCTTCTGTTTGGCACCCCAGGTGGGACCAGTTTCCTTGTGAGAATGATGATGCTTGGTGGAATTCTGGACTCCTGAGATAAGACATCCACAGGCTCTGACTCTACAGCTATGGAGTGTTTTACTCTGAGAGTCAGAATGGGGGTCTCTTGCCCCGGGTGTCTAGGAGCCTTAAGGCGGAGGGCTGGGAAGGAAAATAGGTTCTGTTCTGTGTGTTGTATGTGAGAATTGTATTGTCCTTCTCAGCTGCCAAAGCTGTAAGCGGCAATGTCATGCTTGGCTTTGGGCTTGGATTAGGAAAGTGAGCAGCCCCTGGCGTAAGGAGGTGCCACTGAAATTGGTTGCCTAGGCTTTGGTTTCTTGGTACTTGTTTGATTAAATTTTAACTAGAATGGGAATTAACCAGAGTTCTCCGAACACCCTAGGTTGCATTATTAAACACTGGGGACAATTTGGGTATGAACCTATGACTAAAAAGAGAATGATCCATCTCTCTAAGGCAGTCTGACCTTGATATGCATCGGAGGATGAGCAAAAATGGCCAGCCCAAGGGTCCTCAGAATATACTATACCACACTAAAACTTGTTCTGCAGGAGATTAAGTCAAGAGGATGAAATTCCTTATATTCAATATTTTATGGCACTAGCCCAAAATGAAAAACTTCAAAGGGAATATTTTGGGCATGGTATATTGCCAGTCAGGCCCGAGCTCCTCCAATGTTCAAAAGCCAGAGATGAAAAGGGCTCCCTGTCTCAACCAGCTAAGGAATTGGTTAATCAACCCTCTACTTCAAGCAAGAGCTAAATAAAAATGAGGGAATCAAAATCAGAAAAAACCTCTTCCTGATTCTAACCCCACTGATGCTGATGAAGTTTTAGATACCATCATTGTTTCTAATACTTCTAGGTTTGAAATTACCACAGCCCCAGTATCTATTCCGCCCCCATATCAGAGAGATGGAAACAAACCTGAACTACCGTTAAATCCTCCAGAAATGGCCTCTCTACCCCACACCTGAAGTGGTGCAACTTTTGGCCAGGGTGCCTCTGCTTCAGGAGAGCGGGCCAGGGTCAATTTTCCCCTCTAACGAATTTCCCTTCCAACAAGTACTTGCAGCAAATAAATGAACAAGGACAACCAAGGGGCTATCTATATGTATATGCTCCATTTTCAACACCTGATCTGTATAATTAGAAAGATCTGGTCCCTAGCTACAGAGAGGACTCCAGAAGGATGGAATATCTTTTCAAGTCTATATTTGGAACTCACAACCCTAATTGGGCAGACATTTCATCTTTACTGAATACACTTTTAACTTCAGAGGAGAAGCAGGTTGTACTAGAAAAGGCTCAAGATGATGCTGATTTTCTAGCCAATAGTAACCCCAACAGTTATGTCCCAGGAAGCCAAGCAGTACCAATAGCTGACCCCAATTGGAACCCAAACGATCAAGGGGCCCAAACTAAACTACACTATTACAAAACTTACATAATTGTAGGACTCGGGAATGGAGTTCCTAAACAGAAAAATTTAAGCAAAATCCAAGAAATTTTCCAGAAACCAGGAAAAAATCTGTCTGTATTCCTCGAGAGACTCCGCAAGGCTTATTGCCAGTTGACTGACCTAGACCCAGAAGATCCTGTTAATCAGAGCAATGTTAATCAGTCTTTCATCTGCCAAAGTGCTCTTGACATTTCCTGCAAATTACAAAAAGTAGAGGGAGGTCTAGGACTGCCAATTTTGACCCTAGCAGAAATTGCTTTCAATGTATATTACAATCGGGAAGCAGCCGAAGAAAAGCGTCATAAGAAAACAATTGCACATAAGGCTAACCTAAACGCTTACCTAAAAGGAGCAGTCCTTATCAAAACCCTCCAGCAGCAGAGGGAACCAATGAAAGGCAAGACCTCTGGGGCCTGTAGAAACCCGTGGGCCCCCAGCAATGTGCTTATTGCAAAGAAGAAGGGCTTTGGACATGAGAATGTCCTAGTTTCGCAAAGAAGGGAGCACTAAAGCCCCCTGACCCCTCCAGTCTATGCCCACATCTTATGGGGGAAGAAGACAGCAATATGGAATGATGGAGCCTGGGGGCACTTTCTACTAGTCAGGAAACAATCCCCATCACCCACAAGGAACCTTGGGTCTCTTTCCAAGTGGGTAAGAAATTAATACATTTTCTGGTTGCTACAGGAGCAACTTTTTCAGTTCTAAATAAAAAACTCACTCATAGGACAGCTGAGCCATCCCAATTATTGGAGTTTCAGGAATTTCTGACGACCGTTTTTTCCTACCACACTCCAGTGATAGGTTGGAGACACCCAGTGAACGCACAACTTCCTCTACTTGTCTGAATGCCCTTTCCCTCTCCTTGGTCGGGACTTACTTTCAAAACCACAAGCCTAGCTCTTCTTCTCGCCCAAAGATCAATGTACAGGTTCCAGAAGTGCATGCCTGCACCCTCCAAGCAGCCCTGCTAGGTCTGGCAGGAAGCATGGAAAGGTTTGGAGTGCCCAAAGAAATAAAACAACAGGTACAAGCTGAAGTTTGGGCCACTGCGGGAACCTCCGGAACGAGCAAGGAATTTGCAAGTAGTGAAGGTAAGGGTGTGCCTGAATGGCACACCTCCACACTTAAAACAATATCCCCTCACACACGAAGCAAAAATAGGCATCATACCCCTGATTTAAAAGTTCTTCAGCTGACCCTGTCAGTCGGACACACCCATCTTACTGGTCCTAAAACCTGGCACACAAGAATACCTGCTCGTACAAGATTTAAAAGCTGTGAATCAAGCAGTAGAAGACTTCCCTCTAATAGTGCCTAACCCACATACTTTTCTTATCAACATTTCAGATGCTTATGCTTGGTTCACTGTTTTAGATTTAAAAGATGCTTTTTATTGCATACCCCTAGGAAAAGAATCACAACAGCTGTTTGCTTTTGAATGGGAAGATCCTGATACAGGAATAAAACAACAATATTATTGGCCTGTGTTGCCACAAGGATTAAAAAATGCCCCGACTCGAACTAATCTCACAGTTGTTAAATGCAGTTTTACAACCAAAAGAATTGGCAGTTCCGGTCTCCTTCAGTTTTTTTTCTTTTTCTATTGTCTGTGATAAAGCAGACATGTAGGAAAGAAAATTTAAAATGTTTTAAATGACAGAATGTTTGAATGTCACTTTGTGAAAAAGTGGAAAATCTAGTCTAGAAAGAGGAAGGTAAAAATGTATTATAGTGACTTCACAAATGGCGAAAAACCACATGATAAAATGTTCAACATCACCAGCGATTAGGCAAATGCAAATCAAAGCTACAATGAGATATCATTTCACACCTATTAGAATGGCCACTATTAAAAAGACAGAGAACTACAAGTGTTGGAGAGGATGTGGAGAGATAGGAACACTTATTCACTGTTGGTGGGAATGCAGAATGGTACAGTTACTGTGGAGGACTGTTTGGCAGTTCCTAAAGAGGCTGAATCTAGATTTTCCATGTGACCTGGCAATACCACTACTGGGTATATACCCAGAAGAACTGAGGACAGTGAAGTGACACAAACAGACATTTGCACCCTGAGGTTCATAGCGACGTTATTCATGATTGTGAAAAGATGGAAACAACCCATGTGTCCATCAGTTGATGAATGGTTAAACAAACTGTGGTATACACAAACAATGGAATATTATGCAGCTGTAAGAAGAAATGAAGTTGTAAAGCATATGACAACATTGATGAACCTGGAGAACATTATGTTGAGTGAAGCAAGGCAGACACAAAAGGACAAATACTGTATGATTCCGCTATTATGAACTAAATATATTGTGTAATCTCATGGAGTTAATAATTTGAATATGGGTCCCCAGAAAATAGAATGAGGTTAGAGAATGGAAAGCTGAGGGTTAACTTGTGCAGAATTGGTTAAAAGGTTGTGTGTTAATCTTTGGAAATGAACAAAAAAGGTGAAAGCACAACACGATGTTTGTAACTAGCAGGGCTCTTATATGGGTATGATATTGGTTGAAAGGGAAAGTCTAAGATCCTGTACATTACTAAAGGAAAGCTTAAAAAAAAGTAACATGGGACTGTATAGCATAGTAAAACCTCATGTGAAATATGAATATGGGTAATATTGCATATATAAGACTTTTTCTGTGAAACTGAACAAATGTATGTTAATGTTATAAGATGTTACTATCAGACAAAAACAAAAAAACAAAAAAACCCACCACATTATGCTAAGTGAAAGAAACTAGACACATTTTTGTATGATTCCATTTATATAAAATATAAATCAATTTATAAAGATAAAATTAGTAGTTATATAGGACTGGGGAAGGATAGAGGGATTGAGAGGTGACTGCTAAAGGGTGTGAAGTTTTTCTTTTTGGAATAATGAAATTGATCTAAAATGCACAACAGTAGTGATGAATGCACAACACTGTGATTATACTAAAAGCCATTGATTATATATTTTGGATAGATTGTATGGTATGTGAATATATCTCAATAAAACTGCTTTAAAATAAATAAATAAATAAATATATAAGCAAGAATAGCCACAAATAGCAGTCTATGTACATTAGGGGAAACAGATTGAGAGGCAATAAATCTTTTGTTTGTCTGTGTTTTGTTTTTTATTATTATTATATTATTTGAGAAAGGAAAGAATTATTTCTTAATTTGGGTGTAATGACAAGGTCCAGTGGGTGGCCATCATTATTCAAGTCTGTCTGAAGAAATGAAGCCTCTTTAAAACAGAAGCCAAGGAACTATGAGTTCCTTTATGAGTTAAGTGTTATTAAATGCACATTAATTCTATCATTCTTATACTTCTCAGAAGATTTTGAAATTGTTTACAAAGTATATTTTACTCTTTCACACATACAACCCTAACAATACAAAGGCATTGACTTAACCCCATTTTAAATTGGGTCTCTGGAAGCAAACACATTTCATGTGCATGTGTGTCCAATGTATATTTAAGAGAAAACTTGGTTTCTCTGTAGGTACTTTTTCCTAGAATATCAAAATGGGGGCAAAAGCAGGAGAAAATAAAAGTATATTGTGATGACTTTAGAGTCAGACAGTCTTGGACTTGAATTCTGGCCCAATCAATTACTAAGTGTATGAGGTTGAATAAGTCAATCTTTCAGAGACTCAATTTCCTCATCTATAAAAGCTTGTTTTATGACTGAGTAGATGGTAACTATAAACTACTTAGCACAAGGATGTGTGGTACACAGAATGTGCTTAGTAAATAGCAGGTCTTACTATGAGTAAAAGCCAAGGACTCAAGTTTTTAGGAGATGGTCCTCAGAAGCAGGGTTTTATTGGTATGTTCCAGGGAATTGCCTGCAAGACAGTCAGCTGTGATGTGGAAGAGTGCGAGATTTAGGATTAAAAGCATCTAGGCCCCGAGGCCTGACCCTGACACTTTTAGGCAGGGTAAACTTGGTCTAATCACTTATTGTCTCTGAGATTTGGGTTCCCCATCTGAAAAAAAAACCCTGGAACTTTTCTAAGAGAGAGAATGTGAGTGACAGCCCTTTATAAATTATGAAGGACTCAAAAACTGTAGTGAGTCCCTTTGTCTCTGGCCCTAAGAAAGGAGATGTGATGCTGTAGAGTGATGTTCCAGGTTTCCCATCAGGCGGGCTGCAGAGGTCTCATGAGCCCATAGCCATACTTGTATCAGATGCTGAGCCATTAGCATTTGAGAGTAGGAGGATTCATAAAGAAGAGCTCTTATGCAAGAAAGTTCTAGGCCAGCTTTCCCAAGTCGGTCAAGCAAGAACTATTTCACCATCTCTCCTCCTGAACAGGAAAACCCACCCACACTCGTTTTGCACAGAAGAAATTCCTCTCTTAAAAGATCCAGGAACTTGGAGGAAGAGGTGCGCTGGAGAAAAAATTGCTCTTGCTCAGCAATTTTTTTTTTTTTCCAGAGATGATTCCTGCAGTGAGATCCGACTTTTTCATCTCCATGTCAATGCAAATGATTGGCATGTTCCACGAAATCTTTCTTACAGCAGCAGTGACATGGAAAGAGCTTTGAAGTGACTCAGAGCTTGGCTCAAAGCCCCCATCTTCTAATCATGCGTAACCCTCAGCTGATGACTACTTCCTTTGAACTCCCACTGCCTCTGGAAGCCACAAACATAGAGAAGACATTTCTTCTTGTCTCACTCTGTTGCTGTTAGAAGCCACACTGTAGTTTGCAATTATATTCTATCTTGAATTGGTTTCCATACATCTTTTCCTAAATTAATCTATTGCTGTAAGCAATAACACTATCTTAATTCATCTGAGAATTTAGTGTCTAGGCCTGAACCTAGCACATAGCAGCTTCTCAATGCATGCTTATTGAATGACTGACTACAGGAATTAATTTTAAACTCATTGTAAGCTCCTTGAGTGAAGCTTCCAAAGTGTCCAGCATAGTGCAAAATAGTGCAAAGCAGGTGCTCAAGAAACACAAATTGATTAATTTCCTCTATACTGCCTTTATCATCTCTTCCTTGCACTTGATGAGCATCTTCTCTTATTTGGGAACTTGAGATTTCCTGCTCTGATCTCCATTTCCCACATGCCACCAATTGCCTGTACAAACTGTTACACTCTTGGAGCCTTCTAGAAACTCCCCTTGTAGGTAGTATTGCCAGATTTAGCAAATAAAAATACAGGACACCCAGTTAAATATGAATTTCAGAGAAACACAAATGATTTTCTTGACAAATCAATTTTATGGATACTTATTAATAAAGCAAACAATTCATTCAAAGTATACAATCAATGGTATTTGGTATAATCACATAGTTGTGCATTCATCACTTCAATCATTATTAGAGCATTTTAATTATTTCCTTAATAATAGTAATAAACAAAAAACAGACAAACAAGAAATTTCACCTCTCAATCTCTCTGTTTCCCCTGCTGTATATAGCTTTATTTCTGGCTATTCTTGCACAATTATTTATTATGCAGTTTTACTGAGATATATCCACATACCCTATGATCTATCCAAAGTGAATAATCAATGGCTTTTAGTATAATCACAATATTGTGCACTCATCATCATAAATAATTTTTGGTATTATCATGCAACATGTTTTGTATTTTATCTGGGAACCCTACTTATAGGGTCTCACCCCAAGCATTAACACCAACACAGAAGTTGTCATTTCTCAAAATTGCACCTTTTAGGCTCTGCTCTCAGTAATTAGTCAGCTCCCACAGCATCTGGAAGGAGACAATGAGCTTCTCTCTCTTCCTGCAAGCACAGGCCTTGCTCAGAGTCAGTTCCCTCCTTGATCTCAAGTTTCCTTCATTCAAGGAGTGAGCTGCTCTCTCTTCCCTTAGGGGTGGGATAGCTTCTGTAGACATTCAATTAACCCAGAAACCAAAGATCCAAATACTAAGCTTAGGTCTCCCCTTCTGTATTGCTCCTGAAACCATTTCATTTTTCCAAATCTCCCTCTTGCTGTCACTGAAACACAGAAACCTTGCCTCCTCCTCCCAACGTCAGAGACCGTTCAACCTCTCCTGTCGTATGCCTCCTAGAATACTAAGTCACACAGTCCTGTGTTTGTTCCTGTTGCTGTTGCTTATTTTTTGTTTTGTTTTCCTCACAGAAACATTTCTTGGACCTGCCGCTTCCTTTCCACTTCTACGGCCAGCCCTACTAATTTAGTATGTCATCACCTGTGGCCTGGATTGCAGCAATAGGGACCCAGCTCTTCCTGGCTTCCTGCATTTGTGCAGCTTCTAGCAAACTTATTCTTATATGGTGTCCTTTTCCCACCTGGGATTTCCTCATGGGGTAAGCTGGCATGAGTGTCTATTTCCTGTCTTAAATGAGCACCGGGCTCTACAGATCAGCCTGTGAGTCCCCTAAGCTTATTTAGTTTTCACTCCCTGTTTGCCTGCCCTAGGCTGATGCAAGCCAGTCCCTGCTGCTGCTTACATTAGCCCCATCACTGCAATCACCTTGAACACTCAAATCCCTTCCCTTCTCCCCTGGGTCAATCCATGTTCTTTGCCTCCTTAAAATCCAGCCCATTAGAAGATGACATAGGCTGGAGAAGTTCCCTCCAAAGGGAAGAAAGCAAAAGAAGAAAACATAAATAGATTTGATTACATGTGAATGAAAAGCTTCTTTCTGTCAAAACATGCTATAAGAAAAACAATAGAAACTAGGAAAAATGTTTGCTGCATATAGCAGTCAAAGTTAATGTTCATAATATGATTTTACAAATCAGTAAGAAACAGACCTTCCAATAGAAAATGAGGAAGAGATATTAGTTTATGACATGTACACACCAAGTAGGAGAGGCCCAAATCATGAAAAACTATAAAACTTCACTATTAATAGAAGACATGCAAATTAAATTAACAATGAGCTTCCCTTTCCCTTTATCAAACGAGCATTTTTCAAAAGGATTTGAAAAATGGATGATACTCTGAGTTGATGAGAGTACAAGAACAGTATCTTTCATACATGCTTTAGCACTCAATTTTAGGATGAACTTTCTTGTTCATCTTTAAAATAACATAAAGTTTAAAAATCTTATTACTTTATATATTTTAACCTTATTATCCAATTTTTCTACAATGAATATCATTTTTATAATTAACAATATACATATACACGTTTTTTAAACTTCTATAAAAATTGAAGGGAAAATGTGGGAAAGAGAAGTAATGTATATATATATATATATATATATATATATTTTTTTTTTTTTTTTACCTAGAAAGACCTGGTTTAGGAATCCCTGACTACCACTAACTAGTCACGATCAACCTGTCAAGATCCTCACCTTGGACTCCCTGGCACTTTGTAAACATTCAAAAGGTGGTGGTCTTCATCCTTATTCTGTTGTATTCTCAGAGAGCATAGAATATCAGTGGCCTGCACATAGCAGGTGCTCAATTAAAATATCTGACTACTGCCTGATTTTTAAAATCCCCACTTTTAATATTCTTCTCCAGTGACCCCGTTCTCTCCTTCCTCTCTTTCATTTCCTTCTGCATTTTCTGCGCCTTTCCTATCTGTCCCCTTTCTCCTTCTCATTATATTGTTGTTTTTATGGAACAATTGTAAGTACTCTGAACAGCACTGGTTTGTTAGCCTTACCTGAGGGCCACCAGCAATGAAGTGGGCCCCACTCTTCTGCCTACTCTTGCTCCTTATTTTCTTAATACATGGCTCAAAACCCACCTCTTCTCCGTTTGTCTCCCATGCTTGACTGCCCCTGATTTTTCCTGTGGGTGCTTCCTGGTGGCCTGTGGCCTGTTTGTCTGCTGACCTTTTCTTTCCTCCAGGCAGAAGTTAATTCTGTGATGTTTATGATGCGTCCTGCATGTTTGTATTCATTAGTTTTGTAAATTAAGTTTATGGCATTTACTGGTGGGCAAAATATCTTCCCTTCCTTTCTTCTTCTTCCCTCATTTTGTCCCTTACACCCCATTAACACCTAACTCCCACACTGTCCCCTTGGAATATAATTATTATGCTCTTCTTTTCCTCTGGCATCGGGTTTTTTGTTTGTTTTTGTTTTTATTTTTTGATATAGGTTTTTATTTGCTTAGAGTATTTTTAAGACTGTCCTATGATCCATAGGCACAATATTGAGTATGTTCTTTTATTATTTGAGAAACATTCTAAACACTTTAGAGCAACTGGTAAGAGATAATAAGAACAGCAGAATGTGTTCACGAAACAAGCCCTGGATTCTACCTTAAATATCCTCAAAACTGTTAAAGAATTTGAGTATGGGGGTTGGTGTTAGACAAGATTTGAATTCTATCTCTAATGATATACAATCTTAGGCAATTCACCTAACTTTTCTGAGGTTTAACTTCTTTGTCTGTGAAAGGAAGATAATAACATCTACCTCAAAAGGTGAGAGCTGATGTGGCTCAAGCAGTTGGGTGCCCACCTCCCACATGGGAGGTCCCAGGTTCAGGTCCTGGTACCTCCTGAAGAAAAACAAACAGACAACAAGCAAAAACAATGAGCAGACAATGAGCCAAAAAAAAAAAAAAAAAAAAAAGATGGGAGCTAAATGAGACAATGTATGTAAAACTTGTAAGACCCTATTTAACAGAGAGCTGGTGTTCAGACACTAACATAAAGAGGAATGCAATTTCCTTTTCCCTATCTAAGATTCACTCATTCCATCGAGCGTTTATAATCCAGTGGGAAAAAACAAGATCTACAGAAATGAAGTAAACATTGATGACAATCAAAATGAATTTATCAAACATGTAGCACTTACTACAGGCTAGACACGCTACTAAAAGCGCTTTGCAAACATTACCTCATTTAATCCTCATAACAAACCTCTCGGGTACATTATAACCCTAATTTTAAGATGAGGAAGCTGATACCCTGAAAGGCTGCACAGGGAGAGTCACAGCCCAGGCCATCTGGTTCCAGTGTCCATGATTAAATTCTCACTAATGCTTTGCACATAGTAGAAACTCAATAAATAGCTTCAAGTCCCTCTAACTCCTTTTGACCAAAACAAAGATTAACCACCACATATTACCGGAAAACCATCCCTTGCCTATTCTTTGATAGAAACAATTGGCTGCTTTGCACAGAGGGCAAAACTCTGATCCAATTTGGTACAAAAGAGCCTGGGGAAAACTGGGGCAACTTTTACTGTCAGGGGTCTGGTTCCCCTTGGACTAGTGACTCTGTAATGATGAACAGTCCAGAGTGTAAGGAGGATGATAGTTGTTTTGTTTTGTTTCGTTTTTAAGTCCCTTTGGACACCGACTCCACAGTCTCTTTCACAGAGACTTCATTTGGCAAGCCCCTTTTATATTTTTCTCACTTAATTCTCACAACCACCTTATGAAGTTAGTACCGTTTCCAAGCCTAGTTTATACTGATGAAGAAATTGGAATTCATAAATGTTCAGTTCCCCAATATCAATTCAGCTAGAAAATGACACAGGATTTGAACCATTTGACCTCTGGGTTGAGCAAAGCTGCTGTTGTTCCATTATCCCAGCCTTAGAGATGGCAATATCTATAAAGCTGGACTGGGAATCTTCCCCCAGGCACCTCAAGCTTGGACTCAGAGTTCTGCCTACTTTTGCAAACCCAGGTGTGTTGTGAAGGAGGGTGAACCTATCTTTAGAAACATTTGAAAGCACTCTGTGTTCTCAATCAAAGTGAAGGGGTAGCTCTGGCAGAAACATTTCCTCTTAAAACAGAACATTTAGAGTAAGTGTTCAGGACACCAAGCTAGTAGCTCTGATTTGAGGCTAGATAAGGGGCAGAGAGCATTTTGTTCTAGCAAGTCTGTGGCTCTATCTGTCAAATTAATGGTACCAAAAATACTTTGAAGATTCAGGTTGCTATTAGAAGATTAATTGTAAAGGCCCTGGATTTCAATTTTATTTAGCTCTGATTCAATAATGTTAACATCTCTTCCTGCTAGGTATGAATTGCTGGGCGTGCCTCATTAAGATATTTGGAAATATGGCTAAGAATGATGTTGCTATTTCTTATTGAAAGCATTATAGACACTGAATTTTGTTTGTAACCACTAGAAGTTCCACAAATGTATATTTGTAATCTGTACTCTATCAAAAAAAAAAAAAAAAATCCAAAATGTTTCCATTTTAGGGCGTGTTTTTAATGAGTAAAAGTATTCTAGTTCCAAGGTGAAGATACAGCTCTTAGCGTAAGAAAAAAACAGATCCTGAATTCTCATTAATGTGGATATCACCTATTTAGATTTGGCAAAAATTTGGCAGGTTTAGGGTAAATTTACCTTGGCTTAGAAAACCTTTCCTTCTTAAGACTAATTCACAACATGGAATTTCTATATACTTAAGGGATCTGTGAAGTGCTAATGGAGGTTTCAGAACAATTTTCAACCTCAAGTGGAACCACACAGGCTAATCAAATATTATCTACTCAGTGTGATAACAGCGATTACTGCCTCCTTATCAGCTCCATCGGGCAGTCACAGATGTTCCTGACTATTTAAAATAGTAACACAAATGATTATTACTAATTAGTATAGTTTGGTGGACAAAATTTTTCAAAATTTGGGATCCATGATGGGAAGGATGGGTTCTATGTGTACAAAAAAAAAATTCCTTTAAGAGTTTAGAAATTATCATCCCAGATTATAATTTAGTAAAATTGGCAAGACCACAGAGGGATGTTTAAATTATAGTACGATTTTATGTATATCCCAAAAAAAGATGGGGTGGAAATGACCAAAATGTAACAATGGTTGTTTTCAGATCATGGTTGAAGGGCAGTTAATCATTTCCTCTTTTCTGTATTTTCCAAATTGTACTTAATGAGTGTGCATTAATTTATCATGGTAACTATATATGCATTTTTAAATGAAAAACTAGATCATAATTTCCAAGCAAGTATTTTAGAAAACACTAATTTAGACACATTTATTTATTATCTGTTTTATTTAATCAAGGCCCTTAGAATCTCTACCTTCTCCCTATTTCATCAAGTTGAGACCAACCTTGCTCAGTTAATGCTTTTTAGGTTAAAGGTAGAATGACCCATTGGGACCTGAATCTGATCCTGGCATATAACTTCAGAAAGTAATTGTGAGTAATCTGAAAGGGGGTGGGCTAAGAGTGTACCCCAAGACAGGGCTACAGAGTTTCCTCAAGAAGTAACTCTAAGTTTACTTCAACACCCAGGGGAATGAGCCAATTAAATCTCCAAACTCTATGCTGGGTCATAGCCAAAATGATTTTAACCTGGAGATTTTATTTATTTATTTATTTATTTATTTATTTATTTTTCAGGAGGTACCAGGGATTCAATAAGGGACCTCGTATATTGGAAGCAGGCGCTCAACCACTGAGCTACACCTGCTCCCTGGAAGATTTATTTTTTAATAAAAATAAAGTATTGACTTCTTTTCCTTTTTAAATAAGCATTACATGGTTAATGTCGGAAAATTAGAAAATGAAACAAGACTATAAAGCAAGATAATAAAATAGACACTCCAGAGAAGTTTTTCTTCATGATTCAGATACTAAAAATGTAGATTCCAGGGTTTCACTCCAAACTAGTTGACTCAGAATTTCTGGGGTGGGGCCCAGAAATCTGCATTTTAAACCAGCCTGCCAGCTAAACCACTGCCCTAGAGAGATGCTGGTTAACATGTAGTCTGCCTTGGGCAAAGCACCTATGGAGTGTTGAAAATAATGTTAAGTTAGTGTATCACTCAAGAAAAACTGATTGCAAAATGTATGCCCAGGTTCCTGAGGAGTTTTGTTATATAAGGTGCTTTAGCCTCATACTCCTTTATCTTTTCTTGTCATATGGATTTATTACCTTCTTTTTAGATATTTAGGCCTAATATCCAAATCAAAACTTGAGACACAGCTAATGCAGGATTCCATTATTATTATTATTATTTTGGTTTTAATTTGAGACTGTATGTGAAAAGTCTTATAGTAGTAGAAAAATTATAGAAAAGAAAGAAATTGAAACTCTCCTGTAAAATTTTGTACAAATAATTTCTAATACTATGTAATAAGTTATAGTATCCTTGGAGAGGGGTTAGTCATAGGGTGAAACTAATAATATAGATAAGACAAGTGCACAAATACCACTAAAATAAGATGTAAAAAAGTATGTCAAAAGAAAAATGTAAATAACATGATATAAGGCTTCAAAGAAGAGAGAATTCTGTTAATATTATATTCATTCATTCATTCATTCAACAGAAATTTGTTGAACACCTACTATTTGCCAGGTACTGTGTTATTAAAGAGAAAGAAAATCTGGAGGAAATTTTTAGCTTAATATTATTGTGTTTGCCAAGAATTTTTCTATGACCTCAAAGTCTTTGTCCAGCCCTAATAGAAAGTGGACATGTTAAAATTACAGATTTTTACATCAAATGATGGTTTCATGAAGGATGAAGGAAACAGAACAGGCATTTTCTTGAGTGCCTACTGACTGCTGAGCTTTAGGATGTCAACTTTACAAACATTATCCTACCTAATCCTTATAGCTTCCAGTGAGGACAATGTTTTTTTTGTGTGTGTGTGTTTTCTAGGTGGTACTGGGGATTGGAGCCCATACATACATGGGAAGCAGGCACTCAAACCACTGAGCTACATCCACTCCCGAGGTCAGTGTTTTTATCCCAAATTTACAGATGAGGAAATTGAGACTTAGGGGTTGAAGTGTCTTGTGCAAAGTCATACCCTACATGGTTGGGATATATAGAAATTCATTCTGCTTGATTCCAAATTCTGCTCTAAGTAAATAAATACTGACGTTTTTGTGGTAGTTTCTCTCTATAAAAAAAAATCATGATCTTAGGATTTGGTAAACTTTTTTTTTGTAATCATGTGGTTATTTTTAGACCTTGTGCCTAGGTTGGCTGCCCTGTTCCCAGGGTTTAATTATTGAGTTGATCATCAGTATGTTCAATAAGGAACTTCAAGCCAGTGCTTCTTAAGCCTGAGGATGTATTTATGTTTTCTATTATTAGCTGCTCAACTCCTGGAATTAAACTAGCTCAAAGGAGGAGGCCAACAGGACATTCCAATTAATGGCAGATTAGGAATAAAATGATAGGTGCGAAATGGATGACTAAAACTCTGAAATTTAAAGAATGCTGATTCTTAAAGTGAATTAACATTGCTATTCACGAACTCTTCATGTTTCAGATTTTGTAAATTTCTATGAAGCTTGGATGATCCTGCTCCAGGGATAGAAATAGGTTGAAGCAGAAGCACACCCCATGAGGACAGTTCCTGAGTAAGGGAGTATTTAGTGCCAGACCAAGAGGTTGGAAGGGATCTAAACAAGTATTGTCTAATATAGAGGTAGAACCTTAATCTGGAAGAGCCAAACTCGCACAGTCAGGAACAGGCATAAGTATCATGGGAGAAGGAACAGAAAAGAAGACCTGTGAAAGGAAAATAGGACTAGATGCAGAACACAGGCTGGAAGGGGAATGGCTGTTGTTTCCAGACCTGACCCGATGGCCAAGATTGCTTGTTGTCTCTTTGCTGGATTTGGTTTGACCCCCAGATCCACTCTCTACTATTCTATCCTACTCCATGCAGAGGGCTCTGGTGCCCAACCCTTTCCATTCATTTTAGCATCCAGGGAAGCCCCTGCAGGAGAGTGGAGGGAGGGCAAGGAAGATGGTCAGGGTATTTATTCTCTTAGCTGCCTCCTTGTGGGCTTGCCTCTAGCTGGCTGGGTCCTTCAACCAAAATTACAGCTCCTTTCAAGGCTGCTAAATCTACACAGCCCTCTGTCTTTCTAGGTTCTGCAAGCTT
This sequence comes from Tolypeutes matacus, assembly GCA_026826555.1. Taxonomy (NCBI): domain Eukaryota; kingdom Metazoa; phylum Chordata; class Mammalia; order Cingulata; family Chlamyphoridae; genus Tolypeutes; species Tolypeutes matacus. Next base: position 12,983,036 of record JAKSZT010031676.1, read on the forward strand.
CCTCCCTCCCCTTGTCCCTTTTGGACCTTGGGTTGGTTTACAACTCAGCCACTCCTAGCCCCAGGTTACTGTATTGTACCTTGTGGTACTGAATCACACCTCTATAATTGTCCTTTTGTAAATAAACCCTCCTCAATGACCAGTGGATCAACTGTTTCTCATAGGGAGCTTAACTGTTACACTTCCTAATATTCTCTTTCCCCTTCTTTTTTGGAAATAGAATGCTGACTTTTAGCTGGATCCATTGCTACCCAGAAAATAAATGACTTTTCTAAGTTTTCCTACCAGTTAGGTAGAGCTACAGTAAGTAGAAATGATATATGGTTTGTCTTATGTCTCTTTAAAAGGAAGAGGGCCCACCTTCCTCTATTCTCCCATCCTGCTATCTGGATGATAATATGATGACTGGAGTTCCAACATCTGTATTGGAACATGAGGATTAGAGTTACACTCAAGGGATGGTTAGACGAGGTCTGGTTCTCTGACAACTTGACTGCTTTGTAGAATTGCTATAAGAGCCCCATACTGCCTACACAAGACTTCTTTAGCATATATAGAAAAAAGTCTATGTAATATAAGTTTCTGTTATATTGGATTTTTCTGCTGTGTGCAGCCAAACTAATCCTAAGTAATATATTCCTAGAACTAAGATTCTATGCTGTGGTGGCTACCTGTTTTCAGAGTACTTACTACCCTCTAAGGTATTATTATTTTTAATTGTCATTTCTTCTACTAGACTACAGGCTCCTTAAGGGCAGGGACTTTGTTTTTGAACGGAGTTTACCATTTAGTAGGGGCTCAATAAACATTTGTTAAATGAATGAATGGTATCTGGGTCAATCTGCAAAGGTGAGCACTACAGATTGAAGGAGCTCTACCAGGTTGTGTAACTCTTACACTCATTAGTGTCTAATGATAACAATCCCCTGAAGTCATGGAGCTATTTCACACCTCCTTGCCTTTGCATGAGACATTCATTCTGCCAAGAATGCCTTTACCCCCTAGTTACTATCCTATGTGTATCTGAAGTTTTGACTTCATTATCATCTTCTCTGGGACACTATCCCCCAGTTACCACAAATAGAGCTGATCTTTCTTTATTCAATATTTTTAAATATATTTTTTTAAAAAGCTACTTAAATTATATAAATGCTACACAAAAAATATAGGGATCCCCATATGCCCCACTCCCCACACCTCCCACACCCTCCCACATAAACAACATCCTTCTTTAGTGTGGCACATTCATTGCAATTGATGTACACATTCTGGGGCATTGCCACTGAGCACGGACCATAGTTCACATTGTAGTCTATACTCTCTCCCACAAAATTCTGCATATTATGGGACTATATAAAATGGCCTATATCTGTCGTTGCAATGTCATTCAGGATGATTCCCAAGTCCTGAGAAAGCCCCCGTATTACAACTGTTTTTCCCTCTCCCTGCCCCCAGAGCCTCCAGTGGCCACTGCCTCCACATCAATGTTGTAATTTCTTCCATTGCTAGAATCACAAGTCTATAGTACAATACAGTAAGTCCACTCTAGTCCATAGTTCATTCCCCAATACTGAGGATTTTAGGATGGTTCTTTATTCCACTTTATATCCAATTCTTAGTTGACTTATAACACCATACTGCATTGCAATGAACTGTTTACATGTCTGCCTCTTTGGCCAGACTCTGGGCCTTTGATGGCAAAGTCTATGACATTTATTTCTATATCCCTAGATCCTAACCTAATGCCTGGCCCGTTGTCAGGGCTCAGTATATATTTGCTGTGTGATTATAGAGATGACAGATTCGAGGTTGTGATTTGAATCTGCTAGTGGCAAATAAAAACCATAAAGACATCATCAGTGGTGAAAACAAAAAACAAAAAAACCCAAACCAAAAAACCCTGTACTGCACCAGGAAGAAAACGTGGGTTCTGGTCCAAACTGAAAACTGCCCAAGTAGAGACTTTGTCCTGTTTAAGAAAGATCATTTTCCAATAAAATAGTAATGATAATAATAATGATACGTTAAAGGGTGTAAGGACTTTTCTACCTTTTGACTTCAGAAATCCCCAGAAAATTATTCTCCCAGTCCTCTAGGCACAAAGATAACTATGATGTAAGTTAGGTCTGTCCTTATTTTTAGACTGAAAGATCCTCAGTGAGGATGGGACAGCTTTCGATTTTTTTTTTTTTTTAGGTACTGGGACCGGGGATTAAACCCAGAACCTCATTTGTGGGAAGCCGGTGCTCAACCACTGAGCCACATAGGCTCCCCTTAGTTGGTTTTTTCATTTGTTTATTTGTTGTTTGTTTTTTTGTTTTTTAGGAGGCACTCGGAACTGAACCTGGGTCCTCCCATGTAAGAAGCACGTGCTCATCCACTTGAGCCACATCCACTCCCAGCTTTCAAATTTTGAGGCCCCTCATCTTGAATCTGTCTTCTCCCCTCTGATGTAGCTAGTCCCAGAGATACATATGCTTCATCTAGGATTAATATTTATGACAAGGCCTTTTCCTGCCTCCTGCAAATTCAATACTAAATAGCAGCCCAAAATCTGAGGCTTCCTTGTACTTGAAGGCTGGATTAAATGACCCCAGCATGTGGCAGACCCCAGCTCCCAGTCCCTCAAAATTGAGCCTTTAAGTACAATCAGAACGAGTATAAACTCGTTTGTTTTTCTCTTGTTTTTGATTTACTCTCATAGGCTAAAAGAATTATCAATGGGAAGTCATTATCACTTAGTGGAAGCAGTGGAAGAGGGCCAGGGGGAAGCCTGCAATGAAAGAAGTATCTTCTAATTAGCTACCTTTAGCACACCAGGATGTTTTCAGGGGCCTCACCTAAGCATTATCCTTAGGATCAAATGGAAAGATGGGCTTATTAACTCAGCCCTGGAATGCAGTCTAGCAGCACTGATGAGGTGATTGCCACAGCCTAATTCCTCCAGGCTGGCTGCTCACAGAGGGTCCGCATCATTGTTGGGAAATCTTGAGTGTTTTGCAAGTTTCTCCAGTGTTCCTACTGTTTCTGTTTCCAGGATGGTTAGGACTGCCTTTTCCCATTTTCCCTTATGGAGCTTATAATCTCAGGTGCCCCCGCCAACATAATGACAGTGATGGCATTCAGTTTTTCTGACTTCCCCTCTGCTCCCCTCAAGCTGCTTCCATGGTATAGCCCACATTCAATCTTACTTCCTCACCTTTGCCCTCATTACTGCCCCCACCCAGAACACTCTGCTATTGTTAATCTTAAATCACGTGTATTAGTCAGCCAAAGCGGCCCTGATGCAAAGTAGCAGAAATCTGTTGGCTTTTATTTGGCGTATAAGCTGACAGTGACAAGGTTCTGATGAGTCCAACTCAAGATTGATTTCTCACCCAAGTCAGTTGCCACGTGTTGAAGCAAGATGGTCACTGATCTCTGCTTGGTCTCTCTTTCCTGGGCTTCCTCTTTCTCTTAAGGCTCCATGGGCCCAGCTTCTTCTGTATCTCAGCTGAAGGCTGGCTTAGGGCTTGTCTCTCAGGGCTTGCTATATCAGTCTCAGCTCTTTTCCCAAGGTCAGCGGTAAGCTATCAGGCAAATGGTCCATCCCTCCCCAAAGCTTTAGCTGTTTGAGCCTTTTCCTTTCTGCCACTGGGTAGGATCAAAATGACAAAGTTCTCTCCTCTGTGTGTCTTCTTGAGTGAGTGTCCATTTATATCAGCCCACCAAGGGGGTGGGGTCTCAGCCTGAGTCACTCCTTACTGATGTGGTTGAATCAAAGTCCTACTCTTAATAGGTAATATGATCAAAGACACCTCAGCTGAATCTAAGGCATTCAAAGGGTATCACACCCAGAGAAATAGAATAGTTTACAAGCATAATCTTTCTCTTTCGTGGATTCATATAATAATCTCAAACTGTCACATCATGCTTATACACCCAGTTCTCAGAGCCATCTCACTTTAATTCTATTACTATCTGTATATAGAAGGCATTGGTTAGATTGTGGGTACACAAAGGTGAATGAAAAGTGATTCCTGGCCTCGTGGAGCTCATACTCTTGGAGGCAAAGAAAGCAGGAAAGTTAATTGGATATCTTGTGATTAAGGATATCACTTAGATGTATGGGAAATACAGAAGCCTGGGAGAGTTTAGAGCAATTTATTTATTTTCCATGAAACTGCCTGCAACCATTCAAGCCCATATTTATGTATATTTCCTGGGAACTCTTATACTTTGAGCCACTTAACCTAGTTCATGTTATTTCTGTGCAATATAAGTTTAAGAATGGTATTCTTTTGTATACCACCCATAACTCTTAACATTCCATAACACTTGTATGGTTTAATAGTAGATTTTTAGAATTGGGAATCAGAGAGCTCTAGATTCTAATTTTAGTAATGGCACTTATGAGTGGTAGACTTTGGCAAGACAATTAGGTTCTCTGAATCTCAGTTCTTCTTCTTAAAATGGAGATAATGTCTTTCTCACAAGTTGGAATGATTAAATTAGATAACTTAAGCCAAGTGTCTGGTTTTTAAATAAATTCTCTTCCTTCTTCCTTTCCCTCTTTCAAGGAGGAGTATTGGGAAAGTTATAATCCTTTGCACCTTCCCACAGCTAAAATGACCACATTTTAAAAAATGAAAAATATGGACAGAAGCTATGAAAAACATTTTTTTCCAATTTGTATAATTTATTCATATGAAAAGTCTCACAAAAGCTTACAAATTAAATCACATTGAGTTATATGTAATCACAATGTTTTAAGCTCCATGAGGAAAGGGATCATGTCTGTCTTGGTTGTCGTTATAACCTTAGTGTTAAGCACAATACTTATCTAGTAACAGGCACTCAATAAAAATCTGTGGAGACGCGTCTCACCTTGTAGCACGCCTGCACCTGTGTCTGAGATTGTGTACTTTTTTCTTTTCTTGTTTCTTACTCCCCCACCCCCAATCTGTGGAATGATGAATTGAAAATAATAAATATATATAAAAAGGAATATAATTCACAAAAACCAGTACAAAAATATCTGAATATTTGAAATTTGGACTGTCTCAGAAAATTCAGATCAAAATGGATTCTTCTGGTCCCAATGTATCTGCCTGTGACACAAACGCACTAGTTCACACTAGTCTAATGGAGCTCTCCTGAAGATGATTGGCAGTAAGAGTCCACACAGACACAGTTGCCCCTGACAGCTAAGGGGGGCTGCTGCAAGCAGAATAGGTGGAGAAATGGCAGTTTCACACAAAGTGAAGTCTTAAAATGCCTCAAAAGATTGATTTTTTGAGGGACCATGAGATCCATGTAGACAGCTGTTCTCTGAAAAAAACTGAGGGTTTTGGCCAGTCAAGGGTTAATAGGAGACAGGTGGTACCATGTTTCTACAGTATTGTATGGTTGTCAAAACACTTGCATGCACATTCTGTCATTTGATCTTTATAACAATTGTGTACATTAGATAACCCAATTTGATAAATATTTGAGCATTTTCTAGGTCCAAGGAATTGTGCTTAGTATTAAAGGTTGTAACTATAAATGTCACCATTCTTTCTCTCCAGAAATAATAATAAATACAATTTATTGAGCTACCTATATTTACCAGGCATTATATGAAGTATTTTTTTAATGTAGCATCTCATTTAATCCTCAAATGACTTATGAAATTGGTATTCTGTTTTACTTGGTTTAGACTTAAAGGAAATGATGCTTAGAGATGTTAGTAACTTGCCCAGGTCACATAGTTAGCAAGTAAGATTAATATGTGAGATTTGGGACTCTAACTCAGGTTTTCCTAACCAGCTACCAAAAGATCCTAGTAAACAACTTGGATAACAGGTGCTCACTGCAAGAAACATGCCTCATATACTGTTTGAAATAAAATAGGATATACATTAACAATGAATGTCTATTCCTTACACCCACTTTTTGGAAAGCAATTTGGTATTATATATCAACATTTTAAATGTTTCACCTTTGTCCCAGAAATTTCTACTGGAGTAATTATCAAAGGAGTCCAAGTGAGCACTTACAATATTTTAGATTGGGTTCTTCCAAAAACAGTCCCTGGGACAAGGATTTGAGTGCCAGTGGTTCATTTGGACATGGATCCTAGAATCATTAGTAAGGGTGTGGAGAAACGAGGCAGGAGAGGTTAACGAGCAGGTTGCTAATGTGAGCAACTAAGGGCTCAATCTGGGAAACTCTACAGACTTGGCCTCAGAGATGTCTCACCCAAGGAAATTCTCACCTGTCATCAGATGGTGGGCTGTTGTGGGAGACGTTGTTAATGCCCTTCCCATGTGTGGACCAAGCTATTGCCTCCCGCACAGAAAGTATAAAGTCAAGAGTCTCAGGTGCTCCAAGTAGAAGAGATCCTTGTGTATAAGGAAGAGCGAGTGCCAAGGGAATCTCGGCAGGGCATTGACAATGTCTGTTGTAATATATTAATGTACAAAGATGTTGAATTGTTTTGTTAAATATTTATTTTTATTTACTTCTTCCCCTGCCCCCCGACCCCTTGTTGTTTGTGCTTGCTGTCTGCTCATCTTTTTTTTTTTTTAGGAGGCACCAGCACTGAACCTGGAACCCACTTGAGCCACCTTTGCTCACTGCTTGTTGTGTCTCTCATTGTGTTTCTTCATTGCGTCATCTTGTTGCATCAGCTTGCCACACCAGCCTGTCTTGTCAGCTCGTCTCTCCAGCTTGCTGTCTTTCTCATCTTCTTTAGGAGGCACTGGAATCCAAATCTGGGACCTCCCATGTGGTAGGTGGATACCCAACTGCTTGAGCCACATCTGCTTCCTGAATCAGGATAATAGTAAAATCCTATAAACAACCTAAATATATTTCAGAGGGGATGGATTAAGCTTGCCCAAACAAACATGTGCAAGGAGATATGGTTTCTGTTCAGCTTTTTTTTTCAAAAATTTAAGACGAGGTTCCTCAAGGAAGGCCTCTTTGGGCAAGTGGCGGTAGCCTGATGTGTGTTGGGGGGAAGGGTTGCTGGGGGAACCAGTTCAAGCAGAGGGAATGGCATTGCTAAAACCCTGAGAAAAAAAGAGGCTTGGAACTTCAGTGGGGCTAAAAGGCTTGTAAACCTGGAATGTAGAGAATCAGGAAGCCAGGCTTCCTGGGATTTGATAGGTAGGCAAGGGCCAGAGAAAGTAGAGCTTTGTAGGATTTGGGACTTGATTCTGTGGGCAATAGGAAGCTGTGGAAGGATTTAAGTTTTTGCTGTAGATGTATAGAATGATGGCCTTTGGCTGCAGAGCAGGGAAAGTAGGAACCTATTATGTTGCCTAGCCACTAGGTGCTTTGGAGATTTCCAAGTGAAGACTGTCAGGCTGTCAAGAATATACTCCAAGGTCTCTAACAGGCTGATATTGCTATATTTAAACAAAAGAATGACATACTCATTTCAAATAATCAGATATATCTTTAAGTTTTATTACCTAATCTGATTTTAAAAAGGACTTCATTAATGTGAAATTTTTAACTGTCAAAAAATGGCTTTTGTGCCTAAAAAATACTTTTCATGGGTATTGGGGTTTTTAAAAATTAATATTCAATACAGTAATATGGCACTTGAGAAAACCTGGTTTTCATTAAGGCTCTGATTTAAAATAGTAAGTTCATGGGGAGGCGGCTGTGGCTCAATCAGTGGGGCTCCCGTTTACCATATGAGGGGCCCCGGGTTCGGTTCCCGGGGCCTCCTGGTGGGGGCAGGACCGCCCGCACGGCGTGGTTGGCTGACCCGGCCAGCACAAGCAGCAAGGGGGGGATAAATGAATAAATAAATAAAATCTTAAATTAAAAAAATAAATAAATAAAATAAATAAATAAAATAGTAAGTTCAATTGTTCTATTTATATACCTAGGAAATGTTCAAAATTACTTGGTTAATGTTTTGTTTTGTTTTTTTAATTATTATTTTTTTTTCTTGGTTAATGTTTGATCAACTCCACTTGAAAAAATAAAAGTTCATTAAATAATTAACTCTATTTTCAACCTAGTTAATTGTACTTTTTATAACTCTAAATTGCATTTATAAATTTAATACATTTCATTTTCTTTTACATGCTTTAAATGCCTGACCTTGTAAGCAAAACTTCCCCAAGTTCTTGAGTTCTTGTAAATATTCCAATGATGTTTGCAAACAGTACAATAATTTAACAGTCTAAAATAAAGTACTTGATTGCACATTTTAAATTGGGAATCATAAAGTTAATGTCAGGTTCTCTAAAAACCTAAATTATCTAAAACTACAAATAGTGCTTTTTAAGTGACCTACCTAAATTTGTATAATACTTTATTTAGTAATACCACCTATTTCAAGTACAAGGGGAGTTCTTTGAGAATATCATAAAAGATATAAAGTAGATTGCCTGAAACATGGTATTACAACCCTGGTTCACAGGCAATATGTTCTTAGAGAAGACTTAGGTTGTTGAGGCCTCTGATTTGTAACTGGGAAATTTGCGAACATCTTGAAGATAGTACAAATAAGAACTATAAAATGTCTTAAAACCACAATTTTTCTTTGAAGTGAATAAATAGAAATAAGGTAAAATGAAAGTAAGTGAAATAAATGAAAATCCTGCCTTTTCTGAGATAATTGGGCAGCTGATTTTTCTCAATTAATCTGTAGATTAAATGTTAGGACAATTGTTTTGTAAATACATTTATTTGTTTGTAATAGAAATCCCTCTGACATTTTTCTAGGAAGTGAAGGTGTATAGGGTGTATCCATGGGATTTTGGCAATAGATGAAATACATACCAACATAAAGAAAATGAAATCCTCTGCAGAAATGATTCACTTAAGACCATGAATGTTAACCTGTTGCTGATGAGTTCAAGGTATTTCTCAAGTCTCTATCAAGTTACACCAACCTATTTTACTTATCTAATCAAGATGAGTAAGAAAACATGTTCAGAAATTTACTGTTACATTTTAAATTTTGGATATTTTACTTTTTTCTTTTATTTCTGTAATTTCCATTTGGTTATTTTTACCAAGATTCATTTCTCTGTTGAAATTCTTCATCTTTTCACTCATTTTAATCTTTTTTTTTCCCTCTAATTTTTATGACTTTTTTTTTTTTTTTTAAGATTTTATTTATTTACTTTATCCATTTTAAACCCCCCCCCCTTCCCCATTTGCTGTTTTGTGTCCATTTGCTGGGCAATTCTCTGTGTGTGTTTCCTGCCATCTCTTCTCATCCTCCTCCTCCAGTCTTCACCAGGACTCGATCCTGGAGACCTCCGATGTAGGAGAGAGGTATTCTGCTGCCTGCTCCACCTCAGCTCCCGGCTTCTGGAGCTTTTGGAGCATCTCGTCTTGTCTCTCCCCTGTTATGTCATCATCCTGCTGCATGGCTCCCGGGGCCCGACAGCTCAGCCGCACGCAGAGCCTGGCAGCCCATGAGCCTTCTATATATATTTTTTTTATTTTACCGGGAGGTCCCAGGGATCGAACCCAGGTCCCTCCATATGGCAGGTGGACGCCCAACCATTTGAGCCACATCCGCCCCCCTATGACATATTTTTAATAGTTATATTAAAGTCAACACTTGGCTCTTCTGTGGATCTACTTTTATTAACTTTTTTCTCTTGATTCTTTGTCACATTGCCTTGCTTCTTCTCATGGTTTTTAATTTCTGATTGATGCCTGTCAGACATTGTTTTTTTAAAAACAAAAACAAAAAAACCAACAACATAGAGACTGGAGTATATATTATCTCCCCCACCTCCCAGAAGACACAAACTTTTCTGTCAAGAATCTAGGATGAGGAGCTGATCACTTTGGTCCAATCAATAGTTGACCTCATTTAAAATATTAAACAACAACAAAAATAGTTGAGCTGGTCAGGGCTGAGTTGCATCTCAGTTTTATTTCATCTCTGGTTTCAAAGGTCTTGAGGACAAGATCGGTTCTGTGTACATCACAGGACCCTCCCTCTAGCAGCATATCGAGGCCTGAGCACCACAAGACCTTGTCCTTGCTACGTAGCCCAGCCTCCAGCTTTATGCTGTACTGCACACTCAGCAAAAATCCTGTTGCTAGATCATCCCTCTGTCTATGACGACCCAGTGCGTGGTGACAAAGGCACCTCGAACTACGGCACTCAGCAATACTGAAAAGTTGAGGAGCCAGTCTGGGCCCAGAAAAAGGGCAGTACCCACAGGCTGCAATCACTTACTGCTGCTAAAATCTTGCTCCCCATTCCCCCAGATAGTAGAAAATGTCAAACACACACAGATTATTCCTATAAGAGTTTGATTTACTTCATTGTCTCTGTATTTACCAACCCAAGGAAATTGGGGTTACCTGCTCAGCAGAATAAGGTTGTTTATGAACCAGAGATTTTGTTTGTGGGGTTGCATATGCCCAGGTTCATTATTCTTGAGCCATCAAGGAGCACGTTGAGCCCTTTTAAAATGGTCTGGTAGATGGAATCATTGTTGCCCATGCTTCATGACTTTCCTGTATTAAAATTCTACATCCACGTCCTTACCATGTGACTTTTCAGTATTTCTCACTAGAATAGGCAAAGGACATCTTCCCTCCCCAACCCAACCCATGTTGTGCTTGGCCATGTGACTTGTTTTGGTCAGTGAGATATGGGCCAAAGTGACAATGTGACAGTTCCAGGCCAAGACCTCAAGAGGTATCTTATGTCTCTGTTTTTTTTTTTTTTTTTTTTTTTTAATTTTAAACAATTTATTGAAGTATATTATTCATACATGAACATACATAAACTATAAGTGTCCAGTAAACATTGTGATCTTACTAAAAAAACATGCATAACATCATGCAGGGCTCCCACACATCACCCCCCCACACACAAACATCCTGCATTGTTGTGAAACATTTAACAAATCATGAAAGAGCATCGTCAAAGTATTACTACTAACTATAGTCCAAATCTTCCTCCCTTATACATTTTAAGGATTTATTTACTTTTACCCATTTTTACACCCCCCCACCCCCCACCCCCGTTTTTACTGTTTCTGTGTCCATTCACTGGGCAAATCTCTGTGTCTGTTTCCTTCCCTCTCTTCTCATCCTTCTCCTCCTGTCTTCACTGGAATTCAATCCTGGAACCTCCGATGTGTGGGAGAGAGGCAACCTACTACCTCCTGTGCCACCTTAGTTCCTGTTTTTTTGGCATGTCTCGTCTTGGCTCTCCTTTCTGTCACTCTTCTGTTACATCATCATCTTGCTGTGTGGTTTGCAGGGCCTGGTGGCGCACCTGTGCACAGGGCCTGGCAGCTCACCTGCTCGCAGTGCCTGGCAGAACATCTGCACACAGGACCTGGTGGCCCATGCGCCTTCTATATTTTTCTTTTTTTAAATTTTTACCGGGAAGTCCCAGGGGTCAAACCCAGGTCCCTCCATATGGGAGACAGACACCCAACCATACGAGCTACATCCGTCCCCCTGCTATATCTCTTAAGGTTGACCAAAGATACCCAAAGTTATAGTATTTTCCCATACAGGATGGTCATATAATAAATCAGGCTTAGTTTATCACCAGCATTCTAAAAACCAGATCTAGGGAAAAAAACTAGGTCTGGGAACACATGCATAGTTTCTAATATAGCGAATGTTTAGCCTACTCTGATTATCACAAAATCAGGACAGCGAGAATATTCGCATTATGTCTCTGTTTGATCTCTTGGATTCCAGTGACCCTACACAAGGAGAACATATTCCAGGTAGCCACCAGTCCAAGAAGAATGAAGAAATATGTGGATCAGCCTTGAGCCAAACCTGTAGCCTGGAGTGAAGTCCAAATGATTCTGGTCAACCTCAGCAGAGCCACAGACAATCTGTAGACCCATTAGAAGAAATACATATTCGTTGTTATCAACCCCACCCCTGAGAGTTTAAAGTTGATTGATACTCAACAACAAAAAAATATTTACAACCAATGGTTAGCATTAAACATTTTTTAAAGTTCATGCTGATTTGGCTTTATGAAATTTTGCAATTCACCTCCAGATTTCTTCATTTAGTTGATTAGGTCATCTCATCTCTTTACTGCCTGATTAAATTGGACACTATTTTCAGATTTTTGTCTGGCTATCTCAATTGTTATGATCATTCTAATAATGGATTTTAAATAACTACAATAATCAGAATGTTTTGTATTTTATGTATTTAATTCTGAGGCAGTTTAATAAGAGTATATGAATTCAGCATAAAAGATTTTCAATTTTTTCACAGTTTTTCCTACTGTTAAAAGCTTTAAAAAACATTTTTTTCTTAGATTAGAAAGTCACTATATATAATTTGTTGAGCATCTGCCAGGCACTGTGGAAAGTCTATGCATCATCTCTTTAAAAAAAATTTTTTTTAAATTAATTAATACATTAGCAAGGTAGAAATTTCAAAAGGCAAAAAAATGTTTTTCTCAAAAGGCAAAAAAAGGAATGGAGAAAAGATATCTTCTTAACCTTATTTCCCAAGTTGCCTTTCCAGAGTCAATTAATGTTACCAGTTTTGGTTTTTTTTGTTTGTTTGTTTGTTTGTTTGTTGATGTATACTTCCAGTGATATTATATGCATATCTGAACAAATACACATTTATATGTATATATTATTTTCCCCTGATTTTTAAAAAATAATGGTGTTATTCTACTATTACAGGGTTCTGCACCTTGCTTATTTTCCCCCATTCAACTATGTATCTTAGACATTCTTCTACAGCAACACATAAAAAGCTTCCTCTTTTTTTTTTTTTTTCAAGTCCCACAGTATTCTATTGCAGTGGATCTCAAAGTGACGAGGGGGTTTGTGAGGTCAAAATTATTTTCATAATAACACCAAGATGTTATTTTTCCTCTTCCACTCTCTTTCTCTCACTAGTGTACAATGGAATTTTCCAGAGTCTAAATGACCTGTGTTATTGCCACCGAGTGAATGCAGAATCAGATCTGAGAAAGTAGCTGTCTCTATTAAGCCAGACATTAAACAAGATTTGCAAAAATATAAACCATGCCACCTTTCTCACTGATTTTTTTTGAAAACATAATTATCTTTTAAAATATAGGTTAAATTATTTTAGCATATAAAAGGTTATTATTATTTTTAAATGAATAAATATTTTTACATTTTCTGTTTTTAATTTCTAAAATGTTAAACATTGGTTTATATAATCCATAATCCATAATAACTAAAGCTATTGGGGGGGAGGTCTTCACTAATTTTTTTAAGTATAACATCCTGAGAACAAAAAGTTTGAGAACTGCTATTCTACTGCACATTTGTACCATAATTTATCATGTCCTCTACTGGTGCACATTTACCTTGTTTTCAATTTGTTGCTACTACAAACAATTCTGACATGAATAACCTTCTCTGTACTTTATTCCCCACGTGTGTGAATAAATGTATTGCTGTGTTCTTAAAATTGGAGTTGCTGGTCAAACATACCTTGGTAAAGTCCTAGAATAGCATATATCCTCTCATTCCATCTTTGTAACAACCTGGTAAAGTCAGAAATGTCATTATTCCCTTTCTACATATGAGAAGAGGAAAGCTTAAAGAAGTTAAATAATTTTCCCAGTGTTACAGGGCCAAGAAGTTGCTACAAAGTCAGGAGCCAAATCATTTTATCAGACTTCATGCCTTCAAACACTATTCTGAGTTATGGTTTCTTCATGCAGCACTTGGACTTGTCCTTCAGTTTAATTCACTTATCTTGTAAACAACTTTATTCTTGCCTTGGCCTAAGTTATTTCCTGACACAGAGTAGTGCTGGAATAAGATAGAAGAATGGGCCTTTCAAAGGCAAAAGTCAGTACCAGGGAATGACTTAAGTGATAAGAATAAGAGAGCCTTTTATTTGACTCGCAAGAATTTTAACCACCAAACAGCCTGGAAAGTGAACTTTAAAATGGGATGCTTTTATATACTTCTAAAAACTTTCAGAGTAAATTTTTTAAAAAATAATTCTTTTTAATTTTTTCTTTATTTTTAAAGGAGATTTATTACATTAATGTTACATTGAAAACATAGGGGATTCCCATATACCCTACCTCCTCCCCTTCTCAAACTCTCCCCCATTATCAACATCTTTCATTAGTCTAGTACATTTCTTGCAATTAATGAACACATATTGAAGCATTGCTACTAAGCATGGTTTATAGTTTACATTATGGTTTACACTTTGCACTGTTCAATTTTAAAGGTTTTGACAAAAAGTATAACAGCTTGTATCTGTCATTGCACTATCATGCAGAACAATTCCAATGTCCCCAAAATGCCCCATGTTATACCTGTTCTTCCCTCTCCCTCCCCTCAGAACCTCTGGTGACAATTGTCTTTATACCAATGTTAAAAGTTCTTCCATTACTGGAATAATAATGTCTACTCTAGTCCATAGTTGCATTCCTCCCTTATGTTTTGTTTGTTCCTCATTCTTAAGGATTTGGGGATGGTGATGCCCACTCTGTTTCTAATTGAGAGGGGGCTTAGATCCCATGGGGCAGATGGATGAAACTGTATTGCTTGTAATTCTAGGTATTCTTTTCTTTTCTTTTCTTTTTTGGAATGGTTGTTGTCCATCATCATCCTTTTGTTAGCTGTCCTGGGTGAGTCTGATGAACTAGAGAGTAGGTGTTGGCTGCAACTATGCTGAGATTCAGGGCTCAACCGGCATGTGAACAGCCAACATATTTAAGTCTCAGAGAGACTCATTTATAATTTTCCTACATATGGTTCTTCTGCCCCATTTATTTGAGCCTGTAATTAGCACTATACCCATTAAATATATGTCCCAGAGTAAACTTTTTAACCAGAGCTATATGTCTAAATAACATTTTATGATGCAGATACATTTTCCCCCATGAAACCTGGGAACTTGTATGTGGAAATCCTGTGCTCAACCATCAGCTTCCCTGAGTTGGTTGATTTTGTTGAATGAACAAAAGAACAACTTTTTAGCAAAAAAAAAAAAAAAAAAAAAAGACTATATGTGCATGCAAATTCCAACATCTCTCTCTTTCTCCATATATATAAATACATGTGTATTTGTATGTGTGTATGTATATGTATATGTGTGTAGGTATATGTGTATGTGTGTGTACAGGAGAGAGAATCTGATGAAATCATATTTTGCAGTTTTTCTATTAGTATTAATTTGCTGCATGTTCTTTTTCTTTTGTCATCCATAACTGGAAGGAAATGTCAAATGGTTAAGATAAATACAAACTTTGACCTTGAGAAATTTTATCCTTTAAATTATATTTTTCTGCAAATAAGTGAAAAGATTGCTAAGACTAGGAGTGCTGGCAAATGTAATTTCTAAGTCCCAATATCATGAACTAGTTTTTGGAATATGGTGATCACACTATTTGAATTGCCAGCCAGCCTCCCTCCCTGATAATTTTTATCTCTAAATTCCATAACATGAGGCTTAACTTCTGCCCTGGTTTCTCAACTATTCTTGCACTTGCCTATTTGAGCTAGTGGGATACAACAGTGAATAAGCAAGGTGAAATTGAAATTAGGGAGTCTGGGTCAGTCAACAAATATTCATTGAATATCTGCTATATATCAAATACTATGTCTCCTTTAGAGTGAATGCAAGAATGGTTTGATTCTTTTCCTAGCTATCTTTTTAAGCCACAAACTATAAAAACAGATGCTTTGAGGGGGCGGATGTGGCTCAAGCAGTTGGGTGCCTGTCTCCCACATGGGAACTCCCAGGTTTGGTTCTTGGTGCCTCCTAAAGAAGATGAGCTGACATAATGAGCTGAAACGAGCAGACACAACAAGCAGACTGGCCCTGCTCATTGTTGAGCAGGGAACAGATATGGTTCAAGCAGTTGGGCACCCACCTCCCACATGGGAGGTCCCAGGTTCGGTTCCCAGTGCTTCCTAAAGAGGGCAAGCAGACAGCAAGCAGACATAGCGAGCAGACAACAAGCAGACAGATGAGGGAGCCATCTCAGGGGAAAAAATGCTTTGAATTAAATAGCATTAGGGCTGCTCGTGAAACCTGATAACCTTGACTTTAGGAAGCAAGTTACAAACAATATATGTAAGATGATCCCCTTTTTGTAAAAATAAAAAATAAAAAGCTATACACATTGGATTTGTGCATGTATGTGTCCATTGATATGAGCAAGGAAGAATATACCTTGATTGTGAATAGTAGCTATCTCAAGGCCAAGGGTAGAGAGGGGAAATTTTTATTTTTCATCTGTGCATATATTTGAATTCTTTAGAATAAGCATGTGTTACTTTTATAATTGCAAAACATATCAATAATAATGTTTAAATGGGCAAAAGGACTGTTCATGTTATATATATGAATATATATGTATGTATATATACACACACACTTACATCCACACACATATATAGTGTGCAAATATTATCCCTACATATTATTTACACAAACAGGATTCGCATTTTAAAGGGGAAATTCCATCCTGCTGGCAGTTGTAGATAAATATTTTGTTTTTAAAAGGATTGCTTTTTTATTTTTATTTCCTTCCTATTTTTTATGTTTAGTATACACATTTCAGACTTTTTGATGGCATCAAAAATTTACATCAGAAGGGTACTTGATTGCCTAGAACTGATGTCTTCTAAGAGGAATTAACTCCTCTCTCTCTCTTTTTTTAAAAATATTAACTCCTCTCTTAAATACGATGTGAACCAAGGGAGGAACAGACAAAAATTGGAAAGGGGAAAGTACTGTAGGAAGATGGCAGAGTAGGAAGCTCCAGGAATCAGTCCGTCCACCAAAACAACTTTTGAACTGGCAGGAACTGTTTGAATCAACTGTTTGAACTCTGGAGTCTAGTGGAACACTGTGCAGCATCCAAGGAAGAGCAGGAGGAAGAGGCTGGTAAATTGGGGTAAATACCTGTGAATTTCATCCTCCCTGCAGCGGCTACCATACCCCTTCCCCCAGCATCTTGGCAGGCAGCAGAAAGGACTGTAGCTCAGGCTCCTGCTACAGCTTGTGGATGCTAGGGTGGGACATAAAGACCCAGTCCTCCAAACTCCAGGAGTATGTGCTCTGATAGCTGATCACTATTGTTGATCAGCTACTTCACTTCAGATCTCTGGAAGCAAGCTCTGTCGGTGGCCTTTATTCCAAGTGCCCTCAGGCAAAAGTGGCAGAGGAATCTTAAAGATAGTAACCTTCCTTAAAACCATGGAAAATAGTTAAAGCACTGCAGAAACTGGGAAGTACTGAAACAAGAAAAAGCACCTTCAAAAGCCATAGAAGTTCCTGGCACCCTTGCTGGCCCCTTTCTCATCCTTTCTACAAAGGGGTTGGAGCCAGCTTATCCTCCCATTATGGGTCCCAGGCCCTGCTCCAGAGGGAGCAATGTAGTCCCTATGCACACATTAGGGTGTTTGTATGTCAGTGCCATTCTATTGGGAGGAAGTCTGAAAAACTGAACTAGGAAGCCTGTCTAGAGTGTACTCTGTCAGAATTTGTCCTGAAGGCAGAGAAGCATATTGCATACATTAAAAGAGTATAGAAAACAATTAAGTCAAAGCCACCTAGGGCAAAGGACTACCTGCATTAAGCCACAGAGGAGGAGGTGAAAGTCTATTTCAAAGGGAGGAGAGAGGACATTCATTTCAATTCCAGTAAACTGTAAATGGGGAATTCCTAAGGCCACTAGCAAGCACATGTTCAGGAAAAGCAGCAGATTCCATGGCTTCAGATAAGACAGATAGGACCCTGCACTTCCATTTGCCTCAGGCTGATCTTCCTGATAGGATAGCTAAGCTCTGAAAGAAACCATGAGCCAAAGCAGAGCCAACTTGCAAAGACAGTGAAAGGTGCTTTTTGCTTTGATTTGTGGATCTTGAATAGCAGCTTGTATTCAAGAAAATCTCTGTCCTATCAATAGTTACATACATAGTTAAGGAATAGACAGCTCAAGGACTAAATCCCAGAGTTAACGCTTAAACATTTTAAAAATGTACAGTGTGGGGAAGCAGATGTGGCTCAAGTGATTGGGCTCCCATCTACCATATGGGAGGTCCAGGGTTTGATTCCTGGGCCTCCTGGTGAAAAGAATGCTGGCCCATACGGAGTGGTGGCCCACGTGGAGTGCTGGCCCGCGTGGAGAGCTGGCACAGCAAGATGTTGAAAGAAAAAGAGACACAGAAGAGAGACAATGAGAGACATAGCAGATCAGGGAGCTGAGGTGGCACAAGAGATTAAGCAGCCTTTCTCCACTCTGGAAGGTCCCTGGATCAGTTCCTGGTGGCTGCCTAAAGATAAGACAAGCAGACACAGAAGAACACACAGAGAGCAGACAGCAAGTGCAAAACAATGAGGGGGGGAGAGAAATAAGTGAATAAATAAATCTTTTTTAAAAAAAGTTATTGTGTGCAAACAAAAGATTACAAGACAAAAAAAACAAAAAAAACAAAAAAACAAAAACCAAAAAACTGGACCTGATGGCCCATCAAAATGAATAAGATTAAAGTCCAGAAGCCATCAAGGAAGAGGACCAGAATTTGGACTTACCAGACAAAGACTTTAAAAGAATGATCCTCAATATACTCAAGGACATAAAGGAAAATACAAAGAAAACACTAAAGGATATGAAGAGAATAATGAATGAACAATATGGGAATTTCTTTGAGATTCTCAGTAAGAACCAAACAGAAATGCTGGAGTTGAAGAACACAATAACTGAAATGAAAAATTCCCTAGAGGGTTTCAACAGCAGATTAGAGATGGCAGAAGAATGAATCAGTGATCTTGAAGAAAAAAAAAAAAAAGGAAATGATTCAGGCTGAGGAGCAGAAGGAGAAAAAAGAATGAAAAAGAGCAAAGAGACCCTAAGAGGCCTATGGGACACCATCAAAACTAAAGTATGCACATTATGAGAGTTCAAGAAGAAGAAAAAAGAGAGAAAGGGGCAGAAGGAATAATGTCAGAAAACTTCCCAAATTTACTGACAGAGATGAATACGTACATTGAAGAAGCCCAGTGAACCCCAAATAGGATAAACACAAAAAGACCCATGTATAGATGCATAGTAATCAAACTGTCCAATGTCAAGGACAAGGAGAGAGTTATGAACGCTACTAGAGAAAAGCAACAAGTTATGTACAAGGGAATTCCAATGAGATTAAGTGCCAATATCTCATCAGAAACCGTGAAGAAAAGAAGGCAGTGATAGGAAATATTTAATGTGCTAAAAGACAGTATTTGCTGACCAAGAATATTATATCCAGCGAGGCTTTTTTCAAATGTTAGGTAGAGATTAAGACATTTTTAGATAAACAAAAGCTGAGGTAGTCGTTATTACTACACCTGCCCTACAAGCAATGCTAAAGGGAGTTCTTCAGACTGAAAGGAAAGCACACTGGATCAAAGTGACGTAAAGAAATAAAGACTTTGGATAAAGGTAACATCATATGGTAACTACAAATGCCAGTACTATTGTATTTTTTGATGTATAACTCCACTTCTTAGTTCTTACAGGTGCGAAAATGCAAGTGCATAAAAGTAATGATGAATCTATGGTTTTAGACAAAATGTACAGAGATATAATTTGTAATAGGTACAAAAAAAGGTTGGGGGACAGAAGAGTATAGGAGTAGTGTATGCTATTGAAGTTGAGTTGGTGTGAAATCAAATATGATTGTTACAGATTTAAGATATGTTTTAACCCCATGATAACCACAAGATAAATATTTGAAAAATATATTCAGAGAGAAATGAGAAGGGATTCAAAATGGTACAATACAGGGAAGCGGTTGTGGCCCAAGTGATTGGGCTCCCGTCTACCATATAGGAGGTCCAGGGTTCAATTCCTGGGGCCTCATGGTGAAAAGCAAGCTGGCCTGCGCAGCGTGCCAACTCACGCGAAGAGCTGGCGCAGCAAGATGTCGCAACAAAAGGAGACACAGAAGAGACACAATGACAGAGGCAGCAAGTCAGGGAGCTGAGGTGGTAAAAGAGACGAGCAGCCTCTCTCCACTCTGGAAGGTCCCAGGATCAGTTCCCGGTGCCGCCTAAAGAGAAGACAAGCAGACACAGAAGAACACACAGAGAGGAGACAGCAAACGCAAAACAACGGGCAGGGGTCGGGGGGAGAAATGGATAAATAAATAAATCTTTTTAAAAAATGGTACAATACAAAAACACCAAATAAATATAAAAGTAGGCATTAATGGAAGAATTGAATCTCAATAAAGGTATAAGACTTACAGAGACAAAATAGAAAATGGCAGAAAGCCCTGTATTATCCTGGATTAAATTCTCTAGTCAAAAGGCAGAGACTGGCAGAATAGATAAAAAGTATGACCCAACTATATCCTGTTTACAAGCAACTTTTCTTAAATTCAAAGGCATAAGCAAGTTAAAAGTGAAAGGGTGGGAAAAATATATACCATGCAAGTAGGAACCGAACCAGAGCTGGGATAGTGACACTAAGGTCAGATAAAATAGACTTTCAGTAAAAAACTGTTATGAGGGACAAAAAAGGCTATTATATACTGATAAGAGTGTCAATTCAACAGAAGATATAAAAATTATAAATATATGTATACTTAAAGGCAGAGCCTCAAAATACATGAAGAAAATATTGACAGATTTGAAGGGAGAAATAGATGATTCTGCATTTATAGTAGGATAATTCAATATACCAGTTTCAATGGATAGAACATTTAGACAGAATATCAATAAGGAAATAGAAGACTTGAGCAATACTTTAAACCAACTAGGCCTAACAGAAATTTATAGAACATTCTTCTCTAGTGCACATGGGTCATTCTCCAGAGTAGATAATATATAAGGTCACAAAACAAATCTCAATAAATTAAAAAATACTGAAATAGTAAAATGTATCCTTCCAACCACATGGAAATGAAGCTAAAAACCAATAAAAGGAAAAAAGGGAAAATTCACAAATACGTGGAAATTAAACAATGTGTTCTTTTTTAAACTGTATTTTGTACATTTAATAATTGAAAATATAAAAAATTAAAAAGTAAAAAGTAAACAGATGAATAAATACATACATTTCTCAATTAAATGTACTGGATACATATAAATTTTCTTTTTAATCAAACAATATGTTACACAGTATAATTGGTTTGTAGTAATGCAATCGTATAGTATTTGTCTTTTTGTGTCTGGCTTGCTTCACTCAGCATAATGTCCTCCAGGTTCATCCATGTTGTCATATGCTTTACAACTTCATTTATTCTTACAGCTGCATAATATTCTATTGTGTGAATAGACCACAGTTTGTTTTTCCATTCCTCTGTTGATGGACACCTGGGTTGTTGCCAACTTTTGGCAATCATGAATAATGTTGCCATGAACATCGGTGTGCAGATGTCTGTTCGTGACACTGCTCTCAGTTCTTCTGGGCATATACCCAGTAGTAGTATTGCAGGGTCACGTGGCAAGTCTATATTCAACTTCTTTAGGAACTGCCAAACAGTCTTCCACAGTGGCGGTACCAGTCTGCATTCCCACCAACAGTGAAGAAGTGTTCCTATCTCTCCACATCCTCTCCAATACTTGTAGTTCTCTGTCTTTTTAATACTGACCATTCTGTAGGTGTGAAATTATATCTCATTGTAGTTTTGATGTGCATTTCCCTTAATTATTAGTGATGTTGAGCATTTCTTTATGTGTTTTTTTGCCATTTGTATTTCTTCTTTGGACAAATGTCTATTCAAGTCTTTTGCCCATTTTTTAATTGGGTCATGTGTCTTTTTACTGTTGAATTGTAACATCTCTTTATATATGCTGGATAGTAAACCCTTATCGGATATGTGATTTTGAAATATTTTTCCCATTGAGTTGGCTGCCTTTTCACCCTTTTGACAAAGTCCTATAAGGTGCAAAGTGTTTAATTTTGAGGAGGTCCCATTTATCTATTTTTTCTTCTGTTGCATGTGCTTTGGGTGTAAGGTCCAAGAAACCACCACCTACTACAAGGTCTTGAAGATGTTTCCCTACATTTTCTTCTAGTAGTTTTATGGTCCTGGCTTTTATATTTAGATCTTTGATCCATTTTGAGTTGATTCTTGTATGGGGAGTGAGATAGGGGTCTTCTTTCATTCTTTTGGTTATAGATATCCAGTTGTCCTAGCACCATTTGTTAAAGAGACTGTTTTGTCCCACTAACATGGACTTGATAGGTTTGTCAAAAACCAGTCGGCTGTATAGGTGAGGGTTTCTTTCTGGGTTCTCAATTCCATTCCACTGATCGATGTGTCTATCTTTATGCCAGTGCCATGCTTTATTGACCACTGTAGCTTTGTAATATGTTTCAAGGTCAGGCAGCGAAATTCCTCCTATGTCGCTCTTCTTTTTTAGAATGCTTTTGGCTACTCGGGTGCACTTACCCTTCCAGATGAATTTGGTAATTGCCTTCTCTAATTCTGTAAAGTAAGCTGTTGGGATTTTGATTGGTATTGCTTTGAATCTGTAAATCAGTTTGGGTAAGATTGACATCTTCATGATATTTATTCTTCTAATCCATGACTATGGAATGTCTTTCCATTTGTTTAGTTCTTTTAAAATTTCTTTTAGCATTGTTTTGTAGTTTTCTGCATATAGGTCCTGTACTTCTTTGGTTAAATCTAGGTATTTGAGTCTTTTTGTTGCTGTTGAAAATGGAATTTTTCCCCTGATTTCCTCCTTAGATTGTTCAGTACTAGTGTACAAAAACATTACTGATTTTTACATGTTGATCTTGTATCCTGTCACATTGCTGAAGTCATTCATTAGCTCAAGTAGCTTTGTCATGGATACTTCAGGATTTTCTAAGTATAGGATCATGTCATCTGCAAACAGTGAGAGTTTTACTTCCTCTTTTCCTATTTGGATGCCTTTAATTTTTTTTTTTTTTTCCTTGTCTAATTGCCCTAGCTAGGACTTCTAGTACAATATTGAACAATGTGCTCTTAAACAACCAATGAATCAAAGAAGAAATCACAAGAGAAATTAGAAAATACTTCAGGTGGGTGAAAGTGAAAACACAATGTGTGAAAACTTACATTATGCACTACAGGAAGCGCTGAGAGGGAAATTTATAGATCTAAATGCTTCCATTGAAAAAGAAGAAAGATCTCCAATCAGAGACCTAATCCCAATACTGGATTATATAGAAAAAGAAGAGTAAACCAAACCTAAAGTGAGCAGAAGGAAGGAAATAAAGATTAGAGTGGAAATAAATGAAATAGAGAATAAAAAAAACAATAGAGAGAATCAACAAAATCAAAAGTTGGTTCTTTGAAAAGGTCAATATAATTGACAAACATTTAGTAGAATGACAAAGAAAAAAATAGAGGACACAAATAACTAAAATCACAAATGTAAAGGTAGACTCCACAGAAGTAAAATTATAAGAGGTTACTATGGGGAGCAGTTATAGCTCAGTGGCTGAGTGCCTGCTTCCCACATACAAGGTCCCAGGTTCAATCGTCCTAAAAAAAAAAAGAGGATACTATGAACAACTATATGCCAACAAATTTGAGAATATAGATGAAATGAATAAATTCTTAGAAATATACAAACTATTTACACTGACTCAAAAGAGATAGAAGATCTCAACAAATCAGTAATTAATAAAGAGATTGAATCAGTCATCAAAAACCTCCCACAAAGAATAGTCCAGGACCAGATGGTTTCACTAGTGATTTCTACCAAATATTACAAGAAAAATTAACACCAACCGTGCTCAAAGTCTTCTAAAAAATTAAAGAGGAGGGAACATACCCTAACTCATTCTATGTGGCTGCCATCACCCTCATACCAAAGCCAGATAAAAATACCACAACACAAGAAAACTACAGACCAATATCCCATATGAATATAGATGCAAAAATCAACAAAATACAGTAAACTGAGTCCAACAGCACATTAAACCATGAGTCAAGTGAGATTTATCCCAGGGATGCCAGGATGGTTTAATATAAGAGAATCAATTGGGAAGCAGATGTGGCTCAAGCGATTGGGCTCCCACCTACCACATGGGACGTCCTGGTTCAGTTACCGGTGCCTCCTAAAGAAGATGAGCAAGACAGCGAGCTGGTGCGGTGAGCTGACGCAACAAGATGACACAACAAGAGACACAAAGAGGAAAACATAATAAAAGATACAACAAAGCAGGGAGTGGAGGTGGCTCAAGGGATTAAGTGCCTCCCTTTAACATGGGAGGTTCCAGGTTTGGTTCCCAGTGCCTCCTAAAAAGAAGACCAGCACACAACAAACAGACACAGCAAATGCAAACAACGAGGGGGTGGGAATAAATAAATAAATAAATAATCTAAAAAAATTAATGTGGTACGCCACATTAACAGAACGAAGGGGGAAAATACCTCATGATCATGATCATCGATGCAGAAAAGGCATTTTACAAAATCCAGAACCCTTGATAAAAACACTTAGAAAAATAGGAGTAGAAGGAAACTTCCTAAACATGATAAAGGGCATATATGAAAAGCCCACAGCTAACATCATACTTAAAGGTGCAAGACTGAAAGCTTTCCCTCTAAGATCAGGAATAAGACAAGCCCATATTCACTGCTGTTATTCAACACTGTGCTGGAAGTTCTAGCCAGAGCAATCAGGCAAGAGGAAAAAATAAAAGGCATCCAAATTGGAAAGTAAAAAGTGAAACTTTTCCTATTTGCAGAATACATGATCCTACATACAGAAAATCCTGAAAAATCCATAACAAAGCTACTAGAGCTAATAAATAAATTCAGAAAAGTAGTGGGATCCAAGATGAACATGCAAAAATCAGTAGTGTTTCTAAACACTACTAATGAACAATCTGAAGAAGAAATAAGGAAGAAAATTCCATTTATAATAGCAACTAAAAGAATCAAGTATCTAGGAATAAATCTACCCAACAATGTTAAGGATTTGAAAACAGAAAACTACAAACCTTGCTAAAGGCAAATCAAAGAAGATCTACATAAATTGAAGGATATTCCATGCTCATGAATTGTAAGATTAAATATTGTTTTGATGTCAAATCTACCCAAAGTGATTTACAGATTCAATGAAATCATAATCCAAATTCCAACAACCTTCTTTGCAGAAATGGAAAAACCAATCATCAAATTTATATGGAAGGGTAAGGGGCCCTGAATAGCCAAAGCCATCTTGAACAAGAAGAATGAAATTGGAGGATTCATGCTTCCCAATCTTACAAGTTATTACAAAGCCACAGTAATTAAAACACCATGGTACTGGCATAAGGACAGACATACAGACCAAAAGAATCAAATTGAGGTTTCAAAAATCAACCCTTATGTTTATGGCCAACTGATTTTTTCTATCCATTTTTAAACCCCTCCTTCCCCATTTGCTGTTTTGTGTCCATTTGCTGAGCAATTCTCTGTATCTGTTTCCTGCCATCTCTTCTCCTCCTCCTCCAGTCTTCACCAGGACTCGATCCTGGAGACCACCGATGTAGAAGAGAAGTGTTTTGCCACCTAAGCCACCTCAGTTCCTGGTTTTCAGAGCATCCGAAGCATCTTGTCTTGTCTCCCTTGCGTCTCTCTCCTGTTACATCATCATCTTGCTGCATGGCTCCAGGGGCCTGGCGGCTCACCGGCACACAGAGCCTGGCAGCCCATGCGCCTTCTGTATATATTTTTTATTTTACCGGGAGGTCCCGGGGATCGAACCCAGGTCCCTCCATATGGCAGACAGATGCCCAATCATTTGAGCCACATCCGCCCCCTGGCTAACTGAATTTTGACAACGGTGCGGAGTTCACCCTATTGGGAAAGAATATGTTCTTCAACAAATGGTGCTCGGAAAACTGGATGTCTATATGCAAAATAATGAAGGTAGACCCCTATCTCACACCCTATCTTATGGTTCAACATAAGAAAATCAATTAATGTAATACATCACATTAACAAAACAAAGGGATATAAAAATCAATGAAAAATGCATCAAACACCTAAATTTAAGAATCAGAACTAGATTGATGTAACCTAAGTGTCCATCAACCAGTCAATGAACAAGCAAAATTTGTAGATACATATAATGGAATATTATTCAGCCATAAACAGGAATGAAGTTCTGATACATGCGACAATATAGATGAAACTCGAAGACATGCTGAGTGAAACAAGCCAGATACAAAAGGCAAAGGACAAATATTGTATGATCTCACTAACATGAAATAATTAGAATGAGCTAATTCATGGTGTCAGATACTAGAATGGAGGTTAACAGAGACCAGATTGGGGTTAGGGAATGGGGAGTTAATGCTTAAATTATACAGCGTTTCTGTTTGTGTTGATGGAAAAAAATTGTAATGGATGGAGGTGATGGTAGCACAACATGCAGAACAACACTGAATTATATATTTGAATGTGGTTAAAGGGGAAATTTTAGATTGTATGTATATTACTAAAATAAAAAAAAAATTTAAACCTTAGGACTGCAGAACACAAATAGTGAACCCTTATGTGATGCACTATAGCTAATATAACAAGAATAAAAATGTTCTTTCATCAGTAGTAACAAATATACCACACATAATGTAAGGTGTTAATAATAGTGTGGTATATGGGAATTCTGTATTTTATGCATGATTTCTCTGTAAACCTACAACTTCTTAAGAGGAAAAAAAAATTGGAATAGCTTCATATACTGTGGAAACACAATAGTGAGTGTGTTTAATGATCATAAGGTTCTCCCGGATACCCAGTGTCTCCTGGTCAGATGTAGTACTTTTCCACATTACTCCTCGAAATTATGATTAGGCTATAAATTTCATAAAGGCAGGGGCAAGGGGTTATCATGTTCACCACTGCACCTGGCATAGAGATAGGCAGGTAATTGGGGCTTAATGTTGGTGGGAGGAATGAATTAGTAGTATATTCTGAAAGAGCTGGTGTTGAAAAGAACAGGAGGGAAGTTTCATTCATTTATTTGCATATTTAAAAATACTGATTATCTAATTCATGCTCTGTATTGAGGACTTTAAGAAAAAAAATCTTGTAGTTTAGCACATGATTTGAAAAAGATTATTATGTCACTCAGTTTTCCAGGTCCTTTGTGGGGGCATAGTTTGTTGATTTATATGCCAAGCAGGTATTAGTTTTTTACCCTGTGTATAGTCTGGGAGGAGTACAAGAGGAGTTAAATCAGAGGTTTGAACATTTTTTGTAAAGTTCACTTTGTTGTTAAAAGTGTATTTTATTTTTTATTTTTTATTTTTTTTTTAAAGATTTTATTTATTTATTCATTTATCCCCCCCTTGCTGCTTGTGCTCGCTGGGCCAGCCAACCACGCCGTGCAGGCGGGCCTGCCCTCACCAGGAGGCCCCGGGAACCGAACCCTGGGCCTCCCAGATGGCAAATGGGAGCCCCACTGATCGAGCCACAGCCGCTTCCCTAAAAAGTGTATTTTAAAAAGGCAATGAAAGGCCAATATTTTCTATAACTCAAAGTTTAGCAATTAAAGCCACCTTTAAAATTACAAGGAAAACTATCAGAGAACAATTTTACTGTATACACCCCCCCCCCCAGAAAATAGGAAATTTGAAAGTTTCTTAATTGTAACTGTGCCCCATGATAGCTAAACCACCATTAACAATGACATTTAGTTATTTATATCAATAATCTCTTATTCAACCACATTTCTTAGTTTTAAATGAGAGAAAACAAACTTTCCTCCTCCAGCTTTACTTCTCATTCACATGCGATATGCTAAAAAGAAAACTGTATAGTCACAACTTATTCTTGAATGGGAATTATGTTGTATTTTACCACAATAAAGTTTTAAAAAATTAATCTTGTGTACTGTGAATATGTGCAGTTAATCACATACCAATTAAACCGCAATAAATCTGTTAAACAAAAAGAAACGAAAATATGCTACTTTATATGGGACAAATAATGAAATTGCTTCATTTACTTCTCAAAAGCAATTTCTTATGGGGAAAAACAAAGAATCCCTAAAGAGCCTGGTAGACTAAGGAGCCCAATGGTGAAGCAAATTTTATGTAATTAATACCATCATTTTCTTAAGCCTACATTTAGATCCCTACTCAATGAAAAAAAATGCCCTATTTATTTTATTTTATTATGCTGCAGTTTCACGCATGAACTATCTGAATGCTTTGTGTGAGAGCAGCATTTTTATCCTCCAAATAGAATTTTAAGAAGCTTGGAAAAAGATCCTCGCAAGTAATATTTTTTTTTCTACGTCCCCCAAATCGTCTATTTTAAGACTGTTTTGAAGTGCAGAAGATTGAGAGAGGCTTCGGGTTGGGTGTGGCTGTTGTGAGAAACCTTTCCTAGAAACCACAGCGGGTTCCCCAAAGATCTCCTATAAGTCCCTAAGGAAAAGCCTTTCACACACATCTAAATAAAAGGCATTTTCCTGGGGACTCAACTCAAGCAAGCCGGAGTAGGTGTTTGTGGTTGTGGGAAGCAGCGTGCAGGAGCCGACTCTCTAGCGACTCTTCCCGAGGTTCCGGGTAAATTCACCGCCTCCCGCCAACCCCAGCGGCTGGATCCACCCAGGCTCCGGGGTGCACCAGAGACCGGAACAGCAAGGGAGGGCGCCAGGCCGAAGCCTGCGCTCTCTCCCGGGACTCCCATCTCCATCCCCGGCCGCGGCCTGCCCCAGCAAGTGTGAGGAATGATGATTGACGGAGCCGCTCAGTGGCTAGGGAACTGTAGAAGGAGGGATAAAGAGGGGGATGGCTGAGCTTTCTCCTTAAACTGGTTGGTTAGGGCCTCGGGAACAGCCTGACCCAGGCCTATTGGTCTCTCGGAATGGGTTGTTATGGTAACAAATGACCGAACAGTCCCTTACGAATCGGCCAATGAGAAGGGCTGTCTTTTCCACCGCGCCTCTAAGCAGTTGGTGTTGCGAAAGCCCCGGCAGGCCCGAGAAGAAGGCGGTGCCAGGATGTCCTGCGGAAGGGTCGGAGGCGGGGCTTGTGACGTCACCTGGAGAGCCAATCACACCCGAGTTTACCAACGGCTCCGCCCTTTTACCGCACATTTCCCCTCCCCTAGCTCATTTCGCACGACGCAGCGGTTGGGAACACAGACATTTTCGGAGCTGGAGCCGCCGCTTCCGCCGCCATTTTGTGTCTGTGGAGAAAGAAGCTTCTGTGGCGGCTGGAAGTGAACGGAGATCGCCCGTGAGACGGCTGCGTTTCTTTCCCGTGGTTCCCCCTGTGTCGTTCCCCAACCCCCCTCCGCGGTCAGCATGTGTTGAAGCCGGAGCCGCGAGAGACCCGGGGAGAGGAAGAGGAGTCGGAAGGGAGGCGGGGTATCGAGAGCGGCTTCTGCTTCAGTTGCGGCGGACCTCGGAGGGGGGCCGCGGCGCAATGTCAGAGCAGACGCCGGCCGAGGCCGGTGCTGCGGGGGCCCGGGAGGACGCCTGTCGGGATTATCAGTCATCGCTCGAAGACCTGACCTTCAATAGCAAACCGCACATCAATATGCTGACCATTCTAGCCGAGGAGAACCTGCCCTTCGCCAAGGAGATCGTCTCTCTCATCGAGGCCCAAACCGCCAAGGTTTTTATACACCCCGCAGCCTCCTATTCTTCTAATACTCCCTGATTTTAGTGTTCTGCCTCATCCCAGGTCTCGCTTCCGTCCAAAGGGGGGACAGTGTTCCTCCTCTCCAACCCTCCCTCTTCCACTCAGGCTCGGTCTTTGGCCCAGGCTTCGAGCGTGGGCCTCTCCGTGGGTGGGGGGAGGGAGAGGGGAGGATAAAGGGTGGAGTACCACTTCCGCTCACCAACTCCCTACTTAGGCCACCGCATTGTAAATCCCGACACAACGCACGCTTTGACTAGAGCCCTTTGGGGGTGGGGGAGACCTAAAGGCAGTTTGTGGTTTGGGGAAGTAAGAGTTAAACCGAACCGTTTGCATCCCCGGGGGGGGGGGCTGGGGAGTGGTTCCAGTCCCCCTTTCCCCCAGTACCCTTTTGGGTAATCGTGCTCTGTGGGTTGGAAGGAGGTGAAGGGGGACCTGGGAGCGAGCTGTTGGTGGGTGGGAGTAGGGAATTGGCCCCGAGTGGAGCAGCCGCCTGTTAGGAGCCCAACATGGCGCCTGAAAAGCACATGATGCGAAAGGGAAGAGAGGAGAATCCATTCCCTGCCAGCCAGGCAGCTGCTCACACCCGTCAGCCCCATTTTGGGGTGGGGGCGGCTAGATTATAACTTTTATTCTCCTATCGGAGGGTCTCATTCTCCCCACTTACGGGAAATTGGGGTTGAGGGTGGGGTTGCCGGGGGGGGCGTGGGGAGATCTTATCCAACCTGTAGGTGGAGAACCGGCCCAGTGGGTAACAAGTACTTTTTAGTTTTTCTGAAAAGTTTGGTCCCTCCTCCTCTTCCTTTTCTCTTTTTCTCCCTTCCCTAGTAGCGAAGGCGTGCATTTCTTCACCCCTTGACAGAAGTGGTCCTCTGCCACCCTGTATTTCCCTGTAGTCCTCCTCTTCTTTGGATTCATTGTGGGAGTTATATGTCATTTAAGTAAAGTTACTGTTAAATTTCGTTATCATGATGAGTTTTAATAGCTTCCCAGTTCTAAGTTTTAAGTTATTTTTCAAGCTTGTACTTACGGTTTAGTTTTTCCTCGTTCTAAGTGATTGCAATGATCAGGATGAGCCTCCTTTTAGCAGAGTGAACCCCTTTTAAAAGGCCACTTTAACAACAACCACCTATATGTTGTTTAGAGGCGTTTTCTGTCTAGTGTAAAATTGAGTGGTCTGACTCTAATAAATGGTTTTGAAATGTGTGACTGGTATTATAAAATTTGTGAATAAAACATATAAAATATGTATTTGTCTTTTTTATTTACCTTTGTAAGGTGTAGAATCTGTTTCTAAGATTTATTTTTATCTACGTGGTTGTGTGTTTTAAACAAAGTCTTTAAGTGACTTGGGTTCATTCTTTAGGTTCTATCCACTCTTTTGGGTAAATCTGTTCACAAGATACACGGTTTCAGGTGGTCCTTTCATACCTTTATTTAATAGAGGACAAAAAGTAAGGTTATTTTAAGGGCCCAACAAGTATATCATGCTCAGCCTGACAGCTAAAATACAGTATTCATTCACTTTTTCCTGTGAATGTCTGTGTGAAACAGTTGTTGTTATTTTTTTTTAAGTATGAAATTTAATTTTAAAAAGGAAGCATTTCTCATACTCAACATCCCTTTTATTGATATCACAAACCTGTTGAACACAAAGAGTTATTGCCTTGGGAAGGCTTAACTTGACATTGCTTTTTTAATAACGAAACTGCACTTAGGTTCTGTTAAAATAACATTGATTTTTAAAAAATATTTAATTACCTTTTATTTGGGGGATGACTAATATTCCACGGAGCCTAATATTTAGCAGCTCAGGTTGTCACTCAAAGAATGGTTCCTTGCTCGTTTTTAATGGATCCCGAAGACCCACGAGACTGAAAACTAAATGCTTAATGTAGTGACCACATTTAAAACTTGTATTTGTGTTTGTGTATAACTACACAAAGATGAACTATTCACTGGTAAAAGCTGAAATTTTGGGAGCACACTTTTCCTGGTTATTTTTATAAAGCCAGATTGAGGAAAAGATGTAAAAAGGCACTTTGGGGGGAATTGTCTTAATCGGGTTTGGGGTTGAGGGTGAGGGGAGGGATTTTCCATCATTTAGTAGCAAACCGGCTTGGTTTTGTGTTTCTGGAGGTGAATGGTTGTGTCCTTACTCTAGCGTCTCAGGGTTACTAAACTTGAGGATTCACACCTAATTTGACTCCTCCAATGAGGCAGCAGTAGTGAAAGAATATTACATATAAGGACTTCACCTACTTGTACAATAAAAAAATTAGCCTCCTGAACAGTTTGTGGTTTTAAAGAGCCTGTTTATCTTCCTAGGGTACAACGACTAAAATGGTGTAAAACATGACATGGCAATGGTAAAGACACGGTAATAAAGCATTTGACGTGTTGGTACTTTATAATAGTTTACCCACATGCAGTGGCTTTGTTGAACCCTTCTATTAGTAGCGTGAAAATTTTTTTCATACAAAGTTATTCAAAGGTTTCCTTAGCCAACTTTGGTTGTAAAGGTGTAATCAGAAGCAAGAGCACTTCCACACACTTGTATGGGCAATTGGTTTTGTGAAATACGGTTTTGTGTATTCCATAACTGTGAGCCTACCCTAGCTACACTTAGCTGTGGGTAAGCATTGTTCAGGGTTAAGATTCCTATACACATGGGGTGGGTAATTGGGGAAGACTTTTTTTTTTAATCAGGGGTGCTCCTGTGGAGTCAGTTAACACTTAAGTTTGTATGGTGTGCCTTAATGCTCCTCAACAAGTCTGTGAACTTGCTGATGCTTTCTGGAAGCTTGCTGTGCCTTCTAAAATCCAGTGATGGGTAGGCATTGCAATTGGACTGGGGCAACATTACTTTGCTTTGGAAAGGGCTTCCTTTACCAACATCCCCACACTGACTCTGCACAAATGTAGAACCCCTGGTTTGTGCAGGTCAGAGAAAAATATTTCGACGGAGAGTCCATGCTGTGAAGAAAATCTTCAGGACAAGTTCTGGTTTCCAGAGTCAAGCTCAACTTGATTAACATGACTCAGCTGCTGCTCCATCCAGTTTTTCTTGTATCATTAACAAACTTGCACCTTCCCTGCATGTTCATGTGCAAGTTTCAAAATGTTTTAAATTTTTTTGTCCATTTGGATTATTGAGAAGTAATCCTTATGCTTTTACAGGTAACAAAAGCGCCATAGACTTTGACATATAAAATACGCCTATAAAATTAGGGTTTCTGCCAGAAGTCTGAAAACTACTTCATGGAGTCTAGGCACACCATTATATGTTTATGTGGGTCACAGAGCTTACACATTGATTGCAGAAAATAATTTTCCCTTTCCTCATATTCTCCCCTTTTTTGCTCACTTAAAACACAGGTCTTTTTATCACATGAACCTGAAATTCCATTGTGTATTAACTGAGTATACTAGAGATTATGGTTTTTCTTCCCTGGTAATTCTGAGCTTATTTTGTATGCTCAACAAAAGATGATATTAAGAACACTTAAGTTTCTTAAAGATTAATCTCAATTGAAGAGTATTTAGTATCAACCAAAAATAGAGGTCTGTATTGTAGGTTTAAAAACTCACTTTTTAAAAGTAATTACTTGGTGACAATTCATTATACTAAACTTCTCAGTTTCTTTTTATTACTTCAGGCTCCTTCCTCAGAGAAGCTTCCTGTTATGTACCTTATGGATTCTATCGTGAAAAACGTTGGAAGAGAGTATCTCACTGCCTTTACTAAAAATCTAGTTGCAACATTTATTTGTGTGTTTGAAAAGGTATATATGCATTTAGAAACATTTGAATTTTTTAAAAAATATGTTCCTGATTAAATAAATACTTACCTTTGTGTTGGGTTTTCTTGGGTGGTAAAATGTTTTATCTCTTGGACATTTCATTATCAAGTGCTGTTTCAAAGAAAGCGGCTACAGTTAGTGTTTTATATTAGGTTTTTAAAGCAATTTCTAGGGGTTTTAATTATAAATTCAAGAGTAGACAGATTTGCTCTCAGAATTATCTGCTTTTTAAAAATTTAGTTTGTTCATTTGATTGGAGATCTATTCCATCCCTAGAATGTGAGCAAAAAGATCTGAAATTGTTTGAGAGTACTTCAGATTTCATTGTTTATGTTTTGGTGTGAGGGTGTTGAATATTCCTATCTGGGAAAAAAGCATAATCCTCCAGTGTGTCAACCTGTGCTTGATGCCTGAATTTTCTGTGATTTTTTTTTCCCCCCCCCCAGGAAATGTTTCCTTTGTTATTTTGTTCAAATATGTTCTATGTGAATGTTCTAGCTATGTGTGCTATTTGCTTTAGGTTATTTTGGAAATTTTATATTTCCCCCTTAGTGTTTAGAAGAAAGACTTGTTAATGTTTCTATACCTAGTGGTCCTAAATTCTTTCCATAACATTGTATCTGGTAGTCTGGATAATATAGTATTCTGTTGAGGAAGATAAGGGCATTGTTGAGGTAATTTATCTTTGCTACTGAGCAAAAGGGCATTTATGAGAGAGTTTAAAGATTCCTTTGTTTGTTTCCTAACAAATAATTGGCATTTGTTCTTAAATTTTAGTAGTTGCACCTGTTATATCTGGAGAACTCAGGGTTGTCAGACTTCTGGTATTGGGATAATTTTGAAAGAACTATTAACTATCAGATTTTACTTGTTTATTAGAACAGAAAATGTGTAGTTTCTATTTGAGTAATTTTTCCCTTTAGGTTCTTAGGGAAAAGAAATATTGCTAAATTAAGTATATGTAGAAGAAATTTGGAAAAACTATTTCAGATAGTAAAGGAGCTTATGAATTAATAGTGTATTGAAGACCCCTAGCTAGATCCTGCTTATTTGAAGCTGTCATCTAAAAGAAGCCAACATTGCTTTATAGAAATTGGGGGAACTTAAGGAACCTCTTGCTTTCAGTTTCAGTACGTTCAAATTTAGTTGCGTGTTTGCTAGAATCCCTGTACTGAAGTCTAACTGGGCCTTAAATGCAGTTGATTAAAATGACCTTGTAGTAAATGTAATTATTATCTAAAGACTTGAGAATAGTTAAGGCTTTATCATCCTAAAGTTGAAAATCTAATTTAGTTTTCCCAAATGCTAGGTTTCTCTGATGGCTAATTTAAAAAGAAACCCAAAAAACTGTTACTATTATGCCCATCACACGAATGAGCAGATACATTATATACAACTAAAGCTTATCAGTGGTTAAGATTGTGAATTTCAATTTTTAAGGTGAGGTCCCCATACCATTAATAGCTTTTTCATGGAACCAATCATACTGTATTAGAGAAGATTGGTTAGTGAGACAGTTTTGTCTTAATTTTAATTTTGTACTACCATGTGAATAATAAAATTTAAGCCATCAGGTAAACCATTTTCTACTGTGTTATTTTTGTTCAGATTAAGAGTAACATTAGGAATATAACAAGCCCTGATTTGTGGAAACATTGATTACTTTTAAAAATTTCAAAGACTTGCTTAGTTGCTTGCTTGTGTGAAAGCTAGGTGAAGACTTTAGGTGTTGTGATGAACTTTTTAGGGTAAAGTTTATGAACTTCAAATTTGTAAATATACCTTTAATTGATCATTACTGTTGCATACATTTATGAATGGGCAGTATAGTTCTATATGTGGAGTTGAGCAACGATTTCTTTAGCTTATGCTTAATATATAAAACATTCTATAGTAACTTATAAAGCCATAGAATTGTTCTGTTGTTCTAGGTGGATGAAAATACTAGAAAAAGTTTATTTAAATTACGTTCCACATGGGATGAAATATTCCCTTTGAAGAAACTTTATGCCCTGGATGTCAGAGTCAATTCATTAGATCCTGCTTGGCCTATTAAACCTCTACCCCCCAATGTGAATACATCTAGCATCCATGTGAATCCTAAATTTTTAAATAAATCGGTAAGTTTTAATATGAATGATATATAACTAATACTTTTAACTCTCAAATTTTTGACTTCTCTAATATTTCTTGCCAGAAAGTAAAAACAATAATGCCTTGTGCTGAATCAGTGCTGTTTAAAAATTTAAAAAGAAAAATTTTTTTTTCCTCCCTCAGATTTACAGCGTATTTAAAAATATATTCTGCTTGTTTAGGTATTATGTAATATGCTTAGTTTGGGTTTTAAATTCCTGAATGATGATTTCTGTGTGCTTTAAACATGCTTGGTCATTTAAGATTATGAATAGTATTAAGAGTTAAGCTGATAAATTTTATTTAACCATTTGCTTTTTAGTTATATTTTTCTTAACAAATTATTTTTTTTGTAGCCTGAGGAGCCTTCAACACCTGGTACAGTGGTCAGTTCGCCTAGCATCTCTACTCCTCCAATTGTTCCTGACATACAAAAGAATCTTACCCAAGAACAACTAATAAGGCAGCAGTTACTGGCGAAGCAGAAACAGTTGTTAGAACTTCAGCAGAAAAAGTTGGAGCTTGAGCTAGAACAAGCTAAGGCACAACTGGTAAGTAGGGGTGATTTGGTAGTATAAATATTTTGAATCTGTTTTCCCTGTAGGAAGTAATTATTTGTGTTTGAGTTGTATTAACATGTTACTTTTATTAGTAGTGTGTTTTTTTTCCTATGCTTATTTCTTTTACAAATAAGATGTATTTTTTAGACTAAGTTTTTATATCGTTATTGTTAAACTGAGTTGAGTAAACTATAGCATTTTCCTGCAAACATTTTTCTATGAGATTAATAACTTATAAGGTGGCACTTTAGTTTTGTATGATAATTATATAATGTGGATTTAATAATATTTCAGTCCCAAAATGGTGGCTGTGTAATGGAAATGTTTTTTTGCATAGTCTGTTTTATGAGCTTACGCCTCATGAACAGCAATCAGGTTCTTAGAACTACAAGAAGAAAAGCCATCACAAAATTAAGGAAGGTCAGGAAGATTATGCATTTCCATGCATGAGTGGCCTTATACTAAATTATTTTACTTAGTACTTGATTTTACTTGGGAATGAGGAGGTACAGGAAGGCAGAATTTTTATAAGTTCATTATCAGTGCCACTTTTGAGGGAACTAAATATTATGACAGAATTTAGCTGAAATGACTCTTTGACTCTTGTTGTGTAATATAGTGACTGTGCAGTTTCTTAGCAATTTGGCTCCAAATTCTGAATACTTAGGAAGAGGAAGGATTTTCCCCCCCCTATTCTGTCTATGGATTACATTATTGGAGTTACAAAGTAAAGTACTGGTAATAATAGGCCATTTAAGTACATGGACTTCTTCTTTTCATTGTAATTTCCATTTATACACTAGAAATATACAATGAAATAATAGTATTGAGTAAATGGATTTATTGAATAAGTAAGGCATTATATTCTTTAGTTTTCAAATTTCTTCACAAATAATCTGTGTTTTACAGTATTAACATGAACATTTATTTTGTATTTCAGGCAGTTTCTTTGAGTGTTCAGCAGGAGACCTCCAACTTAGGCTCTGCATCAGCATCATCAAAATTACATGTTTCACCAATTCCCCCTTTGGGAGTTAAAGCTTCCCATCAGGTCCCTGTGCAACCTGACAAAAGCCGTCCAGGTCCGTCATTACAAATTCAGGATTTGAAGGGAACTAACCGGGATCCTCGTCTTAATAGGATGAGCCAACATTCTTCTCATGGAAAAGATCAAAGTCATAGGAAAGACTTCCTGATGAGTGCATTGAGCCAATCTGATAATAAGTCAAGTAAAACTGTATCCTCTGAAAAACTAAATTCATCCAAGCAAGAAAAAAGTAAATCAGGTGAAAAAATAACCAAGAAAGAACTTGACCAATTAGATTCTAAATCTAAGTCAAAATCTAAATCACCATCACCCTTGAAAAACAAATTATCCCATACAAAAGACTTGAAAAATCAGGAATCTGAAAATGTGAGGGTGTCTGATATGAGCAAAAGAGATCCAAGGTTAAAAAAACATCTTCAGGATAAGACTGATGGCAAAGATGATGATGTAAAAGAGAAGAGAAAAACTGCAGAAAAAAAGGATAAAGATGAGCACATGAAGTCATCTGAACATAGACTGGTTGGAAGCAGAAATAAAATCATAAATGGTGTTGTTCAGAAACAGGATATAATTACGGAAGAATCAGAAAAACAGGGGACAAAACCGGGAAGATCCAGTACTAGAAAGCGATCAAGATCACGATCACCCAAGTCTCGGTCACCAATTATACATTCCCCAAAAAGAAGAGATAGGCGATCCCCTAAACGAAGGCAAAGGAGTATGTCTCCAACTTCAACACCCAAAGCTGGAAAGATTCGCCAGTCAGGAATTAAGCAGTCACATGTAGAAGAGTTTATACCACCTTCCAGGGAAGAAAGAAATGCTAAAAGAAGTACTAAACAGGATGTTAGAGATCCGAGGCGAATAAAAAAGACTGAAGAGGAGCGACCACAAGAAACTGCAAATCAACATTCTACAAAGTCAGGCACTGAACCAAAGGAGAATGTAGAAAATTGGCAAAGTTCCAAGTCCACCAAAAGATGGAAATCTGGTTGGGAAGAAAACAAAAGGTATGATAGATTTTTAATCAAGTAGAAAAATAATATATGCATTTTAAAAGATAGTGTTAATTTAAAAA
Organism: Tolypeutes matacus; assembly: GCA_026826555.1. NCBI lineage: Eukaryota > Metazoa > Chordata > Mammalia > Cingulata > Chlamyphoridae > Tolypeutes > Tolypeutes matacus. The sequence goes on from JAKSZT010031676.1 coordinate 13,021,203, forward strand.
TTGGATAATGTTTATTGGCAAGTATCTTTAGTACTTTATTTTTCCATTTAATTTTAACAACTCTGTGGGTTAAATACCATTATTATTCCTATTTTACAGATAAGGAAACTGAAGTTTAGAAAGGTTAATCTACCTAAGGCTGCCCATCCAGGACATGCAAGAATCAGAATTCATATCTGATTTTCCTGACTTCAGATCTTGTACTCTTAATCATTTAGTTACTTTTCATGGTTACATATATCCATTTTAACCAGGTGCTTTCAAAAGGATTCTTAAATATGGCTATGGGTATTTAAAAATATTTTGAAGTTTTAACATACTGCTTTTATTATGGTTTCAGCCTTCAACAGGGTGATGAACATAGTAAATCTCCTCACCTAAGGCATAGAGAGAGCTGGTCAAGCACTAAGGGAATCTTGTCACCTCGAGTCCCAAAGCAGCAGCATCGATTAAGTGTAGATGCCAATCTTCAGATTCCTAAAGAGTTAACTCTTGCAAGCAAAAGAGAATTACTTCAAAAGGTAGCTACTATGATTAATTCCATGTAATCATTATTCTCTTTTGTCTAGTTTTTTGGAACTACTTTTTATATTTAAAATATTTAATTTCTTTTTGTCATCCCTATGCAGACGAGTGAACGTTTAGCATCTGGTGAAATTACACAGGATGAGTTCCTTGTTGTTGTTCATCAAATTCGACAGCTATTTCAGTATCAAGAAGGTAAACATAGATGCAATGTACGGGATAGTCCTACAGAAGAAAATAAAGGTGGATTAAAAAAGAAACCTCTCTTATCTGATGCTGAATTAACCTACTATGAACATAAAGCAAAACTGAAAAGGACACAGGTTCAGCATTCATTTCCAAGACTTGATCTCTTAGATCCTGATATTTTTGACTACCCTTTGACTGATGCCTTGTTGTCTGGAATAGAATGTGAGCCATCCAAAAGTAAACATGCAAGTAGGAATAGTGGAGCACAGTTTGACAGAAAAGAACAATTTAGTGAAAGAGCAAGACGTCTTTCTCCTATATCTGGGAGTCGTACTTATGCTGAGAATCTTTCACCCCATGAGGGCCGGAGAAGACATGACGAGCAAGTCTCTGCCAAAGGTAGAAAAAGTTAAATCAGATTATGCCTATTGAATCACACAGCAGTGAAGGGAAAATGAACAAGCTAAGTGGGGATGGATTTTTTTCGACTGTTCAGACATCCTTTGGTGTTTTTTTTTTTTGTTTGTTTGTTTTTCCCTTTAGGAAAGGGAGCTAGTATTTTTGAGGCCAACTGTGTGTCAGGCACTTTTAGTTTTTTTAATATATGTAATCTGATTTAATCCTCACAGGAACCCAGTGAAATATTTATTATCCCAATTTCAAAGATAGGAAGCAAGATTAGAGAGGCTAAATAATTTGCTCAAAGTAAAATAATTAGTAAGCTGAAAGGATGGGGATTTTTACCCAGGTGTGTCTGACTCTAGAGTGTATCCTTTTTTCTACTGCTTGATGCTTTGTCTGTCTCTTCCTTCTAATAAAGGGGGAGTTAGTTATGTGTGTTTTTTGATAAATATATGAATATAGAAAAAAGGTTTTAAGTTATTTTTATACAAATTTAGATTTACGCTAAATAACTTTTTTCCCTTTTTAAAGGTGTGCGAGAAGAGCAGAGATCTCCATTCAATGATCGTTTCCCACTTAAGCGACCTAGATATGAAGATTCAGATAAACCATTTGTAGATAGCCCAGCATCAAGGTTTGCTGGCCTTGATACAAATCAGAGACTTACGGCTTTAGCTGAAGACAGACCATTATTTGATGGACCTAGTAGGCCGTCAGTAACCAGAGATGGCCCAACCAAGATGATTTTTGAAGGACCTAATAAGTTAAGCCCCAGAATTGATGGACCTCCTACAGCAGGTTCTCTTCGGTTTGATGGGTCACCAGGACAAATGGGGGGTGGAGGCCCTTTGAGATTTGATGGACCACAAGGTCAGCTAGGAGGTGGGTGTCCTTTGAGATTTGAAGGACCTCCAGGACCAGTAGGGGCGCCTCTACGTTTTGAAGGGCCAATTGGTCAAGGAGGAGGAGGTGGTTTTCGATTTGAAGGTTCACCTGGTCTGAGGTTTGAGGGTTCTGCAGGTGGTTTGCGATTTGAAGGACCAGGAGGCCAGCCTGTGGGTGGCCTCAGGTTTGAGGGACATCGTGGTCAACCTGTGGGTGGTCTAAGATTTGAGGGACCTCATGGTCAGCCTGTGGGTACTCTTAGATTTGATAGTCCTAGAGGTCAGCCTGTAGGTGGACTTAGATTTGAAGGTGGTCATGGTCCATCAGGGGCTGCAATTAGGTTTGATGGACCTCATGGTCAGCCAGGAGGTGGGATCAGATTTGAGGGTCCTTTGCTACAACAGGGAGTTGGAATGAGGTTTGAGGGTCCCCATGGCCAGTCAGTGGCTGGCCTGAGATTTGAAGGACAACATAATCAGCTTGGTGGGAACCTTAGGTTTGAGGGTCCACATGGTCAGCCAGGGGTTGGGATCAGGTTTGAAGGACCTTTAGTCCAACAGGGAGGTGGAATGAGGTTTGAGGGTCCTTCTGTACCAGGAGGTGGCCTGAGAATTGAAGGGCCTCTGGGTCAAGGTGGTCCAAGATTTGAAAGCTGTCATGCTTTAAGGTTTGATGGGCAGCCAGGTCAGCCATCACTCTTGCCAAGATTTGATGGATTACATGGTCAGCCAGGTCCTAGATTTGAAAGAACTGGTCAGCCAGGCCCACAGAGGTTTGATGGACCACCAGGACAGCAGGTTCAACCAAGATTTGATGGTGTACCTCAAAGATTCGATGGTCCGCAACACCAGCAAGCATCAAGGTTTGATATACCTCTTGGTCTTCAAGGCACACGATTTGACAATCATCCTTCACAGAGACTTGAATCAGTATCTTTCAGTCAGACTGGTCCATATAATGACCCACCTGGAAGTGCTTTTAATGCTCCATCCCAAGGATTACAGTTCCAAAGACATGAACAAATATTTGAGTCACCTCAAGGACCAAATTTTAATGGACCACATGGCCCTGGAAACCAGAGTTTCTCGAATCCCCTTAACAGAGCTTCTGGACACTATTTTGATGAAAAGAATCTACAGACTTCTCAGTTTGGAAACTTTGGCAGTTTACCTGCTCCAATAACAGTAGGAAATATTCAGGCCTCTCAACAGGTAAAGTCTGTTACAATTCTAAAATTATGTTGTGTGCAGATAAGTTAAAAACTTCAGTGTTTCCAGTGTTTGAGGAAGGGTTTCAGGAGATAGTTTATCTCGAAAGATGCTTTTAATGTACTCCAGAATCCCATGTTAGGGGAAGTAGGGTGAGAGTCTTTTGGGGCTGAAATTTGCAATCTAAACCCAAAGTGATCTTACCTCTTCAAAGATCCAGAGAAACTCTGTCTTCTCTCTCTCTCACTCTCACTCTCTTGCTCCCTCCCCTGCTCTCCTCCCCCTTCTCTTTCTCTCTCCTTGCACACACTTTCTCTGTTGGCTTTGAAGCTAGTTAAGTATTGTACAATTGTGAGAGTGTTTCATAGACCTGCTACATTATAGAACTTTTGAGCCCTGATAAGCTTTAAAGTAACCACAGACATGGTTTTTTAGAGTCTGTTCTTTAACCCAGAATTTCCTTATTCTAAGTTAAACAAATTGGTCATGCTTTTACAGTTTATATTTTTCTTCTACTCTTCCTACTTTTCACCACCTTTCCAGTCTTTATTCAAGTCAAATACAGTTGATATTGATAAACCCTAATATCAATATCAGGGATATTGATTATTTGAGGCAGATTTGCTATTTGCCTCCCAAATATACACAAGTTACCTAGACATACCCAATCACCTGTTGTTCTTTTCCACTTGTTATGCATATATTTAAAAATGCATATTGAAATAATTTTAAAGCAACGTGTTTACAATTTGTGTTTAATTCCATTGATATTTGAATGTCTACTTTTGCTTGCCTACTTGAAATTGTCCTTTGTTAACTTTACTTTTTTTCAGATGCTGACACTTTCTTACTAGGGCAAATTCATTATTGTACTAGTAAGATGGCATAGAAGAAAATGTAAAATAATTCAAAAAAGATTTCAGAAGTAGAATATAAATGTTATTGATAGAAAGTAGTCTTCTGATCATATTTAATAGTTTGAAAAAAAAAAAAAAAACAGTTGGTCTGCCTAGTGAGATTTACTTATTGTATGTCTATGAAAGTAATGAAACTTTTTGACAGATACTTTTGAATAGGACTTGACTTATCCAGTCTTATTCCTACATTGTACAGAATTGTTGAGGTTTTTATTATGCATACATACAACTGAAAATTAACATGGATGCTGAGCAAGACTTATAAATAGATATTTATTTACATAGCAGCAACATGTAGAAGTCTTACCTCCCTCTGAACTATAAATACAATATTTATATGCCAGTACAGTACATTTTTCTTGACTGTTACCTTTTTAATATTCCCCTGATGTTTTATGCAATCTACTTTTTTGCAACCTTTCCCAAAAATGGCCGAACAGGGAGTTGTTTACTGATTGAAGCAGGCTTTTAACATTGGTGGAAAGGAGTAAGACATTCTGGCCTCAGCTTTGATGCTTCCTAATCCTTATTATTATGCACAGGTCACATTCCTCTGGATATGAGTTCTTTTGTTTGTAAACTAAGGGAAAGCATCAGCAAGGTAAAGTAAGTGACTTGTGTAAAATAACTTGGCTGCCTTATGTCTGCATGGTATCTTAAAGTTTTCAAATAAGTGCACATTCATTTCCAGTTTCTTATAACTCTCTGAAACAGATAAGGGAAGGTATTACTGTCCCTGTTTTCCCTGTTTGTAGAAGACTTAAAGTGAAGTGACCAGTCAGGTTTACCTTTTAAATCTTTATTAGCTTAGAAACCGGGCCTTATGACACTGAATATTTTTATGTTGATTAGAATATTCAAATTTTACTTGAAATATAAAAATTTTGTTCTTAAAACCAAGATTTATCTTAAAGGTTCTGACTGGTGTTGCTCAGCCAGTAGCATTTGGCCAAGGACAGTTTTTACCAGTTCATCCACAGAATCCTGGAGCATTTGTTCAGAATCCTTCAGGTATGTATTTTGTAAACTTTACGTTTTTCAAAAGACAAATTGCTTTGTTGGCTAACTAACTTTGTCAGTTTAAAAAATGAAAAATTTAAGAGGTCATACTCAAAATTTAGTATGAGAGAATTTTTATCTGGCTGAAATGTTGTTTTTTTTTTTTTTGGTTTGCTTTCTGAGTTTGTTTATGTTGTTGATGTTCATTCATACTCATCGTGTTTTCTACTAGGGAGGGTTAGCAAGGACTTGTAAACCATAAGAAATAGGGAAGGAAACCTATTGATAGAAACTGGAGGTGCGAGGACCTGACATTTGTGATGAGGTAGAATGAAATATATGACAAACCTCAGAAATCTCAAGTATTTGTATTTTGAATTTGTGTGTGTGTGTGTGTTATGATCCAGTACACATTTATTAAGTGAATGCTGGGGATACTGCCTTACAGAGTTGCTTCATTGATGTGTCTTTATGGCCACTCAAATAATAATTGAACACAACATGTTAAAAGAGAAGTAGAACAAAACTTTTGTGATTTCCCCAGCCAAGTCTCCTGATAAGAATCTTTGTTTCTGTGGGGTGGGGCATGACTAATAATTGGATGGATACAAGGTCTTTAAAGAGAAATTTAATTTTAATATGTGATAAATGGGACCCTATAAATTATGGCAATTTGTAAAATAACTGCAAATTTAACATATTGAGAACTAGTTGTATTTGCTTTGATTCTGAATCATCAAAAAGGATAGCATAGTACTGAATTATTTGGTTTACAAATTTAGGGAGTATTAGTTTTCCAAAGCTTCTGAAGTAACTAGGGAAGTCCTAACCAAGCTCTTTTTTAATGCATTAGCTCTTAAATTATGTCATTTTGAGGAATTTGTTCAACTAATTTGAAAGCTTTTGGTTTTTAATTTCAAAATGGACAATTAGGATTAGGACTTTTTATCTTTTGTTTTCATTATAAGGAAAAGGAAGGAAAATATTTAGGATGTCAAGTAAGAAGGCCAGGGTTAGAATTACCACTCTACCACTTATAGTTGGGCAAGGGATAAGCAAGTATATTCTCTCTAGGGTTCGGTTTCTTCATCTGTAAATGAGATAGGACAGTGTCATCATTTGCCTAGGATTTTATTTTTTTAATGAGAATCAAATGAGCTAGTATATGCAAAAGTATTTTGTAACATGTAAGCTGTATTAATGTATTGTATTTTCCTTTAGAACCCAGTTTTTCTTGTTCAGTAGAGAATTTTTTTAAACAGATCAATATTATTGATTCATATTAATAAAGCATACAGTTCATCCAGAGTATACAATCACATAGTTGTACATTCATTACTTTAATCATTATTAGAACATTTTCATTATTTCAGTAGTAATAACAAAAAATAGACAGAAAAGACTATTCTTCACCTCAATTTCTCTATCCTTCCCCTGCTGAACATAGCTGCTGTTTCTGGCTATTCTTGCACATTTGTTTATTTAATAAGCAGTTTTATTGAGATATATGCATATAGCACATGATCTATCCAAAATGTAGAATCAGTGGCTTTTAGTATAATCACAAAGTTGTGCATTCATCACCACAAAAAAAATTTTAAAACAATTTCATTACTCAAAAAAAAAAGAAAAAACAAAAAAAACTTTATATCCCTTAGCAGTCCTTCCCCAGACCTACATAACCCACTAATCTAATTTCATCTTTATAAATTGATTTATATTTACATTTTATATAAATTGAATCATAAAATATGTAGTACTTTGTGTCTGGCTTCTTTCACTTAGCATAAATTTTTTTGTCTATCAACATCTTGTAGTCCTATCATACATTTGTTCAGTTTGAAAGAAAAACAGTCTTATATATGCAATTTTACTCATTAATATTTCACATATGGTTTCACTATATTATACAGAGTCATGTTACATTTTTTAGCTTTCCTTTTAGTAATATACATGACCTTAGACTTTCCCTTTAAACCACTTTCATACTCACATAATAGTAGTGCTAGCTACAAACATTGTTGGGCGTTCACCTTTTCTAATCATTTCCACACATCCTTTTTAACAATTCTGCAGATGTTAACCCTTATCTTTCTATTCTCTAACATCATTCTTGTTCAGTAGAGAATTTTTTTGTGTTTAGGTTAGTGGTATGAGATGGTTTGTTAAAACTGGAAGTTTTCTTCTTTTTACTTTTACAATCTTAGGTTGCAGGTGTATGTATATAGGGCTTAGCAATGTCACGGAAGAAATCACATCTTATTCCCCTGGGTTGGGGGTATTAGGTGAGATGTTAGGTATGAGTTTTCTTTCTTCTTTATGGTCTTTGAATAGTAAATATAAAATTAAAAAAAAAGAAAAAGAAAAAGATAAAAAACAAAAATAGTAAATATACCCATGTTTGTTTATTCATTCAAATGTCTATTGTTCATTTGCTGTATGCTAGACATTGTGCTAGAGTGAATTTAATAAGGTTCATAGTTCATCTTATAGTGTAGCAAGCTTTATTTTTTTTATTTAACAAGTACTGTATATAGTGCCAAACACTTCAATGGATTACAAATATTAATTAATTCAATCTTTATTACAACCTTAAGTATGAACCCTTTTACAGATAAAGGAAACTGAGGCATAGAAACAACTTGATTACATCATATAGCCAGAAAGTGGCATTTCTAGCTGGAATCCCAGGAGTTTGGTTCCAGAGTTCATGATTTTAACCACTCAAGTTTGCTGCCCCACACATGTGAATAGTTTAGACATATAAATAGCTAATTGTATTGAAATGTAAATGTTAAACTAGTGTGTGAAATGCTATTTTGTCATTGATTAATTTTTGAAGTTGATTTATTCATTCATGTATTCACTCATTCAACAGACATAACCTACTGTGTGCAAGGCCATGTGCTAAGTGCATAGATTATGCAAGGATTATGTGTATTGTGAATACAAATTGAATTTCTGCCATTAAGAATAATTTTTTTAGTGATTCAGAACTTTTTTTCTGGAGATATAATGCAATGCATAATATCATATGCATTGACATACAAATACATTAAAATATTTCTTTTATATTTGGGTTAAATTATCATAATTATTAGACATTTATGGTGCTTAGCAAAATATGGAATTGGATTGGTTCCTGACCCGTGAGCTTAAGAAGAACATTGTTATCCTTGCCTAACTTATTCAAGTTACTGAGGCTTTAGTAAGCCTGACATCTGTTCAGCAATTTGCTTTAGCTGCTTTGGAAGGGCAGTAATTTAGCTAAGGCCATAGGGATCTCTTTACAGTCATGTCAGAGAGAAAGGGGTTCAAGGGTACTTCCACTTAGGTTTTGTTTTTCCCAGAAATCTGTGCTAAGAGATGGTACTCTACTTCACCCATACAAAACTTCCTTTTCCAATGTGGTTAGACGATGAGGAATAGAAAATCAGAAAGGTGGAAAGTTGGTCCTAGAGGTAATGCTGCATTGTGTAGAAGGGAGCATGAAGTTTTCTGCCCTCTATTTTCTTTTCTTTGGTGTGGATTTAACTAGGGAAAAGTGTTGTAATACAGTTTTGTTTTAAATAATATATGCCCTTCTAAGGTATCAGTATTTTTGGTGTTAGTTTTTAGTATTCTGCAGTATATTTTCAAGTGGTGATTTGATGACCTAAATGAAAAAATTAAACTCACCTTTAACAAAATATTGTCAATTTTGTCTAAAGGAGCACTCCCGAAGGCATATCCTGATAATCATCTCAGTCAGGTGGATGTAAATGAATTGTTCTCCAAACTTCTAAAAACAGGAATTCTCAAATTGTCTCAGCCTGATTCAGCTACGACACGTAAGTATGGCTTTATACTTGATCTACACAAAGTCTGATTAAGATATGTGATATATCGTGAAAAGACACAAGTTATGGATAAAGGTTCTTAAAATAATGGAGTTTTGTGTGTGTTTAGGAGGCACTGGTACCAAAAAAAAAAAAAAAAAAAATACAAAAAGGGTGTAGTTAGTGGTTGAGTACCTGCTTCCCATGTATGAGGTTCTTATTTCTTTCTTTTTTTTTTTGAGTTACCAGGGCCTGGGATTGAATCCAGGACCTTGTATGAAGGAAGCCAGCACTCAACCACTGAGCTACATTGGCTTCCTTGAGTTGGTTTTTTTGTTTATTTTGCCTGTTCTGAACCTAGGACCTCCCGTGTGGGAGGCAGGAGCTCAACTGCTTGAGCCACATCTGCTCCCCCCCATTTTTTTTTTTTTTTTAAATTGAGGTTTTGGGTATATTTTTTAGTTTTGTGTTTTGAAAATAAAATATAATGGTTTTATAATGATACTCTTACATTTTCTAAGATTGAACTATACTATATAGAGATATTTATTTTAACTGAAAATGTACAGATTTTTTTCCTAGCCATTCTATATTAGTTTAGCTTTTAAAAATAATTTGAATGTTGATGAAGTAAAATTTTATGAAGATTTATTTTTTAAGAGATTAGACTTCATGTCACTTATCAAAATAGAGTTGTATTAGATTCCTTGGCCAGTAAACTTAAGATCAGAAGAAGCACTTAATAGACAAGGTGGGTTTCTCTGTACGCTTGTAATATAGTGTTCCCCTATAAAAAGAATACATGCAGAATGGTATTGAGAAATTTGAATGTCTCTTTTCAATCAAAGAAGTAAATGAAGTTGCTGCTCAGCCTCCCACTGAAGAGGAGGAAGATCAAAATGAAGATCAAGATGTTCCAGATCTTACCAATTTTACAATTGAAGAATTGAAACAGTATGTAATCTAATTTGTTTTTAAGATAAAAAGGACTATGATTTTTTCTTTCGAATAGTGGATATTATTAGTGCTTTTTCATTTTATTCCTCTTATTGATTTAAAATTTAGGAAGCCTGTTTTTGAATCCCCCTTTAAAATCTGCCGGCTGCAGAAGTCTTTAGGCTTAAAGGCCTCCTCAAAATTTCAATTTTTAAAAATATCTGACTTTGATACAGAAAATACAGGGAATTTAGATTCTAGGTATTGATAATTTTTCGTCTTCATTTTTGTATCTTCCTTCTTTTCTTAAATCATTTTTTCTGTATTGATATTTTTACGTATTTGAAGTGAGCAAAAATATGAACTTTATAGTTCAGTGTTTAAAAGTTTGTTTTAAAATTTATTTTCATCTTATAAAGTAATGCATGTTCATTATAGAAAATTAGAAAATAAATAAAATCAATAAAATAAAAATTACCTACCGCTTCCTAAAGTGATAACCACTATTCACATTTGGTATATATCTTTTCACAAATTTTTATTGCCTATATTACATATGTATTTTTTAAAAAAAAACATTTAAAGCTGCTTTCCAGTACATGGATTTATTATATCCTTAAGACTACCTTATAAAAAATAAAATAGTATATGTCTCAACCTTTTAAAATCTACATATTTTAAAGTAATACTTATACATACTTTTTTGTTAAAATGAAAGTCTCCTTTAACTCTAAAATTCTTATACACATTTTGCTGTTTCTTGACATGTTAAGCATAACCCCTTGACTTCATGATACTGAAAGTGAAATTTAGCTAGCTCTTACTCTTCTACCAATTTCCCCATATAGTTAGAAAAATATTTTTATTAAATCATTCAGAATTAATATGACTATAAATATTGTTTGCTGATATGCAAAATATCAGTGTACTATGGTTGGCTTTATTATTTTTCTTGGAGTTAATAATTGCTCTGTTTACTTACTTGCTCTGTATACCTAGTTCTTACCAAACATAGGACCAGAACTTTAAAATCTGGTTATTGTTGACCTCAGTTTCCCATTGGTCTTTTAAATTGTCTTTTTAGTTATCCATTATATTATTTCTTCCATACCTTTTTCACTGTTCTTTAGACCTTAGTGGAACAGTTGAGTTATTCAGAATTCCAAAGATAAGGAGAGGTAAGCTCTAAGAATAGGCCAACTGTTGTCTTATTAGATGACTGATGATCATTCTGTTTTTAACTAGAAGGAAGTTAAGACTGGGCCAGGCTTATCAGTAATAGGATAGACTCCAGGTTCCAAAATTCACCTGGTTTTTTCCCCCAAAGTTAAGATAAGGAGAGACAGTGACACACTATTAGAGAATAACATTGATCTTTGGGTATTAACTGTTTCAGGCACCCCTTGGTTTCACCATTATTAAAAAAGGGAAAATAAGATTTATAATTGACTTTTTTTTAAAGGCCATTAAAAACCATCTTATCAAAACTAAAGATTATTTCTTGTCTTTTCCAAAATAGACGTTATGATAGTGTTATAAATCGACTGTACACTGGTATTCAGTGTTACTCTTGTGGAATGAGGTTTACAACGTCACAAACAGATGTATATGCAGATCACTTGGACTGGCATTATCGACAAAATAGAACTGAAAAAGATGTTAGCAGAAAAGTCACTCATAGACGATGGTACTACAGTTTAACAGTAAGTTATTCACATGCATCTAATCTGTCTTTTAGGCAAGCATATTAGTTTAATTAATTGCTGAGGGCTAACTTCTAAGTTTTCTGAATAAAATCTGGCTCTTAAAATATAAAAAGGTTCTTAAATGAAAGAATTTTCATGAGTGTGTTTGCTTTTTATTGAGATTAGAGTAGGACACAAGTTTCTTCTAATCTAAAATTCCAAGATTCTGAGACTGAATTTATTTGGAAAAAATTGTATGTGAAATTTATCTTGTTTAAATTAATAATTCTGGGGCGGATGTGGCTCAAATGGTTGGGTGTCCGTCTGCCATATGGAGGTACCTGGGTTCGATCCCCGGGACCTCCCAGTAAAATAATATATATATATATAGATAGAGAGAGAGAAGGCGCATGGGTTGCCAGGCTTTGTGTGCTGGTGAGCCGCCAGGCTCCCCGGGAGCCATGCAGCAAGATGATGACGTAACAGGAGAGAGACGCAGGGGAGAGACAAAGACAAGATGCTCTGAAAGCTCTGGAAACCAGGAACTGAGGTGGCGCAGGTGGCAGAACACCTCTCTCCTACATCGGAGGTCTCCAGGATCAAATCCTGGTGAGGACTGGAGGAGGAGGATGAGAAGAGATGGCAAGAAACAGACACAGAGAATTGTCCAGCAAATGGACACAAAACAGCAAATGGGGAAGGGGGTTTTAAAATGGATAAAGTAAATAAATAAATCTTAAAAAAAAAAAAAAAATCTGACTCTAGAGGTAATAGGCAATTAACATTTAGATCTTAATTTTTCATTAGTTGCTATGCTATCTATTAGTTATGCTAAAAAAATAAGCTATAATGTTCAATAATTACTATTAAATAATCTTGTAGAAGAATGTACCCTTACCTTTTAATGGGCTTATATTGAAGATATGCAGTAAAAGTTTAGAAGCAAAAATGAAAATATTCTTTTTTTAAATCAATTCCTTTAAGGACTGGATAGAATTTGAGGAAATAGCTGATCTGGAGGAACGTGCAAAGAGCCAGTTTTTTGAAAAGGTGCATGAAGAAGTTGTGCTTAAAACTCAGGAGGCTGCTAAAGAAAAGGAATTCCAAAGTGTACCTGCTGGACCAGCTGGAGCAGTTGAGGTAAGAGAAAAATGTTTAAGGTTTTTACCTCTGGGAGTGCCTCTCACGTTCTTTGATTAAATAAAACATATCACTATTTACATACATCTTTTAATGATTTTAAGGTTTCTTGTAAACTCTAGTCTTCAATTTTACTCTTACAATCTGGCCTTGAGTTTCAAAGCCAATGCAGTTACATAATATCAGTGACTAAGACCAGTGAAATGGTAACTATTTTTGCCTGTAAGAATCTTTAAATATTTATTTTGTATCTCTAGTGTATATTGGATATTGTTTAAACTTTTAGAAAACTTAAATTCTTTTCTCCACTTAAGTTGATAAATTTTTACTTAATGGGATTTAAATAATGTTCTAGTTAATAAATAAATTTCATTTTATATGATTCTATTTTAGAGCTGTGAAATCTGTCAAGAACAATTTGAACAGTACTGGGATGAAGAAGAAGAGGAATGGCATTTAAAAAATGCTATTAGAGTAGATGGAAAGGTAATTTTCAGTGTTGGTTTTAAGATTAGTATTCTTTTGTAGGGCTTGCCCACCACTTTGAAACAAACAGGTTTTTTTGATTTTCATAAGAAAGGTATTGGACTTTAGAGTCAGAATCTTTGAGTTAGATAGCAGTCATCTGGTTCTACACTTATCTTATAGAAGAGATTACACAACTAGTTACTGATAGACTGAGGACTAGGTTTCCCAATCCTAATTAGCTTTCTTTCACTTAACCACATTTATTTTGATTCTGAATTTATATTTCATTATCAAACTGTTGTTTTTGAAAACGATGTATAAAGCAAGTTTAAGGAGAAATCAAAATTTTAAACTTGAGTATAAGGATAAAAGCTGTTTTTATCCATTTTTGTGACCAAAGATAGAAGTCCTCTGGTTTAAATTTAAAAAGAAAATGATACCAGCTTACCCTATTAGAAATGAATATGCACAAGAATACCTACTTTTTCTTTTTTCTTTAGATTTATCATCCATCATGTTATGAAGATTATCAAAATGTAAGTTTCTTCTCATTTACATTACCATGTTTTCATTTACTAAATTTTATTTTTCAGTTGCTAATTTTTTTGTCAGAAATATTATTTTAACCTTATTAATGAGCTGTGTTTTTGTTTCTTTATAGTATTTAGGTTGGTCAGTAAATATTGGTGCTAGAGTGATAGGATTTGGTATATATTAATGGCATCTTAGAGTCATGGAAAGATGCAAACAATGTAGATTTTGAAACTTCTGATCATTCCTTGCATTTCATTCACTTGAATGTTGATGTCCTTTGCTAGACCACTAAGCCTAGAGAAATAATGAGGAAAAATGAAGACAAGAAGGATCACAATGTGAATAGGTTTCTAGAATTATGGGTAGCATTTACTGCTTTTTTATACTCCACTCAGCCATCGAAGGAAGGAGTTACTTTTAAATGCTCACTTATGAACTCAGAAACCAAGTCATCAATCTGTTGACCATAAAAGTTCAAATTGTATTTGTTGGAGTCATCACTTCTTTAAACAAAACAGTGGAAACACCTTGACTTTCAAAGAATATTTCACAAGTTTAAGAGGCAATTTGGAAGTTATATTTAGGTCATCAAAAGCTAGACTTTTCAAGATGTTTTATGGTTTGTGGGGATTTAAAAAATGAGAAGAGTATTTGGAAGTAGTCACAAAATCCACAGGGGATATATGTAGTGATCACTGTATACATCAGGGTTAAATATGGTAACATGTCTAATCCGCTTCTTTTGACTTCCTGTTACTGCTTTTCTTAGCTTAGCTCATTGCTGAGTAGATATTAAATGGTCAATATACACTTTATTATTTGGTCGTCTTTATGGCATGTTCTATGGGGGAGCATTTAACTTGCAGTCTATGTATGTTCCTTTGCCTATACAAGGGTCTTATAAAACTAAATGTCATTTAATGTGATAACATTGAACTTCCATCAGTACTTAAGAGAACTTTTCATCTTGTAGACATCTTCATTTGACTGTACACCATCTCCCAGCAAGACACCAGTTGAAAACCCCTTGAACATTATGTTAAACATTGTCAAAAACGAATTGCAGGAACCCTGTGAAAGTCCCAAAGTTAAGGAAGAACGAATTGAAACCCCACCAGCTTGTACAGAAGAAAGCATAGCCACACCTACTGAAATTAAAGCAGAAAATGATACAGTCGAGTCAGTTTAAATAAAATGAGAAAGGTATGTTTTTCTTTTTTAAAAAAAGCTGCTGTTGGATCTAGAAGGTGAAGAATTTTATGTATATATAGACACATATCTATATAAATTGTTTAGCTGAGGCAGGGCCATCAGCTATCATTTGGTTAATAAATACATTTTAGTATTTGCATTTCCTACTGCCTGCACAGTTTCAGGTGCTTGTTGTGTGAAAGTTCTGTAGATGTGTGCAAATTTAACGAAATGAAATTGTATGTGTAAAAAAATGTACGATTTTCACTTGTGAAACTGTAAATTATAAATAAAAATATTTTTGCTATCCATGGAGTGTAATATTTATGCACACCATCAAATAAAGACAGTGTTTCTGTACTTTTTATTGGGTGAAGATGGAATTAAACAGCAACCTCAACAGAAGATTTTTTTTTTCTAGTAGCTTCAACATGATGAAAAAGCAAAATCTGAAGTTAGTTTTATCCTTCAAAACGGGGTTGAGAGAGAACACTGCAGGATCTTCAAATATAAAAGCCAGATTTGAGAAATTTTTTTAAACAAAATAGGATATATTTGTGTGGATGTGTGTGTGTGTATATATATATATATATATATACACACACACACACGCATACACTCAGCTATAAAGAACTATCCAGATGTCCATTTTTGGAACTATCTAATGAAGCAACTTTTATTCTTAAACATGGACACTGATGCCATCAAACTATTAACAAATATATTTAAGTACTAAAGGTGATTTTTTTTTTTAATGGCATTTTTCAAATTGTCAGACAATTTAATGGAGATGAACATATTTCTATTTTAAGTTATGGGGGAATCTGTAAGAATGTTCATTTGAAACATGGTTAACCTTTTTCCTTGTTGATTTTGACTGAATTAGATGGATACCATGAGATGTTAATATTCATACATGTAATAAATAGAATGATGAAGAAACTCCCAGTTTGTATCTCTTTATTTCTTGAATGGCTTTAGCATGACCTTTCATTCTCTTATGTCTTTCTTTCATCTCCTTACTCTTTAAAACGTGGACTCAGCACCTCTATATAGATAGGTATCCTGAGATAAAAGATTAGTATTTTCTGCCATATATTGGAGGTGATATGCATATAAAACATTACTATATGGTAGGCCCTGGCAGGCTTTTTACATGTATTTTCTCTAGTATTTACAACTAATCCTGCATGGTGGATGGTGTCTCTATTTTACAGATGAAGAAATTGTATTACCCACTTAAAATGTGGTAGAAAAAGAATTTGAAATTAGCCTTGCTTCCTTTTACATGACATTATTTCTGCAGTTAAAAAAGTGTTAGGATAGAAAGATACACCAAACTGCCTGAAGGTGCGTTAAGGAAGATCTTACAGAGGTGGTGATATTTGTAGATAATTAAAGAGTATGTTTTTGTGTGTGTGTGTGTGTGGTAAGGGCTATATCTAGGAAGAGTGAACAGCAAATGTGAAGGCTTAAATAGGTGTTTTCAAAAATTAATTTTTATATGGCTAAAACCCAGATATTGAATAGGAGGTCATGAAGAGCCTTCTTGGTTATGTTAAGGAGTCTATATTACCCTGATAATCATGGGAGCCACTAGCTAGAAGTAACATTAGACCTGTATCTAAGTTTAAAGTAAAAAACATTATCAAATGATGCAAGGAGAGATCCAGTAAGAGAACATTAGTTTGGGGAGATATAAACCAATTGTGTGAGCTGTACTTAATATAGTTGGACATTATAGAAGAAGAAATGTTGGGATCCGTGAATCCAAAATGTAGGCAAAATTTCCTGTGGTGTATTTTTCTGGGGGAGACAAATCTGCAACTTTTACTAAATGTTAAAAGGTATATGACATTCAAAAGGAAGGTGGTATTCAAACCTGTAAGTGTGCCCAAGAGTATTCACACAGAGGGTGAGAGAGAGCCAAGGACAAGTTCAGGGGAGGGAGAGGGCATTTAAAGACTGGTGTGTGGACTTGCTGACCAGTACAGTCATATCTGACCTTTGAACTGGCAAGTGCTTCCTTTTCCTCTTCTGGGGACGGTTCCATGAGACATTCAAAATGGTCCAGCATTTGACAACTGTCACAATACTGCTTCCAACAAAACTAGGCTCTCCAGGACCCCTGGTAATAGAATTGTTTACCTTTATACCGAGAAGGTTGGGAAAGCAGCAAAATCCACGTGGCGCATGCCCACGCCATCTTCAGAGGGTTTCGTGCTGTGAAACCTAAAGTTCTTATGAGGTTATCTAAAACAAACATGCCAGCAGAGCCTATGGTGGTTCCACATGTGCTAATGTGTCCATGACAGGATCATGACTGCTTTCCTCGTTGCGTAGAAAACCGTTGTGAAAGTGTTGGAGGCAAAAAGCAGAGTCAGAAAGCTAAATTTAAAAAAGGATGCTTTTCTGAATATAAACCAAAGGCTTATTTTTCTGTGTGTTCAAAAAAAAAAAGATGTGTGGGAAGATGAGAAAAAAACATTTTGGAAGAAGTAAAGTAAAAACAAGCAGAGGGGAAAATTTTTTCAAGGGATGAGTGTTCAACAAACTCAAAGTCAAGGAAATAATGGATTGAGAAATACTCCCATCAATGTTGACCTAAGAACAGTTTTAGTTGAATATGGGTGCTAATGCCAGTTACAATGAGGTGTGTGGGTGGGAGTTAAGAGCTATCCTATGAAATTTAAGTGTGGGGATTAATTGTAATTAGAATGAGCTAAACAGGAGAGGCATTAGTATATATGTTAAAAGGGATGTTTGGTAAAACAGTCTCAGAGCCCCAAAGAGACGGTCTCAACAGCATAGGAGTTAGCCTTGGAATGGAGTAGAATCAGTGCTTCTTCAGTGATCGCTGCAGGTATTTATAGTTGGACTTGGGGAGAATTGAAAGTTTGGTTCCTCATTTCTCTTTTAGGAGGTTAGATGGGTAGTGATCTATATCTGTGGTTCCCAAAATTGTGTATATTCCTCATCTCTGGTGAAGTCTCAGTAGATTTTCATTCAGGTGCATTCAAGATCTGGAGTGCAACACTAAGGTTTAAGAAGCTTCACAGCTGATCCTAATTAATAGGCAGATTTGGAAACTAACCTACAAGTGAGGAACATTAGAATTTAGCTTCAAAGGAGGATGAAAAAGTAACACAAAACTGGGCAGCTAGAAGTAGCAATCGTCACTGTAAAGTACAGTAAGGAAAGCCGAAGCCTCACGGAAGATGGAACATTATCTTTTTTTTTTTTTTTTTTTTTTTAATTTACCAGGAGGTCCCGGGGATCGAACCCAGGTCCCTCCATATGGGAGACGGATGCCCAACCAGTTGAGCCACATCCGCCTCCCTGAACATTAACTTTTGAATTGAGTTGATGTTTGCAGAATAAAAGGGATTTTTATTAGAACAAATAAAAGGAATATTATGTAATGCCTTTCCTAAAATCTAGAGATTTCTTTATAATGCTCTGATCTTAACATAATTATCCTACTTAAAACTTTGATGTTCTGGAAAATACTACAAAGCACTCTCACTGAAATTCAGCTAAAAATAAATTTCTCATGTAGCAGCTTAATCTAACAGAATTCTAATTGTTTTCCCAGCTGACTTACTTTATAGCCTATTTAGCACCTATTAAATGCTCTAAGAAGTTTATAAAAAATATACCAGGAAGCCTAAGAAAACATCTAACCATGCCTGCAAATGGAAAATAAGGTTTGTATATAATGAAGATTTAGTTGAGATTTTAGTTTTACACTTCAACTACTTGTTAAGCATCCTTTCTTCTGTTCATTTGTTCTTGGTATTTTTATCATATTCTTTGCTCACTTTTTATTCTATTGAGTTATCCTTTCAGAAGGAAGATTTAGCTGGGACTAAAGAGGAAGGAAACCGGATGTAGAAATGGAAAATCAGGGTTATTGTCAAGACAAGAAAGGTCTGCTCTTCAACTGTAGGGGTGGGTAGTTATGTCCTAAGCCTATATGGGGTCAAGCTCCCTGAGAGAACGAGCACTTTGTTGGGCAGGTGGGGGAAGAGAGCTAATTAAGAGCCAAGAAGAGGGGAGCAGATGTAGCTCAAGTGGTTGAGGGCCTGCTTTCCATGTACAAGGTCCTGGGTTCAATCCCTGGTACCTCCTTAAAAAAAAAAAAAGAGAGCCAAGAAGCACGTGTGGGGTCCCAAAGTGAGGGTTTGGGGATGGGCATCAAAGAGAGATCAAGAATGCCTGGGGGGGACAGATGTGGCTCAAGCGGTTGAGCATCCGTCTCCCATATGGAGGGACCTGGGATCGATCCCGGGACCTCCCGGTAAGAAAAAAAAAAGAATGCCTGGGATGCAAGAGAAGAAGGTACATGGACAGAAAGGAGTAGAGATGGTTAACAAAACCCACTGAATTTTTGGCCTGAGTTGGCCCTGCTCCCTCCTCTAAAACTAGACATGAAGACTTAAGGGGGATTATGGAGACATATTGCTTGCTTTCTCCACTTTGAAAAAAACTGAGAGGACAATTTTAGCCACTTCTAACTGGAACCATAAACCTCCTACTTACACAGCGTTCCAGTTCTCTAGAATGCCAAGATGCCCACTCCAGCGTGAAGAATGTCATCACTATTCTGATGCACTTGAGAAACTTCATGTACAGTTCCTTACCTTGAAATCCTGTGCAATCTGTTTTTTGCCTCTTGACTATTTCATCAAAATTGCTCTCCTGAGTACTATCATTGACCCCTTGCCCAAACCAATGTGCTTTTTAATCTCTCCTGGCTGACACATATATTAAAACTATCTTCTCTTTTGCTTTATGTCAGTGCATGCTTTTAAGCATTAACATTTTAAAAAAATCAAATACAAGAAGCATAGAAAATAGTCTTCTTTCACACCCTCTTTTTCTCTCTATAAAGGAACATGAGTTAATAACAATCTGATATAGATCCTTCCCAAACTTAAAAAGAAATTTCCTTTACAAAGTATTTTTAAACAAATTAAGTGGAATCATATATGTATTGTCCTGTATCTCTACCACTCTGTAATACTTCATATTATAAATGCAGCATAATTTATTTAGTCATACTTTTACTGATGGATGTTTTTTTCCTAGTTATTTACAGGTGTTGCAATGACTCTCCAATTACAGACACCTGAGCAAGTTTAGAAGATTTTTACAATTGAATAGTTGAATAATTGCTGGCTCAATTTTGACAGATACTGCCAAATTGCCCTTCATGGGTCACACCAATTTAGTCTTCCACCAGCAGGGTCATCAGAGTGCCTGTTTATCCATCCCCTTCAAGCATGCATTATCCATAATTAAAAAAATTTTTTACCATTGGGATTGGCAAACAGCAGTTTTTCACGGTTTTAAATTTCTACAAATACTTGAGATTGAGTTTCCTTTTTTCTGTTAATTTGCTCTTTGTATATTTATCACATTCTTTGTTCACTACTATTTTTCTATTGGGTTATTCTTACAGAAAGTTTTCTAAACAGGCTTTTATAGTTTTATGTACATTCTTCCCCCTGTGGTTTCTGTATTTTCTTCTAGTATTTTATACTTATGTTAATCTTTAATTTTTCTAAAACTAATTTTGTACATGATAATATAGAAGAGCCTATCATTCCTCTATTTCAAATGCCACCTTTATCATAAACAAATACATGAGACTATTTTTAGATTCTATTCTGTTTCAATAATCTATTTGTTTAGTCCTTAACACCCTGTTTTAAATACCCTTGCTTTATAGTTCTGATAAGCATTCCGGTAAATCCATCCTCATTAATTCTTTCTTCAAATGTTTTGGTTAATCTTGACTATCTATTCTCCAGATGAACTTCAAAATCATCTTGCCAATTTTCCTTATGGAAAGTTTGATTAGAAATGCAACAAATTTACAGTTTGAGGAGTATCATTTCTTTACAATTCTAAGCCTACTCATATAGGGACATAGTATGTCTTTCCATTTATTTGGTTCTTTGTAATGTCCATAAATAAAGTTTTACAGTTTCTTTCATGGAAGTTTTGCTCATTTTTTGATTGGTTTATTCCTAGAATATTTCAGTTCTTGTTGCCAAAGTGAATTACATCTTTCATGAAATCTTTTTTTTTTTTTTTTAATTTTACTGGGAGGTCCCGGGGATCAAACCCAGGTCCCTCCATATGGGAGATGGACGCCCAACCAGTTGAGCCACATCTGCCCCCTCATGAAATCTTTTTCTTTACATTTTATAACTAGTTATCTCTAGTTTATAGCTAATTTTAATTCTGTATGTTACTCTGACTTAGTTACCATATTACTGAACTCTGGTAGCTCTAATATTTAATGTTTTATTGTCTTTGATTTTCCAAGTAAGCAATATCATTTGTCTAATTTTTTCTTTTCCAATTTCATATCTTACCTTGCTTATTACACTGGATCCATGATTCTCATACAATGCTGAATTGTAGGAATGATAGTAGATACCCTGGATCATGATAGTAGGTTCACTGTTTATTTTGGATAGCATTCATCCAATTAAGAAAGTATTCTTTCATTACTTGCTTAATATGTCTTTTTCTTCCTTCTTTTTGAATCAGAAATAGATGCTAATTTTTCAAATACTTTTTCAGCATTTGAAATAGTTTTTTTCTATTTTTTGTTAATGTAATTTTAAATTACCTTATCATCTAATGTTGCCCCATCCTTATAATGGGAGAATAAACCCAACTGGATCATGACTATTATTCTCTTAAGGCACTGCTGGCTTCATTCATATTTTACTTAGGATTTTTGCTGTATACTCATGGGTGAGACTTAGCTATCTTTCTTTGTTATTATTTTGTTTAGATTCTGTTAAGATTATGCTAGCTCATAGTCAGGAAGCACTCCCTCTCTATTCTTTGATCCTGGTGCATATTGTGGGGGGACAGACTTTGTTTTTTGTTGTTGTTGTTTGTTTGTTTTTTACCGAGAGGTCCTGGGGATCGAACCCAGGTCCCTCCATATGGGAGACGGATGCCTATCTGTTTGAGCCACATCCATCCCCCGGGACAGACTTTTTAAAATGATTAACTTATTAAAGTTTACTAACTTAAGTCATCATAGAAATTATTTTCCTAGAAAATTGTCCATGTCAATTTTAAAAATTATTGGTATAGCGTATACAAAATAATTCACTTCTGATTCTCAAAATCTTCATTGCTGTAATGTTCCCTTTGTTTCCAATATTGTTTTCTCCCTTTTTCTTCCTCAGATTTGCTGAGTGTCTAATTTTATTGTTCTTTTCAAACATCAGCTACTGTTATGATCAGTTTTGTTTTCTATTTCATTTTCTGCTTTTATTTTTACTTCTTTTTCTTAAAAGTTTGTTTGGGGAAGTTTTACTTTTTCTGCTTGCTACCTGTTTTTCTGTTGACCTTTCTCATTCTTTCTGCCATGTATGTATCCTTTAAGTGTCTGTCATGTGCTGTCTCATACTCTCCGTGAGTTTATCCACTCCATACAGCATAGCAAGAAATAGAGCCTTTACCATTATTACATAAGTGGCTACAGGCACTGTATTAATTTCGAGTCAGTCATAAGTGGGTTCCACTTCCCCACCTCCTAATTATGTGATCTTGACCAAATCTGAACTGTTCCTTCATCTGTAAAAACAGAAATAATACAGATTAAGATTGAAACTATTTGCAAATCATGTGGCATAGATAGAAACTGGTAGACATTAACCATTCAATAGATAACTGGTAAGACAAAAGGCCTCCATTGCCCTATTTCTAAAAATGAGAGTATGGAATGACTAATCCCCAAATCCCTCCCAACTTTGAAAAACTACTTTCAGCCTATTGGTGCATCCACTTGACAATCAACCGATCAACCCACCCATCCAGCCACACAACAGGTACCAAGCTCTTCCCTTGAATTAAGTATTCTATATTGTAAGAATGCTAAAATGAAAAAGATACAGTTCCTATCTTCCAGAAGCTCCGAGTTCATGGTGGGGTGGGTGGGGGTGGGTGAAAGGTGAAGGATCAACTGTTAAATAAGTAATTACAATGTGATTAGTGGTCTAATAAAGGCTATGTGAGCATATGCAGCAAAATCAAATAACTACCTTGGAATCTTAATTCAGGTACTTACTAGCTGTGTATCCTCAGTGAATTAATTTTTGTGCCTTATTCTCTATCTGTACAAGGGATCAATAATACCTACCCTGTCTGATTATAATAATGATTAAATAAGAAAAATATAAAGCATTTAATATAGTGCCAGACTGATCATATGAACTCAATAAATGGCATTATTGAGTTATTCATATTAAAACTATTGTGCTAGTATGAATATTAAAAAGGCAATGCAAGTTAAAGGGCAATTTTTTGTACTTTGAAGAAGAGGGAGGGCTAGTGGAATTTCCCAAATATGTTCACAGAATTTTAGTATTGGGGAGAGGACGGAGAAGCTTCCTGGTAACAGAACATATACAAAGGCACAGAATTTTGAAAAGTATTGAATGTTTCCTGGGCCCCAAATCATTATTCTTGGGGCGAGATGATAGGCATGGGATGGCAATAGGGATGGAAAAAACAGGCTGACGGGGGAATCGAGGGGGTGGGGTGGGGTGGGTGATGCCCCTCCAGGGCAGTGAATTTTTATGTATTCTCAGCTTTTGGCACATCTTACCCATGTGTGTAGAATAAATAGTAAATGGAAGAATACATGTTAAGTAGCGGAGTTGAAGAAAGATTGGGGTCAAGGTGCTGAAAGTAAATATATTACAGTGAAAGAAACCTTGGCTATGGACTTAGGAAACCAAGAGCAGTCTTTGGGCTTAAGACCTTGTTTTTATTAGCGGCTCTACCACTTACCTCGTATTAGGCCTTGGGCAAATTACTGATACCTTGAATCTCTTCACCTGTAAAATGGGGTAACACCTACCTTGAAAATTACTGTGAGAATTAAATAATAAGAGATTATCAAAGAGCCTGGCCCTAGTAAAAGCGCTCAGTATTGGTAGCGGCTGCAGCTGCTAACTTCTCCTTTCGGCCTGTTTCGATTCTTGTGAAATGACAAAGAATAGATTTTTCTCCAACGTCTCATCCAGCGCTGAAAAATTCTGCTCGGTCTGCCAAGGACGAAAAGGGGAAAGACCCCGCCCGTCCCGCGCGGCAGATACTCAGCGCAGGATGCAGTCCTGGGGCCTCCACCCGGGTCGCCGAGCGATGGAGGACGCCGTGGATGCCAGGCTGTTACAGAGACGAGACCTAGGCCGAGCAGAACTTCACCGAAAACCGGCCCACATAGCCATTGGATTTCCCTGGAGGCGATGCCTTGAAGAGAGTGAAGGCAGCATAGCAGGAAGTAACGCGAGGCCGTGAGGAACTGGAAATGACCGCAGCACGCCGGAAGTTTATTGGTCTCCAAGGCGACGGCTCCTCCATGCTCTGGGACGCTGGAAGGCGATTCCGAGAGGGTACCCTCCTGTGGGGGGCGCTGCCGCAGTAACTCGGGGGGGGGGATCAGCAAACTAAGCGGCGTCCTCAGCCTCAGCCGCTCCGAGGGGAGTATAAACGGCTGACAGGGCCGTCGCGGCGGCCACTCAAGGGAAAGAGGTAGCGAAGACCAGGACTTTAGTCGCAACGACGACGGGAAAAAAGGCCGTGAAGACGGCGACCACCGCTGCAGGGTCTCTGTGGGAAGAATAAGTGAAGACGGCCTCTTCTCCCGCAGTGACTCGGGAAGGATGTGAAGACAGTCACGGCGTCTCTCGGGAGGGCGTTAGGGGAGATGGTGGCCACCACAGCAGCTGCTCTCGGGACAGAGTAAGGGACCACGGCCGCCGCCCCCGTGGGGCTTGGGAGGGGCAGGGTGTCGGCGGCCGCAGCCTCAGTAGCCCTTGGGAGGGGCTAAGTGAAGACTGCGGCTACGCGACCAGAGACTCCGGGGTGATAGTCAGCGAAGACGCTGGCCACTGCCTCAGTGGCTTCTGGGAGACAGAAAGTGAAGAGGGGGCTTCGCGTTGCAGCGCCTCCTGCGAGAGAAGAGGCGAGGACTTTGGCGGCCCCGGTTCAAGCAACGACGGTGAAGACGGCCCCTGCCACTACAGTCGTTCGTCGGCGAGAGCAACTGAAAACCGCCGCCGGAGCAGGGGCCTAGATTCAGCTCCTGCCCAGAGTCCCGGCAATTGCACCATGCCTGGGGTGTCGGATTCAGGCCCCTCCACACCCCCTCCGGTGACAGCAACCCCATGTGAGTCAGCCGACCTCGTCGGCCCTTGCCTTTGCCTCTTTTCCTTTTCTCGCTTCAGCCCAACTCAGTCCTAGCCCTTTCTTGCATTTCCTTTTCTCACCTGTCACTTATTACCTCTTCTTGACCTATTCTCAGTGGGTCGGCAAAGCTGTTCAGCCGTCCCGCTCTCCCCGTTCGTTTCAGCTTTCCTCCTTTTTTTTTTTTTCCCCCCATCTCCACCACACTCCTGAGACTTCTTGACCAGATTGACATCAACTCCGGTTAAATCTTATGGACCCTTTTAAGTTCTTTCTTGACTTCTCTGCAGCATTTGACCCTCTGGAGCTCTTTGCTAAGATTTTGCTAAAGGTTTTTTATAAGATCTGATTCCAGTGTAAGATGTGGAGAGAGGACACACATATAGATAAATAGTAGTACAAAGTTGCGTCGATTATGTGCCACAAGTTTGGTGAATTGTTTTCAAAACAGGATCATGGAACTCTTGAAGTCAGGAATCATGCCCTGTTTTGTTTTCATTTGTTGAGGAAAGGCTTCAGTTAAACTGCTTACTCTTTTCTGCTTCCAACAGCTGTGCCTGTTCATGCTTGGATTCACAGGGCACATTAAAATATTTCATAGTTCCTTAAGTCTGGCAATGAACTCTTGATATTTGGAACATTGAATTATAAAAATAAAACACTAGAGTGTGTGAACTAAAAATTGTGACCTGCCATTTCTTTCTTGTAGGGCATATGAATTAGAAAGATAAGACAAATATTGATAAAATATGTACATCAGTTAATAGCTGTAGGCTATTTTGATATCACTAGAATTGTATGCTTCCTAGTGTATGGATTGTACATCCCCAGGGCCTGGTAAAGTGCCTCGCAGATAGCTGATACTTAGTAAATACTAGTTGATAAATGAAATGACAAGCTTCATTATCATTTACTTTAGCTTCTTTTAGTATATCAGTTTTACTTGTTTTTTATAAGTTTTTAGTGGTTGCCCTAGTGTTTGTAGTATACATCTAAGTTTACTTTCAAATAGCACTATACTTTTTCAAAGGGAGTGCAGATACCTTACAACAATTCCTCCCTCCCATTCTTTATAAAATTGCTGTCATGCATTTCATTTTTCATAAGCTATCATCACAAATACATTGTCACTATTATTAAACATTTATCTATTAAATATATTAAAAATAAGAAAAAAATATTTTACTTTACCTTCATTTATTCCTTCTCTGATGCATTTCCTTTTTTTTTCCCCCTCTCCCTGAAGAATTTCTTTTAACATTTCTTGTAGGGCAGGTCTGCTGGTAATGGAGTCCCTCAGTTTTGTTTCTTTACAAAACTATTTTCCTTCATTTTTGAAGGATAATTTCACTGTAGAAATCTAGAAATATAGGTTTTTGTGGGCTTTTTTGTTGCTGCTTTTTCTTTCAACAACTTAAATACTTCATTCTTTTCTTGTTTGCATGGTTTCTGATTATAATTCTTATCTTTTTCTTCTATAAGTACCACTCCACCCCACCCCCAACCCCCTGCCAGCTTATTTCAAGATTTTCTGTTTGTCTTTGGTCTTCTACAGTTTGGTCTTCTGCCTGATGTGCTTAGTGTACTTTTTGATATATTTCCTACTTTGTATTCTCTGAGCTTTATGAATCCGTGGTTTGGAGTTTGTCATTAATTTTGGAACCATTCTCAGCATTTATTACTTCAAATATTTCTTTTGCTCTGTCCTTTCTTCTTCTGGTATTCCAATTGTGCATATTTTAAATACCTTTTGAAATTATCCCTTGGTTCTAGATAATTTTTTTTTTTTTTTTTAATTCTTTTTCTCCTTTTATTTCAGTTTGGAAAGTTTCTATTGACATCCCTTCAAGCTCACTGATTTCTTTCTTTGGCCATGTCCATCTATTAAAAAGCCATCAAAGGCATTCTTCATTTCTGTTACAGTATTTTTTTTTTTACTTTATTTATACATTTAATAATTAAAAATATAAACAATTAAAAACTAAAAAGTAAACACAGATGAATATATACATTTCTCAATTAAATGTAATGGATACATATAAATTTTTTTTGAATCAAACAGTATATATTTGGTTCATAGTAACGCATTCATACAGTATTTGTCCTTTTGTATCTGGCTTGCTTTGCTCAACATAATGTCCTCCAGGTTGATCCAGGTTGTCATATGCTATAGGACTTCATTTCTTCTTACAGCTGCATAATATTCCATCGTGTGAATAGACCACAGTTTGTTTATCCATTCATCTGTTGATGGACACCTGGGTTGTTTCCAACTTTTGGCAATGGTGAATAATGTTGCTATGAACATCGGTGTGCAGATGTCTGTTCATGTCACTGTTTTCATTTCTTCTGGGTATATACCCAGTAGTGGTATTGCCGGGTCACGTGGCAAGTCTATATTCAACTTCTTTAGGAACTGCCAAACAGTCCTCCATAGTGGTTGTACCATCCTGCATTCCCACCAACAGTGAAGAAGTGTTCCTATCTCTCCACATCGTCTCCAACACTTGTAGTTCTCTGTCTTTTTAATAGTGGCCATTCTGATAGGTGTGAAATGATATCTCATTGTAGTTTTGATTTGCATTTCCCTAATCATGAGTGATGTTGAGCATTTCTTCATGTGTTTTTTTACCATTTGTATTTCTTCTTCGGAGAAATGTCTATTCAAGTCTTTGGCCCATTTTTTAATTGGGTCATTTGTCTTTTTATTGTTGAGTTGTAACATCTCTTTATATATCCTGGATATTAAACCCTTATCAGATATGTGATTTCCAAATATTTTTTCCCATTGAGTTGGCTGCCTTTTAACCCTTCTGACAAAGTCCTGTGAGGTGCAAAAGTGTTTAATTTTGAGGAGGTCCCATTTATCTAATTTTTCTTTTGTTGCACGTGCTTTGGGTGTAAGGTCCAAGAAAACACCACCTACTACAAGGTCTTGAAGAAGTTTCCCTACATTTTCTTCTAGTAGTTTTATGGTCCTGGCTTTTATATTTAGATCTTTGATCCATTTTGAGTTGATTCTTGTTTAGGGGTGAGATAGGGGTCCTCTTTCATTCTTTTGGTTATAGATATCTGGTTCTCCCAACACCATTTGTTGAAGACACTGTTTTTTCCCATTAGCGTGGGCTTGGTAGGTTTGTCAAAAACCAGTTGACTGCATAGGTGAGGGATATTTCTGGATTCTCAATTCTATTCCACTGATTGATGTGTCTATCTTTATGCCAGTACCATGCTTTATTGACCACTGTAGCTTTGTAATATGTTTCAAGGTCAGGCAGTGAAATTCCTCCCACGTTACTCTTCTTTTTTAGAATGCTTTTGGCTATTCAGGTGCACTTACTCTTCTAGATGAATTTGGTAATTGCCTTCTCTAATTCTGTAAAGTAAGCTGTTGGGATTTTGATTGGTATTGCATTGAATCTATAAATCAGTTTGGGCAAGATTGACATCTTCACGATATTTATTCTTCCAATCCATGAGCACGGAATGTCTTTCCATTTGTTTAGGTGTTTTAAAATTTCTTTTAGCATTGTTTTGTAGTTTTCTGCATATAAGTCCTGTACTTCTTTGGTTAAATTAACTCCTAGGTATTTGAGTCTTTTTGTTGCTATTGAAAATGGAATTTCCCCCTTGATTTCTTCCTCAGGTTGTTCAGTACTAGTGTACAAAAACATTACTATTTTTGCGTATTGATCTTCTGTTACAGTATTTTTGATCTCTTGTATTTTTTTTGGCTCTTTCTTAGAGTTTCCATCTCCCTGCTTACATTACTCATCTGTTTTGGCATGTTGTCTACTTTTTCATTTCGGCCCTTAACATATTAATCATAGTTATTTTAAATTCCCTGTCTGATAATTCCAAAATCTGTGTCATATATGAGTCTGGTTTTGATGCTTACTTTGTCTTTTCAGACTGTTTTTTTCTGCCTTTTACCATGCTTTGTAATTTTTTGTTGAAAGTCAAACATAATATATTGGGCAGTAGGAACTGAGGTAAATAGGCTTCCATTGTAAGGTTTTATGTTAATCTGGCCAGGGATTGGACTGTGTTTGATGTTTGCAGTAACCATAAGTGCCAGAAGCTTAAATTCCTGTACTGTCCTTTCTTTTGTCTCTGCTGTTGTCTTTGGGTTTCCCTGTGAACTCTTTTAGTTGCAATCCACTTTTACTATACTGGAGTCCAATTGGTGTGATGGTAAAGTGTGGGGGAGGGAAAGCATTCCATAATCTTATGATTAAATCTCAGTCTTTTAGTGGGTTTGTTACCTGCACAACTGTTTCTTACCTTTTTAAAAAAAAAAATTCACCTCCCCTTAGGTGAGACAGAAAGGCTAGAAGGGACTGGAGCTGGGTAATTGTCATTCTGCCCATGTGAGCTAAGGCTCTGATAAAGTTTTTTTTACAGGATCCTTTGTTATGCAGAATGTATACCATATGTATTTCAAATGGTTACTTTCCCCCTCCTCCTGCTGGAGTCATGAAGTAAGTTTTCTTGGCTTTTTTATTTTTTTTAGGCCAGTAAAAAGAATTTATTTGGGAAATGGGGGAAAGAACAGAGCTTGCTGAAAAATGAAAGAGAAGATGGAAATACACACCAACATTTGATGTGGGCTCCTCTAGGCAGAGAGAGCCTTTTCTTGGCTCTTAACAGTGATAACCTGGTGGGAGTTCTGGAGGTAAAAATCCATGAAAGTGTGGGGGCTCCCTCTGACTGTCAGTCCTCAGAGGTTTCTCAATCATAGGCTAGTCTACACTCAGTCCCAGCAGTTCCTCAAAATTATCATTTAAGTATTCCTACCAGTTTTTTACTCTAGTGGACTCTGCTCCAGATAAACTCATCTGGGTTGTTTCTCTGTATTCACTTGTCTCTCCAGATTTTGGGGTATTGGTTTGCTCTGAGACCTCAGTTATCTGATGGGTCCAAGAAAAGTTGTTGATTTTCAGTTTGCTTAACTTTTTCTTATAAGGATAGGAGTGATGACTTCCAAGCTCTTTATTGGAACAGAAAGCAGAAGTCTGATTAAGATGCTAATCACGAACATCCTTGCAGTAAATTATTTGGAAAGCCAAAGTGATCTTGTGCTTTCTGTTTAATTATCACTGTAGTCTTTTTCCCCCACAGTTCTGTAATATAATACTTTAAGCTACTTGATTTTTTTTTTAAACAGGCATCAGGAAGAAGGTGCATTTTCGTAGCTTGCATGATGCAGTACGAGCTGGTGATGTAAAGCAGCTTTCAGAAATAGTGGAAACAGGAGTTAGCATTAATGAAGTTGATGTTCTCCATAAATTTACCCCTTTACATTGGGCAGCACATTGTGGAAGCTTGGAGGTAAGAAGCTGTAATATATGAATTTTTAAATTGTGGTAAGTTTATAGTTGTAGCAGTTTTGTAAATTCAGCAAACAGGGCTGAGCCCTTATGCTAGGCACTGCAAATATTCCTTTCAATTCAGTCTAATATTTGGATGATCTGGTGGCTTCATAACAAACTATCCAAAAACTTAGTAACATAAAACAACCATTTATTTATGCTCATGGCTGGCCTCAGATATCTGGTGATCAATGCTGTCTGTAGGCTGGGCACCTGAATTTCTCTCTATGTGGGCTAGTTTGTGCTTTCTTACAATAAGGTGGCTAGTTCAAGGCAAGCATCCTAAGAGAGCCAGGTGGAAGCTGTATTGCCTTGTGCATCCTACCCTTGGAAGTCATACAGTATCAATTTTGCCATCCTTCCAGTACTATATATATATATATATATATTTTTTTTTTTTTTGCCAGAAGGGACTATCTTCCATTTATTTCCAAGTCATTTTTTAAAAACAACTTAGGGAATCAGATGTGGCTCAAGCGATTGAGCTCCCACCTACCACATGGGAGGTCCCTGGTTCGATTCCCGGTGCCTCCTAAAGAAGACAGCGAGCTGACACAACGGGCAGGCACGGCAAGCTAACGCAACAACAGAAACAAGAAGAAAAACATAATAAGATACAGATACACAACAAAGCAGGGAATGGAGGTGGCTCAAGCGATTAGGCGCCTCGTTCCCATATCAGAGGTCCCAGGTTTGGTTCCTGGTGCCTCCTAAAGAAACAAGGAAGATGAACAGACACAGCAAATGCAAACAATGAGGGGGTGGGGAGAAATAAATAAATCTTAGAATAAATAATAAATAAACAATTTATGAAAATTTCACCAACATACAGACAAGTACCCATTGCCTAGACATAACATTTTACCATATATGCATTATCTTAATATTTTTTGAAATATTTTAAAGCAAATCACAGATATCATGATGTTTCCTGTTTAAATATTTTGTGTTTCTAAAAACCATGGGCATTTTTATTCATAACAGCAATTCAATGGCCCTGCATAAAATTAACAATTCCCTAATGTTATCTGAAACCTGGTACAGATTTTCCAAATTGTCCCTGTAGCAGTTTGGTATTATTTATGAATAGATATTGGATTATGCTTGTAAACTGGTCTGTTCCTCTGGGTGTGATTAAATTATGATTAGGGCTTTGATTGGTCCACATCATTAGGACGTTGAGTCCCTGCACCTTGGTGGGCGGGGACTCGGAGATAAAACTACATGGCAGACCAGGAGAGTTAGTTGGAATTTTGAGTTAGAGTTCTGATGCACAGTTTTAGAGCTGGAGCCTAGGTAGTAAGCACTCAAAGGAGCTTGGTTGTGAGGAAGGAGAGAAGTTCCTGGGAAAAGAGACAAGCCGTTCACTGGATAGTCTACAGCTGGCCTTGTGGAGTTAGCAGAGTAGCTGAGCCCAGAGACAGCAAGCCCCGGGAAGATAGGAACCCAGGAAGCCTGAGCTCTCGCAGACATCGGCAGCCATCTTGCTCCAACATGTGGCAATAAACTTTTGTGTGGGAAGTAACTTGTGCTTTATGGCCTGGTAACTGTAAGCTTCTATACCAAATAGATACCCTTTATAAAAACCAACTTTTCTGGTAATTTGCATCAGCGCCCCTTTAGCTTACTAACACAGTCCCCAAAATGTCATTTTTAGTTAGTTGGTTCAAACTAGGATCTAATATATGTACAAACAAATTAGATTATTAGTTCTCATAAGTCTCTTTTTTTAAAGCAGTTTTATCAATATCTATTTGCATATCATACACTCTATCCAAAGTGTACAATCAGTGGCTTTTAGGATAATCACAGTGTTGGGCATTCATCATCACAAAAAATTTTAGAACAATTTTATTACTCCAAAAAGAAAAACTCCATACCCCTTAGCAGTCACTTCTCAATCCCTCTGTTCTTTCCCAGCCCTACACAACCACTAATCTAATTCCATTTTTATAAATTGATTTATATTTACATTTTATATAAATGGAATCATACAATATATAGTACTGCATGTGTGGTTTCTTTCACTTAGTATAACTTTTTTTGCCTGATATTAACATCTTGTAACATTAACATATATAATATTGGTTTTTATTTGTTTCAAATAAAAACAGTCATATATGCAATATTACCCTTATTCATACTTCACATGAGGTTTCACTATGCTATACAGTCCCAAGCCACATTTTTTAGTTTTCCTTTTAGTAATATACATGACCTTAGACTTTCCCTTTCAACTACTGTCATACCCATATAATAGCTCTGCTAGTTACAAGCATTGTGTTGTGCTTTCACCTTTTCTATCAATTTCCAAAGATTAACACACAACCTTTTCACCAATTCTGCACAAGTTAACCTTCAGCTTTGCATTCTCTAACTGCATTCTATTTTCTTGTGACCCATATTCAAGTTATTAACTCCATGAATTTATACAATGTATTTAGTTCACAATAGCACAGTTATATGGTATTTGTCCTTTTGTGTCTGGCTTGCTTCACTCCACATAATGTCCTGCAGATTCATCCGTGTTGCCATATGCTTCATGACTTCATTTCTTCTTTTATTTATTTATTTATTATTATTATTATTTTTTTTGTTACTTCATTTCTTCTTATAGATGCATAATATTCCACCATGTGTATACACCACAGTTTGTTTATCCATTCATCAGTTAATGGACACCTGCGTTGTTTCCATCATTTAGCAAACGTGAATAATGCCGCTATGAACATCAGTGTGCAGATGTCTTTTCATGTCACTGCTCTCAGTTCTTCTGGGTATATACCCAGTAGTGGTATTGCCCGGTCACATGGCAAATCTATATTCAACTTCTTTAGGAACTGCCAAAGAGTCCTCCACAGTAGCTGTGCCATTCTACATTCCCATCGACTGTGAATAAGTGTTCCTATCTCTCCACATCCTCTCCAACACTGTGGTTCTGTCTTTTTAATAGTGGCCATTCTAATAGGTGTGAAATGATATCTCATTATAGCTTTGATTTGCATTTCCCAAATCACTGGTGATGTTAAACATTTTTTCATGTGTTTTTTCGCCATTTGTATTTCTTCTTCGGACAAATGTTTATTCAAGTCTTTTTGCCCATTTTTTAAAAATAATTTTTTATTTTTATTTTTAAAGAAGCTTTAAAAAAAGCTTTAGATTACATAAATGTTACATAAAAAATATAAGGGTTTCCCATATGCCCCCCTCCCTCCCCCTCCCATACTTTCCCACATCAACAACATCCCTCATTAGTGTGGTACCTTTGTTACAATTGATGAAAACATATTGGAGCATTGCTTCTAACTATGGATTATAGTTTCCATTATAGTTTACACTCTGTCCTGCACAATTTTGTAGGTTATGACAAAATATACAGTGGCCTGTATCCATCACTGCAGTGTCATGCAGGACAACTCTAATGTCCCAAAAATGCGCCCATATTACACCTATTCTTCCCTCTCCCATCCCTCAGAACCTCTGTTGGCCACTGTCTTTATATCAATGGTAAGAGTTCTTTCATTGCTAGAATAATAATTAGTCTATAGTAAAATGTTGCCAGTCAGGAACTGGGTCCGTGAAAACCGTGCCGTGGATGAGAAAGAAAGAATAAGACAAAGAGAAGAAAAACTGGGATCAGGGGACTCTCTGTCTGATACGGAGAGAAGAGCCCAGCCACCTCACAAAGTGTGGCTTTTATTTTGGCTTTAGAACAAAGAAAATACGTGTGAGCATGTGCAAGGGTAATAGATACTTAACAGTTATATTTTGCTAAAATCAACAAGTCTTAAAGGTTGAAACCAACAAGTCTTAAGGTCAATGGCTCAGTTCTTTTACATTTCTACAATTCACAGGCATTGTCTCAGGATGTTTCCCCACCCAGCTCCTATTAGCATGAGACTGGAGAGCTTGTTTATTACATTCCAAGGTGACCTGCTTTCTGTCAGTAGTCATGGCCTTTAATTGAAACTCCATCAGTAAAATAATAATAAGTCTACTTTAGTCCATTGTTCATTCCCCAATCTTGAGGATTTTGGGATGGTGATGCCCACTCTACTTCTAATTGAGAGTAAGCTTAGATCCCATGGGGCTGATGGATGGAACTATCTTGCTTGCAGATGCAGATACTCTCTGTTCCTTGGGATGGGTGTTGTCCATCATCATCTCTTTGTTAGTTGTCCTGGGTGAGTCCAATGAACTGGAGAGTAGGTGTTGCAACTCCGCTGAAATTCAGGGCTCAACTGGCACATGGATGTATCAAAGATTTAAGTCTCTGAGACATATACTTATCAAGTATAGTGCTAATTATAGGTTCAAGTAAAAGAGGCAGAAAAGCCAGGTCTAGAGAACCTATAAATGAGTCTAACTCTGTTACACTGGGGGGCATAAATTCCAAAGTAATGCCCACTGACAGGTGCCAAATTCCTGGGCTGTCTGCCCTGCTTATAGTTTCTGGATGTCTCTAGAGCCCTCAAGAGCCCTGCTATTTATTTTCTTTTTTTTTTTTTTTAACCTGGAGGTCTTAAGGATCGAACCTGAGTCCTCTATATGGTAAACAGGAGCTCAACTGCTTGAGCCACAGCCGCTTCCCAGGAGCCCTGCTATTGGAGGCACTGTTTGCTGTGGCAGTCAATGAGATGCTGCTGAGACTTACATAAGTGTAACCTCTGGAATGACCTCTTGACTCACTTTGAAGTCTCTTAGCCATAAAAACTCATTTGTATTTATTATTTCCTACTTTTGGTCAAGTTTTTTTCCCAGATGCATTGCTAGTTGGCACTTGGTTGTAATCCCTAGGTGCCAGGGAGGATCATCCCCGGGAGTCATGTCCCATGCTGGGGGTAAGGTAGTGCATTTATTTGCAGAGTTTGGTTTAGAGAGAAGCCACATTTGAGCCACAAGGAGGCTTTCAGGAGTTAACTCTTAGGCAGTGTATAATACTAGGCTGTTTCAATTTCACAAGAAAAGGTTCATAAGTAAAATCATCAGTATCAAGGGCCTGGCATAATGGTCTGTCTTAGTTCACTAGGCACTGCCCTTCCACTTGGGCGATTTCTGCTGTCCTATTAGAGAATGTAGTAGAACTCCCCAGGATGAGAATTCAATATTCTTTTAGTTATTTTGTGGATCTCTACCTACCGAGACAATGCCCCATGAACACTTGAACATATTCATAGGCCTTAGAGGCATCCCCCAGGTGAACCCCTTCCCATGCATCCCCCCATCACTGAAATGCTTAATTTTCTTTTTTTTGAGGTACCAGGGCCGAGGATTGAACCCCCCGGGCCTCCTATGTGGGAAGCCGGTGCTTAACCACTGAGCCACATTGGCTCCCCTGTTTTGCCTATTTTCAAATTGGGTCATTTGTCTTTTTGTTGTTGAGTTGTATGATCTCTTTATATATCATGGATATAAACCCTTATCAGATATGTGTTTTCCGAATATTTTTCTCCCATTGAGTCGGCTGCCTTTTCACCCTTTTGACAGTCTTTTGAGGTAGAAAAGTATTTAATTTTGAGTAGGTCCCATATATCTATTTTTTCTTTTGTTGCTCATGCTTTGGGTGTTGGATCAAAGAAACCATCACCTCCCACAAGATCTTGAAGATGTTTCCCTACATTTTCTTCTAGTGATTTTATAGTCCTGGCTTTTATATTTAGGTCTTTGATCCATTTTGAGTTGATTCTTGTGTAAGGAGAGAGATAGGGGTCCTCTTTCATTCTTTTGGTTGTGGATATCCGGTTCTCCCAGAACCATTTGTTGAAGAGACTGTTGTGTTCCATTAATATGGACTTGGTAGGTTTATCAAAAACCCTCACCATTAGAGGTGAGGGTTTATTTCTGGACTCTCAATTCTATTCCACTGATCGATGTATTTCTCTTTATGCCAATGCCATGCTGTTTTGACCACTGTAATTTGTAATATGTTTCAAGGTCAGGCAGTGAAATTCCTCCCATGTTGCTTTCCTGTTTTAGAATGCTTTTGGCTATTTGGGTGCACTTTCCCTTCCAAATGAATTTGGTAATTGCCTTTTCTATTTCTATAAAGTAGGCTGTTGGAATTTTGATTGGTATTGTGGTGAATATATAAATGTGTTTGGGTAGGAGTGACATCTTCACCATATTTAGTCTTCCAATCCATGAACATGAATGTCTTTCCATTTGTTTAGGTCTTCATTGATTTCTTTTAGCATTGTTTTTTTTTGTAGATTTCTGCATGTATGTCCTGTACTTCTTTGGTTAAATTGATTCCTAGATATTTGAGTCCTTTTGTTGCTAGTGTAAGTGGAGTTTTTTTCTGATTTTCTCCTAAGATTGTTCAATACTAGTGTACAAAAACATGACTGATTTTTGTGTGTTGATCTTGTGTCCTGCTACTTTGCTGAACTCATTTATTAACTCAAGTAGCTTTGTTGTAGATATTTCAGAATTGTCTAAATATAGGATCTTGTCATCCTCAAATAATGAGAGTTTTACTTGTTCTTTTTCCTATTTGGACGCCTTTAATTTTTTTCTTGTTAATTGCTCTAGCTAGAACTTCTAGTACAATGTTGAATAACAGTGGTGACAGTGGGCATCCTTGTCGTGTTCCTGATCATAGAGGGAAAACTTTCAAACTTTCCCCACTGAGTACAATGTTGGCTGTGGGTTTTTCATATGTGCCTTTTATCATATTGAGGAATTTTCCTTCTATTCCTATCTTTCAAAGTGTTTTTATCAAGAAACGTTGCTGGATTTTGTCAAATACCTTTTCTGTGTCAAATTGAAATGATCATGTGTTTTTTCCCCTTCCAATTTGTTAAAGTGGTATATTACTTTGATTGATTTTCTTATGTTGAACCAGCCTTGCATATCAGGAATAAATCCCACTTGGTCGTGATATGTAAGTCTTTTGATATGCTGTTGGATTCTATTTGCAAGTATTTTTTTAAAAAAATTTTTGCATCTACGTTTATTAGAGAGATTGGTCTCTAATTTTTTCTTGTAGTGTCTTTATCTGGCTTTGGTATTAGGGTGATGATGGCTTCATAAAATGTGTTACGTAATTTTCCCTCCTCTTCAATGTTTTGGAAGAGTTTAATCAGGATTGGTGTTAATTCTTTTCAAAATATTTGGTAGACTTCATTTGTGAAGCCATCTGGTCCTGGATTTTTCTTTGTTGGGGAATTTGTGATGACTGATCCAATCTCTTTAAATGTAATTGGTTTGTTAAGTTCTTGTATTTCTTGTAGAGTCAGTGTATGTTGTTTTTGCATTTCTAGGAATTTGTCCATTTTCATCTAGGTTGTCTAGTTTGTTGGCATACAGTTTCTCATAATATCCTCTTATGATCCTTTCTATTTCTGTGGGTTCAGTTGTTAACTTCCCCCTTTCATTTCTGATTTTATTTATTTGCATCTTCTGTTTCTCTCTTTTTTTTTTTAGTTTAGCTGGGGGGTTGTCAATTTTATTGATCTTCTCCAAAGAACCAGCTTTTAGTTTTGTTGATTTTCTCTATTGTTTTTTTTTCTCTCAATTTCATTTATTTCTGCTCTAATCTTTATTATTTCTTTCCTTCTGCTTGCTTTGGGATTGGTTTGCTGTTATTTTTCTAGTTTCTCTAGTTGTTCAGTTAAATCTTTGAGTTTAGGTCTTCTCTTATTTTTTTAAATTTTTAAAAAAAGATTTAAAAAATTTATTTGCCCCCTCCCCTCCCCCGTTGTTTGCGCTCATTGTGTCTGTTCATTGTGTGCTCATCTTCTGTTTTTAGGAGGCACTGGAACCAAACCCGGGACTCCCATGTGGGAGGGAGGCGCCTAATCACTTGAGCCACCTCTACTCCCTGCTTTGTTGTGTCCCTCGTTGTGTTTTCCTCCTTGTATCTCTTTGTTGCATCACCTTGTTGCATCACCTTGCCACCCCAGCCTGTCCCATCAGCTTGCTGTCTTGCTTGTCTTCTTTAGGAGGCACCAGGAACCAAACCTGGGACCTCCCATGTGGTAGGCGGGAGCTCAATTGCTTGAGCCACATCCACTACCCTCTTCTTTTTTAATATAGGTGTTTAGGGCTAAAAATTTCCCTCTCAAGACTGCCTTCATTGTATCCCATAAGTTTTTTTTTTTTTTTTTTTTTTTTTTTTATTATGGGTAAAAATCAAAATTCTCACAATACATACTAACATTTGCAAAATGATATATAAATATATATGCATATATGTGTATTTGCTTACAAAAATGTTATTTATATATATATATATACATATATTTTAAGAGGTGCTTAGATTACCTATCCCATAAGTTTTGATTAAGTTGTGGTCTCATTTTCATTTGTCTCAATATATTTATTGATTTCACTT
Organism: Tolypeutes matacus; assembly: GCA_026826555.1. Taxonomy (NCBI): domain Eukaryota; kingdom Metazoa; phylum Chordata; class Mammalia; order Cingulata; family Chlamyphoridae; genus Tolypeutes; species Tolypeutes matacus. The sequence goes on from JAKSZT010031676.1 coordinate 13,060,034, forward strand.
GCAATTTCTTCTTTGACCCACTGATAATTTAGGAGTTTGTTGTTTAGCCTCCACACATTTGCGAATTTACCTCTTTCCTGTCTATTATTGATTTCCAGTTTCATTCCCTTGTGATCTGAGAAGGTGCTTTGTGTAATTTTAGTCTTTTTATATTTATTGTGAGCTGCCTTGTTCCCTAACATGTGGTCTATTCTGGAGAAAGATCTATGGGCATTTGAGAAGAATGTATAACTCACTGAATTTGGATGCAACGTTCTCTATATGTCTGTTAAGTCTAACTCGTTCATCATATTGTTCAAGTTCTCTGTTTCCTTGTTGATTGTCTGTCTAGTTCTATCTAATGATGTGAGTTATGTGTTGAAGTCTCCCACTATTATTGCAGAGATGTCTGTTTCTCCCTTCAGTTTTGTCAGGGTTTGTCTCATGTATTTTGGGGCACCCTTGTTAGTCATATTTATGACTGTTATATCTTCCAGGTGGATTGTCCCTTTTATTAATATATAATGGCCTTCTGTATCTCTTATAATTTTTTTCATTTAATGTCTGTTTTGTCTGGTGTTAGTATAGCTACCCCTGCTCTTTTTGATACTATTTGTGTGGAGTATCTTTTTCCAAACTTTCACTTTCAGCCAATTTGTATCCCTGAGTCTAAAGTGAGTCTCTTGTAAGTGGCATATGGATGGCTCATGTTTTTTTTTTTAATCCATTCTGTCAGCCTATATCTTTTGATGGGTAGTTTAATCCATTCACATTCAATGACATTATGGGAAATGCATTGTTTACGTTCATCAGTTTATTCTTTGGTTTTCTCAACTTGGCTCCCCCGAGTTAGCTCCCTTGTCTGTTTTTAGCTCATTGGTTTTGCTTGCTGTTTTTTTGTTCATTGTTTTGCTTATTGTTTTTGTTCATTGTTTGCTCTTTTTTTTTTTTTTTAATTTAAAAATTTATTTTTTATATCAATGTTACAAGTCACTCAGTTAACACAAAATAATAACTACAATAATAATAAAACTGCTTTTGTCAGTGGTTACACTCCCTCCTTATTTTTGTTCATTTTTCAGTCTTGAGGGATTTGGGATCATGTCAACTCTGACTGCCTCAGACAAAGGAATGGAATTGTTTTGCTTGCCGTAGAAGATTCTCCTTGTTTTAGGGATGGGGCTGGTCTATCATCATCGTTTTGTTAGTTGAGCAGGGTACTATCTCTCCTCTTTGCAGTCATCTGTAGACCCCCAGGTCACTCCTCTCTTTTCCCAAAGTTTTTAGCTCTCATCTACCATTATTTTCTCAATACTAGTTTTGTTATAATTCTTGGTGATTTCAATGCGCACAAGCATTGATCCTTCCACTATCTTAGCATCTCAGTTCCTTGATCTCCCCTCCCCCACTTATTTTGTACTCTATCCTATCTCAGTCATCCACTCCCCATGTTGCACTCGCCTTGTGTAACCACTTAGGTGGGTGGTTGCTCTTTGTTTTTGCTCAGTGTTTGGCTCGTTGTTTGCTCATTGTTTTGCCTATTGTTTTTTTATCTTTAGGAGGCACTGAGAACTGAACCCGGGACCCCCCACCCCATGTGGGAGGCAATTGCTTAACTGCTTGAGCCACATCTGCTCCCTCTAACATGTTTTTTTTTTAAGATTTTATTTATTTATTCATCCCCCCCTTGCTGCTTGTGCTCGCTGGGTCAGCCAACCACGCCGTGCAGGCGGGCCTGCCTTCACCAGGAGGCCCCGGGAACCGAACCTGGGGCCTCCCATATGGTAAACGGGAGCCCTACTGATTGAGCCACAGCCGCTTCCCATCTAACATGTTTTTGATCTCACCTATTGTGTCTTTCATTCCTGTGAATTCTGTTACTTTTCTATTCAGGATTTCAAATTCTTCTTTGTGCTAGCTCAGTGTCTTCTATATGTTATTTATCTCTTTAGCCATATTGTCTTTCAACGCATACATTTATTGATTCTATTGTTTTTTTTTCTCGATTTCGCTTATTTCTGCTCTGATCTTTATTATTTCTTTCCTTTGGCTTGGTTTGGGATTAGTTTGTTGTTCTTTTTCTAGTTCCTCCAGGTTTGCTAAGTTAGATCTTCAATTTTTGCTGTTTTTTCTTCTTTAATGTAAGTATTGAGTGCTGTAATTTTCCCTCTCAGCCCTGCCTTTGCATTGTCCGATAGGTTTTGATATGTTGTGTTTTCATTCTCATTCGTCTCAAGATATTTACTGAATTCTTCTGCATTTTTTTCTTTCACCCACTAATTATTTAAGAATGTGTTGTTTAATCTCCATATATTTATGAATTTTCCCTTTTTCTGTTCTTTATTGATTTCTAGCTTCATTCCATTATGATCAGAGAAAGTGTTTTGTATAATTTCAATCTTTGTAAATTTATTGAGGCCTGTCTTATGACCCCACATATGTTCTATTCTAGAGAAGGATCCATGAGCACTTAAAAAGAATGTATATCCTGGGAAGTCCCCCCAGCCGTGGTGTTGTGCTGTGGGGAGGAGAGACGGGTTTGTAAATCCCGGAGCGAGGTTCTGCTTACCCGAGGTCACTGCTGTGCGGAGGCCCCGGGGTGAGGCCACTGTCACCATGTCTGACCAGGAGGCAAAACCTTCAACTGCAGACTTGGGGGATAAGAAAGAAGGGAAATATATTAAACTGAAAGTCATTGGACAGGATAGCAGTGAGATTCACTTCAAGGTGAAAATGACAACACATCTCAAGAAACTCAAAGAATCATACTGTCAAAGACAGGGAGTTCCAATGAATTCACTCAGGTTTCTCTTTGAAGGTCAGAGAATTGCTGATAATCACACTCCAAAAGAACTGGGAATGGAGGAAGAAGATGTGATTGAAGTTTATCAGGAACAAACAGGGGGTCATTCAACAGTTTAGATATTCTTTAATTTTTTTTCTTTTCCCTTAATCCTTTTTTATTTTAAAAAATAGTTCTTTTGTAATGTGGTGTTCAAAACAGAATTGAAAACTGGCACCCCATCTCTTTAAAACATCTGGTATTTTGAATTCTAGTGCTCAGTACTCATTATTGTTTGTTTTCATTGTGCTGATTTTGGTGATCAAGACTCAGCCCCCTTCATATTGCTCTCTCCTTTTAAAAAATTATGTGTGTGTACAGAGAGGCCACCTTTTCCAGGACTGTGCATTTTCAGGCTTGTGGTGATAAATAAGATCAACCAATGAGAGTGTTCATAATGACTTTCCAATTGGCCCTGAGATTCTAGCATGTGATGGCTTCACTCCTGGACTATGACTTTCAGTGGGAGATGGAAGTTTTTCAGAGAACTGAACTGTGGAAAAATGACCTTTCCTTAACTTGAAGCTACTTTTAAAATCTGAGGGTCTGGACCAAAAGAAGAGGACTATCTGATTGGATTCAAAATGACAGATATGGTGGGAGTGATGACTAACTCCAAAGATGGCTTCACTGAAGAGACAAAGCATTTTAAGATTAAAAACAATCTTGTCAGAAGATCCCAGAAAAGTTAACAGTTAATAGTTATTCATGCAGAAGTGTATACAACAGAACACTGCTCTTTTTTATTTTATTTGTACTTTTTGGCCTGGGATATGGGTTTTAAATGGACATTGTCTGTACCAGCTTCACTAAAATAAACAAAATATTTGTAAAAACTGTAAAAAAAAAAAAAAAAGAATGTATATCCTGTTGTTTTGAGGTGTAATGCTCTATAAATGTCTGTTAGGTCTCGTTAATTTATCATATTATTCAAGCTCTTTATTTCTTTATCCTGGGTACAGATGTTCTATCTAATACTGAGAATGGTGTATTGAAGTCTCTATTATTGTAGAGACATCTCTTCTCCCTTCAGTTTGCCAGTGTTTGCCTCATGTATCTTGGGGCACCTAGGTTAGGTGCATAAATATTTAATATAGTTAATTTCTTCTTGATGCATTGCCCCTTTTATTAATATATAATGATCTTTGTCCCTTATAAAAGTTTTGCATTTAAAATCTATTTTGTCCGATATTAGTACAGCTACTCCAGTTCTTCTTTGATTACTGTTTGCATGGAATATCTTTTTCAAACCTTTCACTTTCATCCTGGCTGTCCTTACATCTGAGGTGTGTCTCTTTTAGACAGCACTTGGTAGCTCATATTTTTTAATCCATTCTATCAGTCTATGTCTTTAGATTGGGGAGTTCAAGCTATTAACCTGCAGTGTTATTACTGTAAAGGCATTACTTACTTCATCCATTTTATCCTTTGACTTTCCGTTGTCATATCTATTGTCTGGTTTTTTTTTTTTTGTTTTTTTTTTTACCCTTAGTTTATCCTTCCTAATAACCTTCATTTCTACACTCTCTTCTAAGTCTCTCACCCTTGTTTTTTCCTTTCAGGCTACAGCACCCCCTTTAGTATCTCTTGTAATTCTGGTCTTTTGGTAATATATTCTATCAGTTTTTGTTTGTCAAGACTTTAAACTCCCACTTATATTTGAAGAACAGTTTTGCCAGATAAAGAATTCTTGGCTGGCAGTTTTTCTCTTTCAGTACCTTAAATGCATCATACCACTTTCTTCTCGCCTCCGTGATTTCTGATAAGGGGTTGACACTTAATTTTTTTGAGGTTCCCTTGTATGTGATGCTTTTCTTTTCTCTTGCTGCTTTCAGAATCCTCTCTTTATCTCTGATATTTGTCATTCTGAATAGTAGGTGTCTTGGAATAGGTCTATTTGGATTTATTTTGTTTGGGGTGCATTGTCCTTCTGGGGTATTGATATTCATGTCTTTCATAAGGGTTGGGAAGTTTTCAGTTATAATTTCCTCAGATATTCACTCTGCCCCTTTTCTATTCTCTTCTCCTTCTGGGACACCAACAATGCATTTGTTTGTGTGTTTCAGATTGTCATTCAATTCCCTGAGAACCTGTTCCATTTTTCCAGACGTTTCTCTTTCTGTTCTCCTGTCTTTTCCAGTTCAAATGTTCTGTCCTAGAAATCACTAATTCTGCCTTTGAGCAATTCAAATCTGCTATTATATGCCTTTAATATATTTTTAATCTCATCCATTATGTATTTTTTCCCATAAGCTCTGTTACTTTTCTTTGCATGCTTTCAAGTTGTTCTTTATGGTCACCCAGTATCTTCTTTATCCTTTATCTCCTTAGTCATATTTTCCTTTAATTCTTTGAATTGTTTCAGGAGATTTGTGTGATTATCATTGTTTAGTTGTCTGAAATCCTGTATCTCATCAAGGTTTTTGGTTTGTTTCTTTGGGCCATTTCTTCCTGTTTCCTAATATGACTTGTAAGTTTTGCTGATGTCTAGGCATCTGAATATGTTGTTGAATTTATTCTGATAATTAACTTCTCTCTCTTGCCTAGTTTTTTTTTTGTTGTTTTTTTTTTTCCACAGCTCATCTTTGACTTTTGGTTCAACTTATTCTGAGTCTTTAAAATTGCCCAGCTTAAGTTATTAAAATTGGGCCAGGGACTCACTAATGGGGTGCTGCAGATTTTCTCCAAGGAATTGGGTCTAAAGAGAGAATTAAAAGCAGTTTTTCTTCTTGCATTTTCCTGGCCAGCCAGCAGATGGTGATCGTCAGTTAACCTTTCCATGGAGGTATTTCTTTCAACCTCTGCTTCCTATTTTTCTGCTCTGGTCAGAGCCGAGATTCAAAGCGAGCTCTCCTGGCCAAATTCACTGAAGAGAAACCACTCTCCACCCTCCGACATACCCTCCCTCTTCCCTTGAACAGCTGACAGTGAGGAAGACATCTGTTCTCCTGTCAATTGGCTGCAGTGAGCCAGGGGTTTTATCCAGGCTTAATGTCTTTAGAGTGAGGGATGGGAACCATTCCCTTCCACCATAGGGGTTTAGTTAACTCCCATTTTTTTGTTTTGAGTTCTTCATCTCTTTGTCCCTCGTCCTCCTGGATGTTGTGCAGCACTGCCCTGGTCTACTGACCCCAAAAGCAGATCCCTCGGACAGGTTTTGGCCCTTTCTCTGTTGTTTTTGTGAGCGAGTTGAGCCCTGCCTGCATACACTGATGCCATCTTCCTGGAATTCCCTCCCACTGATTTAGATTGTGTTGTTTAATTTCCATATATTTGTGAAATTTCCGCTTCTCCGCCCAATTTTGATTTCCAGCTTCATTCCATTGTGGTTAGAGATAGTGCTTTGTATAATTTCAATATTTCTGAATTTATTGAAACTTGTTCTATGATTAACATGTGGTCTATCCTGGAAAATGATCCATTAGTGCTCAGGAAGAATGCATGTCCTGCTGTTTTGGGGTGCAATGTTCTGTATATGCACAATAGATATAGTTTCTTTCATGTACAGATCCCTGTTTCTTTATTGATCCTCTGTCGATGTTCTATTGCTGAGAGTGGTGTATTGAAAAGTCCCATCTCTTCAACAAATGGTGCTGGGACTACTGGGTATCTATAACCAAAAGAATGAAAGAGGACCCCTATCTCACCCCCTATACAAGAATCAACTCAATATGGATCAAAGACTTAAATATAAAAGCCAGGACCATAAACTACTAGAAGAAAATGTAAAGAAACATCTTCAAGACCTTGTAGTAGGTGGTGGTTTATTGGGACCTTACACCCAAAACATGTGCAACAACAATAAAAATAGATAAATGGGACCTCCTCAAAATTAAACACCTTTTCACGTCACAGGACTTTGTCAAAAGGGTAAAAAGGCAGCCAACTCAATAGGAAAAAATATATGTAAATCACATATCTGATAAGGGTTTAATATCCAGGATATATAAAGAGATGTTACAACTCAACAATAAAAAGACCCAATTAAAAACTGAGCAAAAGACTTGAATAGACATTTGTCCAAAGAAGAAATACAAATGACAAAAAAACACATGAAGAAATGCTCAACATCACTAATGATTAGGGAAATGCAAATCAAAACTACAGTGGGATATCATTTCACACCTATCAGAATGCGTTGAAGAGGATGTGGAGAGATAGGAACACTTCTTCACTGTTGGTGGGAATGCAGAATGGTATAGCCACTGTGGAGGAATGTTTGGCAGTTCCTAAAGAAGTTGAATATAGACTTGCCACGTGACCCTGCAATACCACTACTTGGATACATACCCCAAAGAACTGAGAACAGTGACATGGACAGACATCTGCACACCAATGTTCAGAGTGACATTATTCACGACTGCCAAAAGTTGGAAACAACCCAGGTGTGTCCATCAACAGATGAATAGATAAACAAGCTGTGGTCTATTCACATTGATGGAATATTATTCAGCTGTAAGAAGAAATGAAGTCGTAAAGGATATGACAACATGGATGAACCTGGAGGACATTATGCTGAGTGAAGCAAGCCAGACACAAAAGGACAAATACTGTATGATTGCATTACTATGAACCAGATATATTGTGTAACATACTGTATGATTGAAAGATATTTTTTTTAAGTATCCAATAAAAGAAAAAAGAAAAGTCCCCCACTATGTTTGTAGAGACATCTGTTTCTTCCCTTAGTTTTGTCAGTGGTTGCTTCATATATTTTGGGCCACCCTGGTTAGGTGCATAAATATTTATGATCTTTCTTTTTATTAGATTGCTCCTTTTATTAATATATAGTATCATTCTTTGTTTCTTACAACAGTTTTGCATTTAAATTGTATTTTGTCCGTTATTAGTATAACTACCTCAGCCCATTTTTGGTTACTGTTTGCATGGAAAATCATTTCCCAAGCTTTCACTTGCAAACTATTTGAGTTCTTGGGTCTAAGGTGAGTCTCTTGTAGACAGCATATATTTTTCATTCCTTCTGCCAATCTGTGTCTTTTAATTGGGGGGTTTAATACATTAATATGCAATGTTATTACTGTAAAGGCAGCACTTCAGCCATTTTTTCTTTAGGCTTATACATGTCATATTTTATTTTTGTTTCTCTTTTTGCCCTTTTAGTTACCCTTAATAATAATCTTCCTTTTTATACTCTCCTTCAAACCTCTCTCTCCTGTCTTTTCCTTTCAACCTGCAGAATTTCCTTTACTATTTCTTGAAGGGCAGGGTGGTGGTTGATGAATTCTCTCAATTTCTGTTTATCCGTGAATATTTTGATCTCTCCCTCTTTTTTTTTTTTTTTTTTTTTTTTAATGTTTTTCTTTATTTTTACTGGGAGGTCCCAGGGATTGAACCCAAGTCCCTCCATATGGGAGGTGGACGCCCTACCATTTGAGCCACATCCGCCCCCTCTCCCTCATTTTTGAAGGACAATTTTGCTGGATACAGAATTCTTGGCTGATGTTTTTTTTTGTTTTTTTTTTCATTCAGCACCTTAACTATGACATATGCCTTCTTCCCTTCATGGTTCCAGGTGAGAAATCAGCACTTAAACTTACCAAGCTGCTTTTATATGTGATGGATCTCTCTTCTCTTGCTGCTTTCATGAGTCTCTCTTTATGTTTGGCATTTGATTAGTATGTGTCTCAGGGTAGGTCTGCTATGATTCATTCTGTTTGGTGTGTGGTATACTCCTTGGACATGCACATCCATGTTCCTCAAGAATTGGGAAATTTTCAGCCATTATTTCCTCAAACATTCCTTTTGGCCCTTTTCCCTCCTCTTCTCCCTCTGGGTCACCCATTATACATATTTTTGTGTGTTTTGAATTGTCATTCAATTCCCTGAATTCTAGGACCTCATACATGGGAAGCAGGCACTCAACCACTGAGCTATACTGGCTCACCTTGGATGGATACATTTTTAAAAAACACAACTTAAGTTACATCCATTCCTTTCCTCTTCGCTGGGTCAGCTAACCACGCCGTGCAGGCGGGCTTGCCCTCGCCAGGAGGCCCTGGGAACCGAACCCGGGGCCTCCCATATGGTAAACGGGAGCCCCACTGATTGAGCCACAGCCGCTTCCCTCCTCCTTCCTTTTAATTCGTTCATTTGACTGGGCCATATCTACCTGTTTCTTAGTATGGCTTGTAATTTTTTATTGATGTCTAAGCATTTGTTCATCTTGATGGGTTTATTCTGTGGGTCAGTTTCTTTTGCTTAGGGTTTTGTTTTTGTTTGTCTTTGTGTTAAGGGTCTTCTTTGACACTAAGTTTCTCTTATTCTAAATCTTTAGAATTGCCCCTTTGAGAAAAAGAAAAAGAAAAAACATATAAAAAATTTAAAGAAAAAAGGAAAGAAAAAAGAAGAAAACATGAAAAGACAAGAAGCAGGAAAAGAAATAAGAAATGAAGGAAAAAGAGTTAAAGGAAGAAAGAAAGGGAAAAAAAAAAAAGGCCTCCCTCTCAGGTCCTGGCTTCAGGCAAGGCTCCTCCCAGTCAGCTGCCTGTGTCCGCCAGTCAATCCCCTTTGTCCCTCCAAGTCCCGCCTGTCCGCAGGTACCAGGATGAGGAACGGGAGATTAAGAAAGGAAAAAACAAAAACAAGGAAACACAGCTGGACCTTCCTCTCAGGCCACTGGCGACAGAATAGGCTCCCCTTTTTTGGCCACCTGTGCTTGCCAATCAGTCAGGTACCCAGGTGAGGAAAGGGCAAAGAGAAAAGAAAAAACCCCAACTAGTCCTCCCTCTCAGGCCGCAAGCAACGAACTAGTCTCCTCTGCTGCCCGTGCCTGGCAACCAATCACCCTGCTGCCCGCCTCTCTGCGGGTACCTGGGCAAGAAAAGGGAGAATGAAAAGGGAAAAAAGCCATAAATGGACTTCTCCTCCATGTCTCCTAGGTCCCTCCCCTCACCGGCGGGTGTCCCCGCTTCCACCGCTCGTCAGGGCGCCCTACCCTGTCTGGGTCACCCGCGGCTACCCCCTTCCCCTGTCCCTGGCTGGGCACTGCCACGCTGCAGGCCTCACCCCTGTGCCGGGCTGGGCCTCCCCTCTCCAGTCACCCTCGGCGATCGCCCCCTGCAGATTGCCTTGTGCCCCGCAAGCCTGCCTGTTTTCCCGCAGCTTCTGGAGGAGGAGAGCAGCCTGCTGTTCACTTCTCTGCCATCTTGGATCTCTTTGCAACCTTTTTTTTAAAATATGGAACGCTTCACGAATTTGCGTGTCATCCATGAACAGGGGCCATGCTAATCTTCTCTGTATTGTTCCAATTTTAGTATATGTGCTGCCCAAGCGAGCACTGCAACTTACTTTTTACAAAACTAAAAACAAAGCGAAACTGCCTTATTAGGCATTTTCCATGTCCATATATGTGTATTCTCCTCATTCTTTTAAGAGACTGCATAATATTCCATGGTATTGATGGACATTTAGGTCATTTCTAGTTTTCCACTATTACAGAATGCCATTTGAACATCTTTGTAAGGTATACCTTTCTGCACTTCAGTGTTTTTAGAACAGGTTTTGTAAAAGAATTGCAGGTATAGGTATACGTACATTTTAACTTAAAAAAAAAAAACAATTTATTGAAGTATATCATTCATACATGAACATACATAAACTATAAGTATTCAGTAAACATCGTGATCTTACAAAACAAACATGTATAACATCATACAGGGCTCTCACACATCACCTGCCTCCAAACACCCTGCATGCTTGTGAAACATCTGTTAACAAATCATGAAAGAGCATTGTCAAAATATTCCTATTAACTATAGTCCATATCTTCTTCCCCTATTCATTTTTTTAAGGATTTATTTATTTTTATCCATTTTTACCCCCTCCCCCCATTTTTGCTGTTTCTGTGTCCATTTGCTGGGCAACTCTCTGTGTCCATTTCCTGCCCTCTCTTCTCATCCTTCTCCTGTCTTCACTGGGATTCGATCCTCGTAATCTCTGATGTGGGAGAGAGGTGTCCTACTGCCTGTGCCACCTTAGTTCCTGGTTTTTTGGTGTGTCTCGTCTTGGCTCTCCCTTGTGTCACTCTCCTGTTATGTCATCATCTTGCTGCATGGCGTACAAGACCTGGAGGCACACCCGCGCATCGGGCCTGGTGGCCCACGTGCCTTCTATGTTTTTCTTTTTTTAATTTTTACTAGGAGGTCCCAGGGATCAAACCCAGGTCCCTCCATATGGGAGACGGATGCCCAAGCACCCAAGCCACATCTGTACCCCTGCTATATTTCTTAAGGTTGACCAAAGATACCCAAAGTTACAGTCTTTTCCCATACAGGATGGTCATATAAAAAATGAGGCTTAGTTATCACCAGCATTCTAAAAACTAGACCTAGGGAGGAAAACTAGGTCTGGGGACACATGCATGGTTTCTAATATAGCGAATGTTTAGCTACCCTGATTATCACAAAATCAGGACAGTGAGAATGTTCGCAAATATTTTAACTTTTGATGGATTCTTTTATATAGCAAAAATATTTTACTTGCTTACAGTACCGCCAGTAGTGTATGAGTATGACAATTCCCCCTCAACCTGGCCATTGCTGGATATTGTTGGCCTTTTAAATTTTTGTTGTTTTGATAGGTTAAAAAAATTTTATTTCTCAGTAGTTAGCACTGCTCACAGTCCAAAGTTACCTGGGCTTCTTACTCTGCTTTCTTCTTCCTTATTATAGCTTTTGATATAATACATATTTTTGTTTGCCTATAAACTGTCTTTTCTCACCAGAACATGACCTTCCTGAAAGCAGAAGCTTTGTTTAATCTGTACTTCTAGTACTGAGTATCATGCTTAGCATATAATAAGGCTCTGCATAAATATGTAATAAATAAATGACTTATTGTAATTGTTAATGAGGTTGAGCCTTTTTTTTCCATATTTTACTGGCCCATTAATATCCATGACAAGAAAATTATATGTAAACAATAGCCTTTGCAAATAAATGATATGGCTTTTACTGATGTGACAATGTATCCCAATGATCTGAGCAATTCTTTTAAAGAAAAAAAAAAACTTCTTGAAGGTAGAATCTATAAACTTGAACATATAAATATGATGGCACCATATGCGACACAGACCTCCAATTACTGTATTTTGTTGTGACTTAGTTAGATATTTAAAAGTCTTAAATTAAGATGCATGTAATTCCCCTCCTTTCCTTTCTTTTTATAAACCATTTATTTTTTAGAGAGTATCATTGGAATAACAATTTTTAATTTGATACAGAAAGTTCTTAACCCATTGAAAGATTTATGGCAGAGGTTGTAAACTGGTGGTCATTGAGTGACTTAGTCTCACAGATGTGTTTTATTTGCCTTGCACATTATCATTCCTACAGAATATTTGCCAACATTGGATCTGCATGTTCCTCACAACAATAACTGGCTGGAATTGGGTTGCATCTACACCTTATAGACAAGGAATGTGGTCTCCAGTTTGCCTTAGTTTCCTCTATTCTCTATTGTTTACCCAACAGTGAGGTCAAGTGTTGGTTACCATTTATCATTGTCTTGTGCTTTTGTTTTTTTTTTAAACCTGGTTCCTCCCGTTCACTTATGATGGTTTTCAGGCTACAGCAGGCATTCATGTTACTAGACTAAATTTAAAAGATAGTAAGATGTTTCAAAGTCATAACCATGGCTATTTTCTTAATTTAGTGTCTTCATTGGCTACTCTGGCATGGAGCTGATATCACACAAGTAACTGTGAAAGGTTGGACAGCAGCTCACATAGCTGCAATCAGGGGTCAGGATGCTTGTATGCAGGTAATAATGTTAATTACAGTGTCTTTTTATTCAGTTAGTTTAATTACTTTAGCATAGTACTTGAGCTATTACAATTCTAATTATTTGATACCATATAGTTATATGTTCTAAACAAGAACTTACTGGAATCCATGACTCAGATATTTTGGTAACAATCATCTGTTTAAACAAATGGTATGAGACCAGATTCTTTTATGTGATGAAATAGTTTTCTGTCTGTTTGGGGTTTTTTGCAGGCTGTCATGTCATTCCCAGATATCTCTTTTATAGTTTGTCATTCCTGAAATTCCTTAGTGTATTTCTGGCCAGAGTAACACATTAATATGTGGCAGGCTCTAGTTTATTAAGGTAACTAGATTTAATGAATATACAAAATAGACTAGACCTTGGAGGAGTACAAAATCATATAAGCAAATAGTCCCTGCCTGTAAGAAGCTGAGATTCTGTTTGGAGTGACAAGTCCTCTGCCCAGTGAGTTATGAAACAATACGAGGCACAGTCTATGATTAAACTTCTAATTAAAAGAATAGATGAGAAGAACTGTAGAAATTAGGAGGACATAAAACTTCAGCTAAGCCTAGAAGAATGAGTTAATTTTAAAGAGGGAAGTAATAAGAAAGTATTGTAGGTGGGGAATATGTTAGGGGCAAATAAAAATAATGGTTGTCATTTATTGAACATTTATTATATACCAATCACAGCCTGCCATGCATCATGTCATTTAATGCATGAATCCTTTGTGTTTTTTTTTATAGATGCAAAGTAAGTTTCAGAGCGAGGATTTGAACCTAGTCTGTCCTATTAACCTCCATGGTATACTTCTGTGTGAATGTCCCATATTGGAAAAGTGAGATGTTTAGGGAATATATAATTATCTGAGTTTGGTTGAGTGTAGGTGGTTTGGGGTGTGGACTGTTATGAACTAAATTTCGGATACGTCAGACTAGTAAAATGTCTTAGAAGTAGAATAAAGGGTTTAGATTCAATTGTATAGGAAAGAGGGTTTTTATATACAAACTAAGACATATAAATATAAATATGTTTTAGTTTGCCAGGGCTGCTGTAACAAATGACCACAAACTGGGTTGTATAATACAACAGAAACTTATTGTCTCACCCTTCTGGAGGCTAGAAGCCTGAAACCAAGTTGTCAGCAGGGCCCTGCTTCTGTTGAAGTCTGTAGGGAAGAATGTGTCTCGTGCCTCTTCCAGCTTCTGGTGGTTTGCCGGCAATCCATGATGTTTTTGCCTCAGTCTTCACATGGTGTTCTCCCCTGAGTCTTCTTTGTCTCTCCATCTGTTTCTAACTTTCCTCTTATAAGGACAACAGTCATGTTGGATTAAGGATCCACCCTACTCTAGGATGACCTCATTTTAACTTGCCTAATTCCATCTGTAATGACTCTATTTCCAAATAAAGTCACGTTCTGAAATAGTGTGAATTAGGACTTCAACATATTTTGGAGGTAACTAATTAAATCCATAATATGTATATGTACATGCATATATGTGTATATATATATCAGTATATATGTATGTACACACATACATAATACTCATTATGTGTATTAACAGGAATGAGGTAATGAAATTCATATTCCAGGAAATTATTCTAGCAAGATTAACTGGGTTGAGAAGAGAGTTTGGAGGCAAAAAGACCAGCTAGAAGACTTGCTGTACTCACTAACCAGAGACGGCAAGCTTAAGTAGTGGCGTTGGAAAAGAAAATGATTCAAGACAACTTGCAAAGCAGGCATTGACAGAATATGGTGAGAATTTAAAGTTTTGAGTCAATCGCTTCTTGGCCTTTTGGCTAAGATCAAGTGTAAAGTTTTGAGTCAGAATAACAGAATAATTATGACTCCATGGATAGAAATAGGGAAATCAGAAAGGCAGGGGAAATTTGGGATAAAGGTGTTGATTTCAGTTTGGTACATGTTGAGTTTACGGTTCCTGTAGGTTATCTGGGTGGAGAAGGTCTGGGCAGTTGAAAAGGAGACTAGAGACAAAGATTTCAGGAGGTTACAAGTAAGAGAGAATAGACAAGAGTATAGAGTGTTGAGGATTGAATTTTGAAGAATGTTAATAATTGGGATGGGAGGAAGCAGAGAAATGAATAAAGAATTCAGAGAAGGAATGTTGGAGAGATGGAAGAGTAAGGGCAAATTTGGGCTCTGCAAATGAAGGAAGAAGTTTAAGAAAGACAGCAAAATATCATATGTAGGATAAAACTAAGGTGAATAAAGCTTGTGGAAAGGCCACTGAACTCGGTGGATGAGAGCTCTCTACTGGGGAAGGCTGGGTGTATTTCTCTGCATGGTAGGGATGATAGCAGTTTATAGGTGGATTTGGAGTTGAAGTGTTGAGGTGGTAATCTGAGAGGCTAGGCAGTGAAAGGAAGAAGAAAACACAATCGTAACTTTAGGGAACATCAGGGTCAAATGAAGCTTTAGCTGATGCTTTCCAAGCATTAGATCAAGCCACTTCCTCTGCCTTGTTTGTCCTTCCCTTCTTCAAAGTGATCTCTTTCTTCTCAAAGCTTTTGAAGTGCTTTTCTGAACTATACCATATAGTCGTTGATTATCAAGGATTGCTTTGTATAGTTGATTATCTTTGTCTCTATGTATGTTCTAATTCCCGAATTTGATGATATGTCTTGGTATTTTTCATAGTGACTTTTGCACAGTAACACTCAATATGGTTTATGATGATTATTGACTAGTTAGTTAATGGTAATCAGACAAAATTATAGAGACTAGTCTTCTTAAAACTCTTGATAGGAATTATGACTGAGTGACCTTTGCTGAGATACTGGTAAATATAGGGTGGTTAAAGAAGAAAAGAAAAGGCTGAGTAAACAAAACCTTAAAAATATTAATGAATAATTCTTTTGAACCAACTACTCTGTATTATATAGAAGGGCTGTATATATGATTTAACCCACGTATAGAAACTGGGCCAATTGTAAATTCAGATAGAATCTCCTTAAGTGCAGTTAGAAACTTGATTTGAAGCTTAGAACTGGTTAATGAAATCATCTTTTAGTGTTCAAATCCCAGTTAATAAAATTTCTGCTTTTGAAAGAGTGGAAATTTAAATTTCAGTTTTATTACTTAGTATTAAAGTATTTAATTTTGTGATTATTAATCTGTACTTATGAAAAATGTGCCTTTTAAGTGCTCAAATCTAAATGTGTAATCAGGTATTACAAATGTCTCCTAGGCAATATTCAAAAAGACCTCAAGCATTTTCTTAGGATTAGCTAAGAATTTCTCATATTTTGCCTGTAGCACAGAATTCAAATAATTCAGCTATAGATTAAGACAATGCCTGCTTTCAAACAGTCCACACTTGCATTTATCATTTCACATCCATGTTTATGTAAACACAGATTCTTATTTCTCTGTTTCTAGGCTCTTATGATCAATGGAGCAAATCTTTTGGCCCAGGATGATCGTGGATGCACTCCTTTACACCTTGCTGCCACTCATGGACATTCTTTCACTTTGCAATTAATGCTTCGAAGTGGAGTGGTGAGGGATTCCTGTTAAGATGTGAGAGTGTGTAATCATATAGATGGAATAACATTTTACAGTCCAGTTATCTCTTCCTCACTTTTTAAACCCCTTACGTGACTTTGGGGAAGTAATTTAATCATTTGCTTTAGTTTTTCCATCTTTTAACATGGAACAATTATTCAGATGAACTTCAAAACAATTCAGATTAATCTTTCAAGAAAGCAGTTTAGCAGTACAAAATATTTCCTAGGCTTTGGGTTCTTCACGTCAGTTCAGAGATTAAGTGGAAAGATTCTGAAGCTTCCAAACAAATCTTCACTGGGTGATTGTAAATCTTTATGATTTTTTGGGTTTTTAATTTTATGTTTCTGTTTTAACTCTTTTATCTCATGCACTAATTTAAAAAGTGATTTATATATACAGAAATTTGATTTATTTATGGCAGTATTTATTTTTAATATTACTAACTTATAAGATGGGAAAACATTATGGTAAGAATTGATGCTTCTGTAAGTTAGAAAAACAGTGAAAAGCCTATTAAATTTTTTTTTCATTAACTCTTTATGCTTTCAGAGATATGATTTGATAATTTAATCCATCCCTCTCTTTTACTGGTCAGGAAACTGACCAGCAAAGTGACTAGTTAAGTTCCTTTTTAAACACACTATTTTATGTGACTTGTGTTCTTTATAAAATTTCACTCGTATCTTATTAGATCATATGTTCGAATCAGTAGTTGCAGTTTAAATTTTGTTAGGCCCACATTTCCTTTTATATTTAGAGTTTACCTTATAGTTCTAAGAAGAAACTACAATTCTCATTTGCAGAATTAAGCTGTCAGGCTTAGTGTCCCCCTCCCTCCACTCTCTCCCCAAATGGCAAGAAACTGAGTCCTTGTGAATGCTACTTCTAGGATCCCAGTTTGATGGATAAGAGAGAGTGGAGACCTGTACATTATGCAGCTTTTCATGGGAGGCTTGGCTGCTTGCAACTTCTTGTTAAATGGGGCTGTGGCATAGAAGATGTGGACTGCAATGGAAACCTTCCAGGTACTGAACAAAAGCAAATATTTTGTGTGTTTTTTTGTATTAAACTTTTATGGGTTTGACCATGTTTAAGTAATTTAAACTCATCATTCTATTAGTCCATCACAAAACTAATGTAGTAAATCTGTTGACATGAACAATTTTTATTTCAATCTTCCCTATTTTATGTACCCCTATCAAACTTAGCCATTTGTCTTTTAGCCTGTGCTTAATATTTTTCTGGAACTATATCAGCAAAACAGGGATTGGCCAAATTAAACTTGAATTCATAGTTACTTACCTCCCTGGCTTCATCTCCCTCCCTTCATACTACCTTCTGGGATCATTTTGCTTCTTTCTGAAGTGCTTCCTTTAGTCTTCATTTAGTGCAGGTCTTTTGGTATAAATGCTCCCAATTTTTGTTTATCTGAAAAGGCTTTATTTTATCCTCATTTCTTTTTTTTTCTTTTCTTTTTTTTTTTTTTTTTAAAGATTTTTACTTTGCTCATTTTTTAAGCAATTTAATTTTTAAATTGAAGTATAAATGCATAAGAAAAGTGCCTAATTCGTGTACAGTTCATTGAATTTTCTCAAATGAACATTTCCTTGTAACCATCAGCCAGATTAAGAAGTAGACTATTACATACTTTGAGGTCTCTCTCCCCTCCCATTTACTACCACCCTCCAAAATGAATTACTACCTTTACTTCTAACACTGTATATTAGTTTTTTCACTTTTGGAACTCTATGAAATAGAATCACATACTAGCTCTTTTCTGTCTGGCTTCTTACACTTTTCCAAAGTGGTTGTACCAATTTACACCTCCACTGTTAGTATGTAAGAGTTTGTTGCTCTGTATTATCATTAACACAAGGTATTAGTATTTTTAATTTTAATCATTTGAGGGATGTATAGTGATAATTGTGGTTTTAATTTACATTTTCCTGATGACTAATTATGTTGAACATATTTTCATATATTTATTGGCTATTTGGTTATCTTCTTTTGTGATATACTTGTTCAACTCTTTCCCCTGTTTTTCTATTGGATTGTGTTTTAGTTTGCTAAAGGCTGCCAATGCAAAATACCAGAAATGGGTTGACTTTTATAATAGGAATTTTTTTTCATTAAAAAAATGTATTGAAGTATACATGAACTTACATAAACAATAAGTGTTTAGTAAAAGTTGTGAACTTGTACAACAAACATGCATAACATCACACAGGGCTCCCATATATCACCCCACCACAAATACTTTGCATTGTAGTGAAACATTTGTAACAAATTATGAAAGAGCGTGGTCAAAGTATTGCTACTAGCTATAGTCCGTATCTTACATTTGGTGTATTTTAAGCCCAAACCACCCTATTATTTTTTCATAAACCATATATTTACATAAAGTGTACAATCAACAGCATTTGGTATAATCACAGATTTGTGCACTCATCAATTTTTTCAGTATTAGAGCATTTTCATTACTCCAGGAAAAAAAACAAACAATAAAAACCAAACCACTATCATACCCATATGTTAGTGCTACTAATTACAAAGCCTATGAGGTGTTTTCACCATTTCTATTAATTTCCAAACAACTTTTTACCAATTCTGCCTTAGCATTCCATTCTCTAACCACATTCTATTCTTTGATGACTTATATTCTAGCTATTAACTCCATGAAGTTTGCTCATTTTACTTAGTTCATAATAGTGAAATCATATAATAGTTGTCCTTTTGTGTCTGGCTTGCTTCACCCAACATAATGTCCTCCAGGTTCATCCATATTGTCATATGCTTTACGACTTCATTTCTTCTTCTTCTTCTTTTTTTTTTTTTTTTACTTTATTTTGTACATTTAATAATTGAAAATATAAACAATTAAAAACCAAAAAGTAAACACAGATGAATAAAGATATATATTTCTCAATTAAAAGTACTGGACACATATAAAAATATTTTCTAAATCAAACAATATGTTGCACAATATATTTGGTTCATAGTAACGCGTTGATACAGTATTTGTCCTTTTGTGTCTGGCTTGCTTTGTTCAACATAATGTCCTCCAGGTTCATCCATGTTGTCATATGCTTTACGACTTCATTTCTTCTTACAGCTGAATATTTCATCTATATATACCACAGTTTGTTTATCCATTCACCAATTGATGGACACCTGGTTTGTTTCCATCTTTTGGCAATTGTGAATATTGTCACTGTGAACATTGGTGTGCAGATATCTGTTCATGTACCTGCTCTCAGTTCTTCTGGATATTTACTAGTAGTGGTATTGTGGAGGCACATGGTAGATCTATATCTAACTTCCTCAGGAACTACCAAACAGGCTTCCACAGTGGCTGTACCATTCTATTTCCCACGAACAGTGAATAAGCCATCCTATCTCTCCACATCCTCTCCAACACTGGTAGTTTCTGTGTTTTTAATAGTAGGTGTGAAATGATATCTCATTGTAGCTTTGATTTGCATTTCCCTAATATCCAGTGACGTTGAACATTTTTTCATGTGTTTTTTTTCACTATTTGTATTTCTTCTTTAGAAAAATGTCTATTCAGCGTTTTTTGCCCATTTTTAAATTGGGACATTTGTCTTTTTATTGTTGAGTTATAGGATCTCTTTATATATCATGGATATTAAACATTTGTTGGATGTATGATCTCCAAATATTTTCTTTCATTGAGTCAGCTGCCTTTTTACTCTTTTCACAAAGTCCTTTGAGGTGCAGAAGTGTTTAATTCTGGGGAGGTCCCATTTATCTATGTTTTCTTTTGTTGCTTGTGCTTTGGGTGTCAGGTTTAAGAGACCTCTACATACTGCAAGGTCTTGAAGATGTTTCCCTACATTTTCTTCTGGTAGTTTTATGGTCCTGACTTTTATATTTAGGTCTTTGATCTATTTTGAGTTAATTCTTGTATAGGGAGTGAGTTAGGGATCCTCTTTAATTCCTTTGTTTATGGATATCCAGTTCTCCCAGCACCATTTGTTGAAGAGACAGTTCTATCCTGGAAAAGGAGACTTTGGGGAATGGATGTAGTTCAAGTGGTTGAGCATCTGCTTCCCATGTACAAGGTCCTGGGTTCAATCCCTGGTACCTCCTAAAAACAAACAAGCGAAAAAACCAATTCTCATGAGGGAGCAGATGTAGCTCAGTGGTTGAGCGCCTGCTTCCCATGTACAAGGTCCTGGGTTCAATCCCCAGCACCTAAAAAAAAAAAAAAATTTGAGTTGGTAGGCTTATAAAAAAAATCAGTTTACCATTGAGGTGAAGGTCTGTTTCTGAATTCTCAATTTGATTCTATTGATCAGTATTTCTATCGTTGTGCCAATACTATGCTGTTTTGACCACTATAGCTTTATAATACACTTCAAGGTCAGTAAATGTGAGTCTGCTTATTTCGCTCTTCTTTTTTTAGGGTGTTTTTGGCTATTCGAGACCCATTTCCCTTCCAAATAAATTTGGTAATTGACTTATCTATTTCTGTAAAGTAGGCTGTAGGAATTTTGATTGGTATTGTATTGAATCTATATATCAATTTGGGTATAACTGACATGTTCATGATGTTTTATCTTCCAATCTATGAACATGAAATGTCCTTCCATTTGTTTAGGTCTTATTTGATTTCTTTTAGTTGCTACAAAACTTTTGTTTTGTAGTTTTCTGAATACAGATCCTTTGCCTTCCTAGTTAAATTAATTCCTAGATATTTGAGTCTTTTTGTTGCTTTTGTAAATGGAATTTTTTCTAGATTTCCTCCTCAGCTTGTGCATTGCTGGTGTATAGAAACATTACTGATTTTCACATGTTGATCTTGTTTCCTGCTACTTTGCTGAACTCATTTATTAGCTCTAATAGCTTTGTTGTAGATATTTTGGAATTTTCATGTCATCTGCAAATAGAGTTTTACTTCCTCCTTTCCAATTAGGATGCCTTTTATTTATTTTTCTTGCCTAATCACTCTAGCTAGAACTTCTAGTATAGTGCTTGTCTTGTTTCTGATTTTAGAGGGAAAACTTTCAACCTCTCCCCATTGAGTAAGATGTTGGCTGTGGGATTTTCATATATGCCCTTTATTATGTTGAGGAACTTTCTCTCTATACCTATCTTTTGAAGTATTTTTATCAAGAAAGGATGCTGGATTTTATCAGATGCCTTTTCTGCCTCAATTGAGATGATCATGTGTTTTTTTCTCTTTGATTTGTTAGTGCAGTATATTACTTTAATTGATTTTCTTATATTGAACTACCCTTGCATACCAGCAATAAAACCCACTTGGTCGTGGTGTATAATTCTATTAATATGATGTTGGATTCGATTTGCAAGTATTTCTTCCATTTTCTTAGTATGGCTTGTAATTTTTTGCTGATGTCTAGGCATCTGATTAGGATGGTGAGTTTACTCAGATGCTCGATTTCTTTCTCTTTCACAGGGTTTTAGTGGCAGGAGGTTGTGTGTTACTGCTGTTCTTTTATTCTTGGTTCAATCTGTTCTGGGTCTTTAGGATTGACTATTTGTTGCTCAGATCTGGGCCCTGGGCCCAGTAATGGGTTGCAGACCTGCTTCCAAGGGCCTTGGAGTGGGAGTCTGTAAAGTCTGGAAAAAGCTTCTCCCACTTATTTACTTTTAATTTCTTCCATGTACCTCTTTGGTCTGCCAGCAGATGGTGCTGTTTGGCAGCCCTCTCAGTTCAGTGCAGCCTCTGAAAGTGTTTGCTGCAACATGGACTGGATGAATGTGACAGATGTTCTTGTCTGGAGGCTAAGAGCCTTGTAATTCAAACTTTCTCAGAGGCACTTCAGCCTTCACTGGCAGCCCCATCCATCCCAGGTAGGAAGTAATTCTACTCCCCTCTGCATCCTCAACAACCAGTCCTGGTCAGTAGAGAGGGAGATTGAAAGGGTCAGATTTCTTTAGTCCCTTGCTGGCTTCCAAGGTAAACAATGATGCGGCCCCACCCAGCCTAGAAGGGCTTGTGGGACACAGCAGACCAAATTTGTGGGTCAAAAGCTGAGTCAGCCTTAGGCTGTGTTCCTCTCTCTCCCCTTTCCAGGGGAGCTGGATCCCTGGGAACTCCTTTGTATTTAGCTGCTGGCCCTGAGACCTGAGAATTCAAAAGTGTCTATAGTATGGAGGAGGGTGCTGGCATTTGCAGCTTCAGTTTTTTTTTTTTTTTTTTTTTAAAGATTTTATTTATTTATTCATTTATCCCCCCCTTGCTGCCTGCGCTTGCTGGGCCAGCCAACCACGCCTTGCGGGCGGGCCCGCCCCCACCAGGAGGCCCCGGGAACCGAACCCGGGGCCTCCCACATGGCAAACGGGAGCCCCACTGATTGAGCCACAGCCGCCTCCCTGCAGTTTCAGTTTTTAACTCAGAGTTTTGCCATCATCTTTCTTTTCCTTTGCCCTTCTCTCCTCTGGGCCTTGTCCAGCCTTCCCATGGTGTCCTAAATCCTAGAACATTTTTTTACAGGCTGTTTCTGCCTGTCCTCTAGCTGTTTTTCTGGGAGAGAAATAAGACCTGTGTCTTTCTAGTCCACCATCTGCCTGGATGTCTACCAGTGTCTTCTTTTTTTTTTTAAAAGAAGATTTATTATTTATTTATCATCCCCCCTGCCCCCCCCTCCCCGCTTGTGCTCACTGTGTCCATTTTGCTTTGCATTTTTCTGTGTCCGCTTGTCTCTCTTTGTTGGGTAATCTTGCTGTGCCACACGGGCCAGCAGCTCACCGTGCAGCGCTGGCCGGCTTGCCTTCACCAGGAAGCCCTGAGAATCGAAGCTGGGGCCTCCCATATGGTAAACAGGAGCCCAGCCAATTGAGCCACAGCCGCTTCCCTACCAGTGTCATCTTAATGTCTTTTATTTCTTTAGACATGTTGTCCTTCAACTCCATGATCTGATTTAGGAGATTTGTATGAAACTCATTGACTAGCTGTTTTGGGTCCTGTGTCTTGCCTGGAGCTTCGATTGCCTGAGTCATATCTTCCTTCTTCTTAGTATGGCTTATAATTTTTTGCTGAGGTCTAGGCATCTGACTCTCATGCTAAGTTTACTCTGATGTTCTGTTTCTCTCTCTTGCTTAGGGATTTACTGTTAAGTAGCTAGCTGTGTGCTACCACTGTTCTTTGTCTCTTGGTTCAACTTGTTGTAGATATTTAGGATTGCTTTGTTTAACTGCTCAAACCAGGGCTAAGGAACTGGTAATGGGATATACACCAGTTTCCATGGGCCTTAGAGAGGGAGTCAGTAAAGGCACCTGCTTGTTTCTTTTCTGTATTTATTATTACTTTTCCCTTTTCATGCACTTTTCCAGTCTGGCCAGCAGATTGCACTCTTTGGTAGACCTCTCAGCTCAGACCTCAGGTGCTAGGGGCAAAAGGCATTCAGTGTAACTCCTCAGGTGGGTGGGTGGTGCAGAAGCAGTGTCATCAGGGCTGGTCAAGCCTTCCTAGAAGTCTCACCTGCCTTTTCTTTTAAGGTATCTTTTGAGGAATAGAAGTTTTAATTTTAATGTAGTCTAGCTTAACAATCTCTTCCTTTGTGATTAGTGCTTTCTATATCTGATTTAAATTTTGTTTTCCCTTTCTTTGGTTATGAAGACATTCTTCTCTATTATCTTCTAGAAATTTTGTTTTACTTTCACATTTAGATCTCCAACCCAGATGGAACAAGCTTTTATGTGCATAATGCCAGGTAGGAGTTAAGTTGCATTTTTGTTTTCCACATAGCTATCTAGTTGACTTAGCTCCATGTGTTGAAACTAAAGACTGTCCTTTCCCTCAGTGCTTTGCAGTTGGTATCTTTGTCATATATTAGTACCATATATGTGTGGGTTTTTTGTTTTGTTTTTTTGATTCTGTATTTTGTTCTTCTGGTCTATTTCTCTTTGTGCTATGCTACTCTGTCTTAATTACTATAGCTTTATAATAAGTCTTGGATTTTAAGAAAATAAGTTCTCCCATTTAATTTTTCTTCTTCAAGTTTGTTTTGGCATTTCTTGGCTCTTTGCAATTTTCATGGAAAATAAGCTTGTAAATTTTTGTTAAAAAACTACTGGGACTTTGGGATTTTATGTATCAATTTGAGGAGAACTGGTATTTGTTTTCAATTGAATCTTTTAATTCATGAACATCACATATCTCTCTCCTTATTTAGATCTTCTTTAATTTCTTTCAGTAATATTTTATAGTTTTCTGTGTAGAAGTGTTACTTCTCTTTTATGGATATTTTAATTATTTTTTGTGGCATTTGTTAATGGTATTTTAAATATATATATATATATATATTATTATTTTTTTTTTTTTCTAAGCCTTTCTTGCTGGTATGTGAAAATACAATTGATTGTGTTTTTAACTTTACTGAACTCAGTAATTCAAATAATTTATCTGGGGAATCTTTTGGTTTTTCCAAGCATTCAATCTGAAAATACTGACAGTTTCTTTATTTTCTAATGAATATGATATGTACATGTATGTATTAGTCAGCCTAAGGGGTGCTGATACAAAATACCAGAACTCTGTTGGCTTTTATAAAGGGTATTTATTTGGGCTAGAAGCTTACAGTCACAAGGCCATAAAGTGTAAGTTACTTCCCTCACCAAAGTCTGTTGCCATGTGTTGGAGCAAGATGGTTGCTGGTCTCTGCGAGGGTTCAGCCTTCCTCTTCCTCCTAAGAATCCGTTGTCCCAGCTCCTTCTGTTCTCAGTCTTAGGCTGGCATAAGCCATAGGCTGTCTCTTTTCCTGGGGCTGGTTTCTCTCCAGGCTCAGCTGCTCTGTTCTCTCCACAAGGTCAGCTGTAGACTCTCAGGCTATCTCTCTTCTGGGAGCCTCTGCTGTGTCTATGGAGCCATCTCTGTTCCTCTGTGTTCTTCTTCTGCCTAGGATCTCCAGTCCAGTGTTCACATATTTCAGAGTACTTTCAGCGTTCTACTGTGATTTCTTCGACCCATGGATTATTTAAGCTTGTTAACACCTTAGAGCCATTAATATTTTTTTGCAGAATGTTTTTGGGTTGTGGCTCTCTCTCAGTCTGACCTAATTTACTTTCTTTCTTGATATTTTTTGTCTGTTAATGGCATTCTTGTTTGTTCATCTAGTCCTTTATGGTTTAAAAAATGTCTTTTTACTGTAATTTTCAAAGACTTAGGATGGAAAATGGTGAGGTAGTAATGTGTGCCTATTCCGCCATTTTGATCCAGTCCTCTTGTTATATATTAAAAATAATAAAATAGAAAATGGTCAGATGTACAGTGATAAAAGTGATCATTCTTTTTTATTTTTATTTATTTTTACTTTATTTTGTACATTTAATAATTGAAAATATAAACAATTAAAAATTAAGAAATAAACACAGATGAATAAATATATACATTTCTCAATTAAATGTAATGGATACATATACCATTTTTTTTTAATCAAACAATATGTTACACAATATATTTGGTTCATAGTAACACATTCATACAGTATATGTCCTTTTGTGTCTGGCTTGCTTCATTCAACATAATGTCCTCCAGGTTCATCCATGTTATTATATGCTTTACGACTTCATTTCTTCTTACAGCTGTATAATATTCCATCGTGTGAATAGATCACAGTTTGTTTATCCATTCGTCTGTTGATGGACACCTGGGTTGTTTCCATCTTTTGGCAGTGGTGAATAATGTTGCTACGAATATTGGTGTGCAGATGTCTGTTCGTGTCACTGTTCTCAGTTCTTCTGGGTATATACCCAGTAGTGGTATTGCTGGGTCACGTGGCAAGTCTATATTCAACTTCCTTAGGAACTGCCAAACAGTCCTCCACAGTGGCTGTACCATTCTGCATTCCCACCAACAGTGAAAAAGTGTTCCTATCTCTCCACTTCCTCTCACATCATATTTGCATAGTGATTATTTCATTTTATTTCTTCCAGTTTTTACCAAAATATTAAATTTTACTTAATTTTAAAATTCACACGATGAGCGTTTTCTCATGTAATTATAAGCTACAAAATGGGGATTTCACTTTCTATTTTTATTTTTATTTTTATTTATTTTTTTTACTGGGAGGTCCCAGGGATCGAACCCGGGTCCCTCCATATGGGAGACGGACGCCCAACCAGTTGAGCCACATCCGACCCCGGGATTTCACTTTCTAAGACAATTTTCTGGGGCCTGTTCTTTTCTGACCCTCAGCTGGTGTTTCTACACTCAGTGTGACTTTGACGTGATGAGACGGCTGACTAAATAGGGAGATGCAGGCTAAGAGAAAAGGTCTATTCTTCTTGCCAGGCATAAGTTCCTATTGTATGGGCCAGAAATAGTCACCTCCCTATAAAGATTAGAGCTAATGTGTTGTTTCTTTTTTTTTTTTTTTTTTAAGTTATTTTACTTTAGTTTTAAAAATTAATTTTCTCTCCTCTCGCTTATAGTTCACTTAGCAGCCATGGAAGGCCACCTTCACTGTTTTAAGTTCCTACTCAGCAGAATGAGCCAAGAAACAGAAGCTTTAAAAGCCTTCAATGATAATGGAGAAAATGTATTGGACCTGGCCCAGAGGTTCTTCAAGCAGAACATTTTACAGTTTATTCAAGGGGCTGAGTATGAAGGAAATGATCCAGAAGATCAGGAAAGTAGGTAACAAACCTGAAGTATTTTAGCATATAATAAGTAGAATTGATGGAAAGAAAGCAGTTGTAAGAAAAATGTTATATTAAAATTTATTGCATATATGTGTTGTATTAATTAGCCAAAGGGGTGCTAATGTGAAATACCATTCTATGGTTTTATATTTTAGTTGTATATACCTGCAAAAACATATAGTATTATTGTTCTGTATATTTTTTAGGATAAGAGGCTAAACTGCTATAACAAAGAAATCCTAAATTCAGTGGCTTAAGTGGCACCTATTATGTGACAGCCTGGTTTGGAGAGTAAGTCCATGAAGTCATTCAGGGACTTGTGATCTTCTAAGTTCTCTCAGTTGTTGCTAGTCCAATCGTGGGTATAAGGCTAGGATGAGAGATTGCCAGTTCCATTGGCAAGAATGTAGTCACATGGCCATACCTATCATTAAGGAAGCCTAGAGAATTTAGTACCTAGCTGGGAAGTTTTTGTCCCAGTTGCAATTCCACTACTATTGAAGGAAGGGGATTTTGGGGTACAACTAGCTGTCTATGAAACATTTTTTAAAGCTTTCTAAAAAATGGGATAAAACATTACATATTCTTAGATTTGATTTTTTTCAAAGCTTGTTTTGTTTCTGAGATTAGATTGATATATATATATATATATATATTCTAGTTTATTCTTTTTAAGTGTTGCATAGCAATGTATTCTATTCTATGAAAACTATTATTTATCCATTCTCCAATTTCACATTTAGTTTGTTTGCAACTTTTCACTACTACAAACTATATGATAATGGATAATGTTGTACATCTCCTTACATATGTACAAGGATCTGTTTAGTGCAGTGCTACCTTTTTCACACACAACCTATGAAGAAAATAATATTTGTAATCCACACTGGGATCATTGAACTAGACTTCTTGGGGCACTGCCTGTCCTCTCTGAAGACAGAGTTAAGAGCTCCGCTTTCCTTTTAAAAAAATGTGAGAATAGTAGAACTTAATACCTGGAAGAATCCTTAGTGCTTATACAGCACAATGAAGACAAGATAAATTGCAAAGATACCTAATATCAAGCAAGTATCAGTTGTAGGGGATGGGGCATCTTTTCTTTAAAATGGCTGTATCTAAATATTTAGTTTCTACTTTAGTTTTAGGCTAAGATGTTCATATAGATTCCAATGTGAAAAAAATGACTCTAATAACATCTGAATTTGGTACTAGGAAAAGAATGTAAACAATATATAAATGAAAGCTCTTATTAAAATGAGTTGTCGACTTCCGGGAAGGTGGTAGACTAGAAAGACATGGGACTAGCTTCTCTCCCAGAAAAATAGCTAGAGGACAGGCAGAAACCATCTGTAAAAAAGTCTTCTAGGGTTTAGAATACCAGGGGAAGGCTGGACATTGCCCAGAAGAAAGAGGGGCAAGGTAAAAGAATTGTGATGGCAAAATGGTGAGTTAAACACCGCAGCTGCAACTGCTGGCATCCTCCCCAACCCCTATAGACACTTTTGAATTCTCAGGCCTTGGGGCTGACAGCTACAGACAAATGGGGACCCAGGGATCCACCTCACCAGGAAAGGGGAGAGAAAGGGGCATAGCTTAAGGCTGATTCAGGTTTTGACCCATAATTTGGCCTGCTGTGTCCCACAAGACCTGACAGGCCAGAGAGGCCACACCATTGTTTACACTGGAAGCCTACAAGCGACTAGAGATCTGACCTTCCCAATATCCCTCTCTATTGGCAGGGGCTGGTTGTTTAGGATGTAGAGGGGAGTGGAATTTTTTGTACTGTGGAAAAGGGAGGGGGCTGTAAGTGAATGTTGGAGAACTGCCTCTGAGAAAGTGTGAATTATGAGACTCTTAGCTTCCAGGCAGGAACCTCTGTCACATTGATCCAGTCTGTGTTGCCCCAGACACACTCTGAACAGGCATTGAACAGAGAGGGCTTCCAAACAGCACCATCTGCTGGCAGACCAAAGAAATGCATGTGAGGATATTAAGTAAATAGAGGCTTTTTTTTGGGCCTTTTAAGTCTCCCTCCCCAAGGCCCTAGAAAGCATGTCTGCAACCCATTATTGAGTCCAGGGCCCAGATTTGAGCAACTAACAGAGATAATCCTAAAGACCCAAAACAGGTTGAAACAAGAATCAAAGAACAGCAGTAGCACACAGCCTTCTGCCACTAAATCCCTAAGGAAGAGAGGGAAATTGAGTATCTGAGGACCTCACCATCCTAATCGGATGCCTAGACAGCAAAAAATTACAAACCGTACAAAGAAAGTGAAGGAAATAGCCCAAGAAAAATATATCAAAGGCCCAGAAGAAACATAGGAATTGAGATGACTAATCAACAAGATGCACACAAATTTCCAAAATCAAATTAATGAGTTGAAAGACAATATGAATAAAGAGGTAAAAGACATTAAGAAGAAACTGCATGAACACAAAGAAGAATTTCAAAACTTGAAAAGTAACAGAGCTCATGGGAGTGAAAGACATGATAGGTGAGATAAAAAAAAAAAAAAAAAAAACATTAGAGGGGGTGGATGTGGCTCAAATGGTTGGGCATCTGTCTCCCATATGGAGGGACCTGAGTTCGATCCCTGGGACCTCCCAGTAAAATAAAGGAAAATATAGAAAGTGCGCCGCCAGGCCCTGCGAGCGGGTCGGCCCCCAGTCCCCACTGAGCCACACAGCAAGATGATGAAGTAACAGGAGAGTGACACAAGGAAGAGCCAAGATGAGATGTGCTGAAAAAAAAAATAGGAACTAAGGTAGTACAGGTGGCAGGATGCCTCTCTTCCACATCGGAGGTTCCCAGGATTGAATCCTGGTGAATACAGGAGGAGAAGGGTGAGAAGAGAGGGCAGGAAACAGGCACAGAGAATTACCCAGCGAATGGACACAAAAACAGCAAAAAATGGGGGTGGGGGTGGGGTAAAAATGGATAAAAGTAAATAAATAAGTCTTTAAAAAAAAACAGAGACATAGAACAGCAGATAAAAAATGATAGAAGAAAGAATAAGTGATAGAGAAGACAGAACAGCTGAAATTGAAGAGAGAAAAGAACACAGAGAGAAAAGAATAGAAAAAATGAGCAGGGGATCAGGGAGTTTTGAATAATAACATGAAACACAACAACATACATGTCATGGGAGTTCCAGAAGATGAGAAGGGAAAGGGGCAAAAAGAGCATTTGAGGAATTAATAGCTGAAAATTTCCCAACTCTCACGAAAGAAATGAACTTAGATGTCCAAGAAGTGCAGTGTACCCCAATCAGAATAAATGTGAATAGACCTCCAAGACATGTACTATTCAAAATGTGATATGTCAAAGATAAAGAGAAAATTCTGAGAGCAGCAAGGGAGAGGCAAACCATCCCATACAAGGGACATCCAGTAAGACTTAGCGCACATTACTCATCAGAAACTATGGAGGTGAGAAGGCAATAGTATGATACAATTAGGATACTGAAAGAGAAAAATTGCCAGCCAAGAATTCTTTATCCAGCAAAATTGTCCTTCAAATATGAAGATGAGTTTCAAACATTCACAAACAAACAGGAACTAAGAGAGTTCATAAAAAAGAATCCACCTTTGTAGGAAGTATTAAAGGGACCCTTACAGCCTACAAGAAAAAGATGGGAGAGGAGCCTTGGAGGAGTGTGTAGGAGAGAGAATAGGAGAAAGGATAACCAAAAGAGTAAAAAGACAGACAAAACTAAAATATGACACATGAAAAACAAAGAATAAAATTGTGGAAGTAAGTAACACATTTACAATAATATCATTGAATCAGAATAGATTAAACTCCCCAATTAAAAGATATGGGCTGGTATTGTGAGAATTTTGATTTTTACCCACAATAAAAATAAATTAAAAAAAAAAAAAAAAGATATGGGCTGGGGGAGCGGATGTGGCTCAAGCGGTTGAGTGCCTACCTCCTACATAGGACGTCCTGCGTTCGGTTCCTGGTACCTCCTTAAAAGAAAAATGAAAAGCAAACAACAAGCAAAACAAATGAGAAAACTAACTCAGGGGAGCCATTGTGGCTCAGTGGTTGAGTGCCACCTTCCCATATATGAGATCCCAGGTTCAATCCCTGGCCCCTGGTATGTTAAAAAAAAAGAAAGAAATTTGCTACGAAATGGATGAAAAAACATGAGCCATCCATATGCTGCCTACAAGAGACTCCCCTTAGATCCAGGGATACAAACTGGCTGAAACGAAAAGATTGGAAAAAGATATTCCACTCAAACAGTAACCAAAAAAAGAGCAGGGGTAGCTGTGCTAATATCAGACAAAACAGACTTTAGATGCAGAAAAGTTATAAGAGATACAGAAGACCATTATATATTAATAAAAAGGACAGTCCATCAGGAAGAAATAACAGTCATAAATATCTATGTACCTAATCAGGGTGCCCCAAAATACATGAGGCAAACTCTGGCAAAACTGCAGGGGGAAATAAACATCTCTACAATAATAGCTGGAGATTTCAACACCACTCATATCATTAGATAGAGCAACTAAACAGAAGATCAACAAGGAAACAGACAACTTGAACAATATGATAAATGAGCTAACCTAACAGACATACAGATCGTTGCACCCAAACTCAGTGGGTTATACATTCGTCTCAGTGCTCATGGATCCTTCTCCAGGATAGACCACATGATAGGTCACAATGCAGGTCTCAATAAATATAAAAAGATTGAAATTATGCAAAGCACCTTCTCAGATCATAATGGAATGAAACTGGAAATCAGTAATAGATGGGAAAGAGGTAAATTTGCAAATGTGTGGACACTGAACAACACACTCCTAAATAATCAGTGGGTCAAAGAAGAAATTGTAAGTGAAAATAGTAAATATATTGAGACAAATGAAAACGAGAACACAACATATTAAAACTATGGGATACAACGAAGGCAGTCCTGAGAGGGAGATTTATAGCTCTAAACAACTATATTAAAAAAAGAGGGGAGCAGATGTGGCTCAAGTAGTTCAGCACCTGCCTCTCACATGGGAGGTCCCAGGTTCTGTTCCCAGGGCTCCTAAAGAAAACAAACAAACAACAAGCAGACAACGAGCAGACAAGGAACAAAAACAATGAGCAGACAATGAGCAAAAAAAACCAAATGAGCAGGGAGCAGATGTGGCTCAGTGGTTGAGCGTCAGCATCCCTCATACAAGGCCCTGGGTTCAATCCTCCATCCAGGTACCTCAAAACAAACAAACAAACAAACAAACAAGCAAACAAAAAAACTAAAATCAAAGATCTAACTGAACAACTAGAGAAACTAGACAAGAACAGCAAACCATTCCCAAAGCAAGCAGAAGAAAAGATAAAGATTAGAGCAGAAATAAATGAAGTGAGAACAACAACAACAACAACAAAATAGAGAAAATAAACAAGTCCAAAAGCTCATTCTTTGAAAAAAATCAATAATATTGACAAACTCTTAGCTAGACTAACCCAGAAAAGAAGAGAGAAGATGCAAATAAATAAAATCAGAAGTGAAAGGTGGAAAATTATGACTGACCCCACAGAAATAAAAAGGATCATAGGAGGATATTTTGAGAAACTGTATGCCAACAAACTAGGCAACCTAGATGAAATGGACAAATTCCTAGAAATGCACAAACAACATATACTGATGCTACAAGAAATACAAGAACTTAACAAACCAATCACATTTATTTTTTTAAAAAGAATTATATGCCAGTGTTTTTTTTTTAAAGATTTATTTATTTATTTATTTATTTATTTATTTATTTATTTATTTATTTATTTATTTATTTATTTATTTATTCCCTCCCACCCCCCACCCCAAGATGGCTCCTTCATCTGTCTGTTCATTGCTTGCACTTGCTGTCTACTTGCTGTATCTGCTCGTCTTCCCTAGGAGGCACCAGGAACCCAACCTGGGACCTTCCATGCGGAAGGCGGCACCCAATCGCCTGAGCCACATCCACCCCACCCCCAATCACATTTCAAGAGTTTGAATCAGTCCTCAAAAATCTTCCAACAAAGAAAAGTTCAAGACAAATACTACTCAAAACCTCACAGGTAAATACTACCAAGCATTTCAAGAAGTAACACCAATACTGTTTAAACTCTTTCAAAAAATTGAAAAGGAGGAAAAATTATCCAACACATTTTATGAAGCCAACATCACCCTAATACCAAAGTCAGATAAAGGCACTAAAAGAAAATTACAGACCAATGTCTCTAATGAACACTAATGAAAAAATTCTAAAGAAAATACTTTCGAATAGAATCCAACAGCATATAAAAGGACTTACAGGTGAGGCCAATGAGGCAGCTGGCAGGCAGCGGGCGGGCCAAGCCGCCAGGCCCAGGCAGATGGCAGCAGCCCTGCCTCGCCTCCAGCTCGGGGCGCCCAGGA
Source organism: Tolypeutes matacus (assembly GCA_026826555.1). NCBI lineage: Eukaryota > Metazoa > Chordata > Mammalia > Cingulata > Chlamyphoridae > Tolypeutes > Tolypeutes matacus. The sequence continues at coordinate 13,093,211 of JAKSZT010031676.1, forward strand.
CAGGGGACTCCGTCTCCCCGCTCCCTCCAGCCTGCCTCCCCTCCTTGCAAAGTATTGTAGACCGAGGCGCCATGGATAGGAGAATTGTGGGTGAAACAGAAAATGGAGATGCCTTCCTTGACCTGAAGAAATCCTCCCATCGCTATACAAAAGAGCTCTTGGATATGAAAGAACGCCCCCATTCCAAACAAAGGCCATCATGTCTCTCTTAAAAATGTGACAGGAATATATCCAGAAGAATTGAAAACTGTGATGTGAACAGACATCTGCACATCGATCCTAGCGGCGTTATTCACAATTGTCACAAGATGGAAACAACCCAAGTGTCCACCAACCGATGAATGGATAAACAAAACGTGGTATATACATACGATGGAATACTATGCTGCTGTAAGAAGAAATGAAAATGGGACATATATGATAACTTGGATGAACCTTGAAGACATTATGCTGAGTGAAATAAGCCAGACAAAAAAGGACAAATATTGCATGGTCTCACTAATATGAACTAAATATGAAGAATGAATACATGGAGTTAAAACCCTAGAGTATAGGTTATAGGTTGAGAAGAACTACTGACACTTAATGTATATAGAAATTTTAATTAGCTTAACTGTAAAAGTGTGGAAATGGATAGAGTTGATGGTAACACATAGTGAGTAGCAGCTGGTTTATAAATGGGATTATGGCTGAAAAGGTAGTCTAGGGATGAAAAGATCAATTGAAAGAATGCTAGAGAATAATCTAGGGACTGAATAACACATTGAATCCCTAGGAGGATGAGAATTGTGGTTAATAGTACAGGTACAAGAATGTCCTTGTATAAACTATAATGGATATACATAACTATTACAGGGTGGTGGGGATGTAGAAAAGCATGGGAAAAATACAATTAATATAACCAATGGACTATAGTTAACAGCAATACTGTAATATTCTTGCATCAATGCCAAATATGTACTGTGTTAATAATAAGGGGGTATGGAAAAAAAATTGCCAAATGTATGCTATGGACCATAGTTAGTGGTCATAGTCTGATGATCTTATCTCATAATCTGTAACAAATGTTCCACAGTGGTGTGGTGTGTTGGTGAAGGGTAGTTGTATGGGAATTCCACAAATGTGCATGATTGTTTTGTAAGTTCACAACTTTTGTAATAAAAATATATTTTAAAAAATTTTTTAAAAAATTAAAAAAAGACATATACACCATTACCAAGTGGGATTTCTTCCTGGTATGCAAGGCTGGTTCAATGTGAGAAAATCAATTTAATGTAATATACCACATTAACAAAATGAAGGGAAAAAACACACACAATCATTTCAATCAATGCAGAAAAGGCATTTGACAAAATCCAGCATCCTTTCTTGATAAAAACAGTTCAAAAGACAGGAAAATTCTTCAATATGCTATAAGGCATATATGAAAAACCTGCAGTCAACATCATACTCAGTGGGGAAAGGTTGAAAGCTTTCTCTCTAAGATTGGAAACATGACAAGGATGCCCACTATCAGCATTGTTATTCAACATTTTACTAGTAGTTCTACTAGAGCAATTAGGCAAGAAAATAAAAGGCATCCAAATAGGAAAAGAGGAAGTAAAACTCTTATTTGTGCATGACATGATCCTATATTTAGAAAATTCTGAAGTGTCTCCAACAAAGCTACTTGAGCTAATAAATGAGTTCAGCAAAAAAGAGTGATGTAGGAGGACTTTCACTGCCTGACCTTGAAACATATTACAAAGCTACAGTGGTCAAAACAGCATGGTATTGGCATAAAGACAGACACATCAATCAGTGGAATAGAAATGAGAGTCCAGAAATAAATCCTCACCTCTATGGTCAACTGTTTTCGACAAACCTTCCAAAACAGTCTCTTCGACAAATGGTGCTGGGAGAACCGGGTGTTCATAACCAAAAGATTGTAAGAAGACCCCATCTCACTCTGTATACAAGAATCAACTCAAAATGGATCAAAGACCTAAATATAAAAGCCAAGACCATAAAACCACTAGAAGAAAATGTAGGGAAACATCTTCAAGATCATGTGTGAAGTGATAGTTTCTTGGATCTTACACCCGAAGCACAAGCAACAAAAGAAGAAATAGATAAATGGGACCTCCTCAAAATTAAACACTTCTGTGCCTCAAAGGACTTTGTCAAAAGGGTGAAAAGGCAGCCAACTCAATGGGAGAAATTATTTGGAAATCACATACTGTATAAGTGTTCAATATCCATGATATATAGGGGAGATGCTACAACTCAACAATAAAGAGACAAATGACCTGATTAAAAAATGGGCAAAAGACTTGAATAGACATTTGTCCAGAGAAGAAATACAAATGGTAAGAAAAAAAAAAAGAAAAATGTTCGACTTCACTAGTGATTAGGGAAATGCAAATCAAAGCTGCAATAAGATGGATAAACTGTGGTGTATTCACACAATGGAATATTATGCAACTGTAAGAATGAAGTTGTGAAGCATATGACAACATGGATTTACCTGGAGGATAGTATGTTGAGTGAAGTGAGCCAGATACAGAAGGACAAATACTGTATGATTGTGCTATTATGAGCTAAATATATTGTGTAATCTCATGGAGTTAATAACTTGAATGTGGGTCACCAGAAAATAAAATGATGTTAGAGTTAGAACGCTTGAGGGTTAATTGTGCAGAATTGGTAAAAACCATGTGTGTTAATCTTTGGAAATGAATAGAAAAGGTAAAAGCCCAACATAATGTTAGTAACTAGCAGTATTATTATGTGAGTATGAAAGTGGTTTAAAGGAAAAGTCTAAGGTCATGTATATTACTAAAAGGAAAGCTAAAAAATGGAACATGGGACTGTGTAGAATAGCAAAACCTCATGTGAAATATGAATATGGGTAATATTGCATATATAAGGCTCTTTCTTTGAAACTGAACAAATTTATGTTAATACTACAAGATGTTAATATCAGACAAAAAGACATTGTACTATGTGAAAGAAACCAGACACAAAGTACTACATATTGTATGATCCCATTTACATAAAATGTAAACATAAATCAATTCATAAAATTAGATTAGTGGTTATATAGGGCTTGGGAAGAACTACTAAGTGGTGTGGAATTTTTCTTTTTGGAGTAACGAAATTGTTCTAAAATTTATTGTGGTGATGAATGCACAACGTTGTGATATACTAATAGCCATTGATTGTACACTTTGTATAGATCATATGGTATGTAAATATATCTCAGTGAAACTGCTTTGATAAATAAATAATTGTACAAGAATAGCTTGAAATAGTTATGTTCAGCAGAGGAACCATAGAGAGATTGAGAGGTGAACAATTTTCTTGTTTGTTTTTTATTATTATTATTGAAATAATGAAAATCTTTAATAATGATTGAAGTGATGAATGTACAACTATGTGATTATACCAAATACCACTGATGGTACACTTTTGATGAATTGTATGCTTTATTAATATGTATCAATAAAACTGATTTGTTTTAAAAAAATGAGTTGTCATCTTTCTAGTCCCAGAAGACCAGCCTAATTGGCCATTACCAGAAAATTAAACAGATAGTTTATCTTTTCCGTTCTCACAAGATGGAACCTTACTGGAGGAATACATTAAAAGGGCTCAGCCCCCAGAGAGAGTAGAATCTACTGATTTAACATCAATTTTCTAAAAAAATTAAAAATCTTTAGGATTTCCATATTTTTTGATCTAAAAATTCACAATTAAACTGAAAATTTGAGCAGGTTGCATTCTCTAACATATATGGAAAAAGATAAATTATGTTTTTTAGACCTTTACTACTTAAATAGTAAATGTTTTTCAGAATACAATTGAAAGGTTTTCCACTTGAAATAGCAATTCTAACATAACTGTAATTTCAGTTTGAGCTCTAAATTTTGAAACAGCTTAGATTCAAATCTTCTAATACTAAATATAAAGTTAAAGCAAGCAAGCTTTTGGGAAGAACTTTAGGTATGAAGTTTTGATGTTTACATTACACTTACTCATTTAAAATGAAAAAGTATACATAGTTTACCTTTGGGTTTAAATCAGTTTGATGTCTAAAACCTAAAATCATAATAATGCTGCCCTTTAGTAAAAAGAAGGGAGGGGGTTTCATGATGGAAAACCAAAAGCTTATCTGTTTTATAAATATCTTTTTTCATTCTTTTGGATATGAATATCCAGTTCTCCCACCACTTTTTGTTGAAGAGACTGTTTTGAATGTACTTGATAGCCTTATCAAAAATCAGTTGATCATAGAAGTTTCTGAACTCTCAATTCGATTCCATTGGTCAATATCTCTATGTTGCCATACTATTTTGACCACTGTAGCTTTGTAATATGTTTTAAAGTCACAAGTGTGAGTCCTCCAACTTTATTCTTCTTTTTTCAAGATATTTTTGGCTCTTTGGGGCCCCTTACCCTTACAAATAAATTTGGTAACTGGCTTTTCCATATCTACAAGGTAGGCTGTTGGAATTTTTATTGGGATTGCATTGAATCCGTGAATCATTTTGGGTAGAATTGACATCTTAATGATATTTAGTATTTCAATCTGTAGCCGTTTGGCAATTTGATGTAATTATGAATTCCAAAAATATAATTGGATCATGCTTGTAAACTGATCTGTTAATCTGGGCATGATTAAGTTATGGTTAGGGTGTTGACTGGGCCATGTCAGTAGGGCGTTGAGCTCCACTCCTTGGTGGGTGAGGGAATCGAATATAAAAGGCAAGGCAAAGGACAGAGGGAGCAATTTTTGAGAAGCAATTTTTTTTTTTTTTTTTTTTTTACCGGGAGGTCCCGGGGATCGAACCCAGGTCCCTCCATATGGGAGACGGACGCCCGACCAGTTGAGCCACATCCACCCCCTTGAGAAGCAATTTTGATGTTGGAGTTTTGATGTTGGAGAGAAGGCCCCAGGAGAAGAGAAGTGAGCCGTTCGCCTGATAGTCTACCGCTGACCTTTTGGAGGAATTAGAGGAGCTAAGCCCGGAGAGAAACGCAGCCCGGGGGAAGAGAGGAACCCAAGAAGCCTGAACCCTGGCAAACGTCAGCAGCTGTCTTGCTCCAACATGTGGCAATGGACTTTGGTGAGAGAAGAAACCTAATGCTTTATGGCCTGGTATCTGTGGACTTCAGCCCCAAATAAATACCCTTTATAAAGATCAACCAATCTCTGGTATTTTGCATTAGTGCCCCTTTGGCTGACTAATACACAATCCATGAACATGAATGCCCTCCCATTTATATGGGTCTTTGGTTTCTTTTAGCAATGTTATGTAGATTTCTGAATACAGGTCCTGTATATCCTCAGTTAAATTTATTCCTAGATTAAAAAAATTTTTAAATTGCGATTGCAAATGAAATATTTATTTATTTTTTATTTCCTCCTCAGATTGCTCATTACTATTGTCTTAGTTTGCCAAAGGGCCACTGATGCAAAGTACCAGAAATTGGTTGTTTTTTTTTTTTCCACCAGCAAGTAAGTCATCCATTTTTACTTTTCCATGTTTTCTTCTTATCTACTTATATATAGGTAGTACAGATACACACACACACACACACACACACGCATTTGTGTGTCTGGAAATGAACAGAACATGGCTCTGAAGTCAGACATACTTGGGTTCAGATCCAGTTTCCCCCTTTTACCAAATGCATGGCCTTGAGTATGTAACAACTTCTCTGAGGCCTGATTTCCTCATCTGCACAAAAGGGATAACAATATTAACTACTTCATAGGGTCATTTGGGAATCAAATAAAGTGAAATAGTACATGGGAAATGCCTCTTACAGCATCTGCTCCATAGCAGGTGTTTGATAAAGAGTAGACCAAATTATTGGCATCGATTCTTTTTTTTTTTTTAGATTCACTCATTTTTTTTTTTTTTTTTACATTTCTCAATTAAATGTAATGATACATATAAATTTTTTTTTGAATCAAACAATATATTACACAATATATTTGGCTCATAGTAACGCACTCATACAGTATTTGTCCTTTTGTGTCTGGCTTGCTTCACTCAACATAATGTCCTCCAGGTTCATCCATGTTGCCATATGCTTTATGACTTCATTTCTTCTTACAGCTGCATAATATTCCATTGTGTGAATAGACCACAGTTTGTTTATCCATTCGTCTGTTGATGGACACCTGGGTTGTTTCCAACTTTTGGCAATGGTGAATAATGTTGCTGTGAACATTGGTGTGCAGATGTCTGTTCATGTCACTGCTCTCAGTTCTTCTGGGTATATACCCAGTAGTGGTATTGCAGGGTCACATGGCAAGTCTATATTCAACTTCTTTAGGAACTTCCAAACAGTCCTCCATAGTGGTTATACCATCCTGCATTCCCACCAAGAGTGAAGAAGTGTTCCTATCTCTCCACATCCTCTCCAACACTTGTAGTTCTCTGTCTTTTTCATAGTGGCCATTCTGATAGGTGTGAAATGATATCTCATTGTAGTTTTGATTTGCATTTCCCTAATCATGAGTGATGTTGAGCATTTCTTCATGTGTTTTTTTGCCATTTGTATTTCTTCTTCGGAGAAATGTCTATTCAAGTCTTTGGCCCATTTTTTAATTGGGTCATTTGTCTTTTTATTGTTGAGTTGTAACATCTCTTTATATATCCTGGATATTAAACCCTTATCAGATATGTGATTTCCAAATATTTTTTCCCATTGAGTTGACTGCCTTTTAACCCTTCTGACAAAGTCCTGTGAGGTGCAAAAGTGTTGAATTTTGAGGAGGTCCCATTTATCTATTTTTCCTTTTGTTGCACGTGCTTTGGGTGTGAGGTCCAAGAAACCACCACCTACTACAAGGTCTTGAAGATGTTTCCCTATATTTTCTTCTAGTAGTTTTATGGTCCTGGCTTTTATATTTAGATCTTTGATCCATTTTGAGTTGATTATTGTATAGGGGGTGAGATAGGGGTCCTCTTTCATTCTTTTGGTAATAGATATCCAGTTCTCCCAACACCATTTGTTGAAGAGACTGTTTTCTCCCATTAGCATGGGCTTGGTAGGTTTGTCAAAAACCAGTTGACTGTATAGGTGAGGGTATATTTCTGGATTCTCAATTCTATTCCATTGATCGATGTGTCTATCTTTATGCCAGTACCATGCTGTTTTGACCACTGTAGCTTTGTACTATGTTTCAAGGTCAGACAGTGAAATTCCTCCCACATTGCTCTTCTTTTTTAGAATGCTTTTGGCGATTCGGGTGCACTTACCCTTCCAGATGAATTTGGTAATTGCCTTCTCTAATTCTGTAAAGTAAGCTGTTGGGATTTTGATTGGTATTGCATTGAATCTATAAATCAGTTTGGGCAAGATTGACATTTTCACTATATTTATTCTTCCAATCCATGAACACGGAATGTCTTTCCATTTGTTTAGGTTTTTTAAAATTTCTTTTAGTATTCTTTTAGTGGTTTTATAGTTTTCTGCATATAGGTCCTGTACTTCTTTGGTTAAATTAACTCCTAGGTATTTGAGTCTTTTTGTTGCTATTGAAAATGGAATTTTCCCCCTGATTTCCTCCTCAGATTGTTCAGTACTAGTGTACAAAAACATTACTGATTTTTGCGTGTTGATCTTGTATCCTGCCACTTTGCTGAACTCATTTATTAGTTCAAGTAGCTTTGTTGTGGATACTTCAGGATTTTCTAAGTACAGGATCATGTCATCCGCAAACAGTGAGAGTTTTACTTCCTCTTTTCCTATTTGGACGCCTTTAATTTTTTTGTCTTGTCTAATTGCGTTAGCTAGAACTTCTAGTACAATGTTGAAAAGCAATGGTGACAGTGGGCATACTTGTCTTGTTCCCGATCTTAGAGGTAAAGATTTCAACCTTTCCCCATTGAGTATGATGCTGGCTGTGGGCTTTCCATATATGCCTTTTATCATATTGAGGAATTTTCCTTTTATTCCTATCTTTTGAAGTGTTTTTACCAAAAAAGGATGCTGGATTTTGTCAAATGCCTTTTCTGCATCTATTGAGATGATCATATGTTTTTTTCACTTCAGTTTGTTGATGTGGTATATTACATTGCTTGATTTTTTCGTGTTGAACCAGCCTTGCATACCAGGAATAAATCCCACTTGGTCGTGATGTATAATTCTTTTGATATGCATCTATGTTCATTAGAGAGATTGGTCTGTAATTTTCTTTTCTTGTGGAATCTTTATCTGGCTTTGGTATTATGGTGATGTTGGCTTTGTAAAATGTGTTGGGTAATTTTCCGTCCTCTTCAATTTTTTGGAAGAGTTTAAACAGGATTGGTGTTAATTCTTTTTGAAATGTTTGGTAGAATTCACCGTGAAGCTATCTGGTCCTGGAAGATTTTTGATGATGGATTCAATCTCCTTAATTGTGATTGGTTTGTTAACTTCTTGTATTTCTTGTAGTGTCAGTGTAGGTTGGTTGTATGTTTCTAGAAATTAGTCCATTTCATCTAGGTTATCTAGTTTGTTGGCATATAGTTTCTCATAATATCTTCTTATGATTCTTTTTATTTCTGTGAGGTCATTTGCAACTTCCCCTCTTTCATTTCTGATTGTATTTATTTGCATCTTCTCTCTTTTTTTCTTTGTTAGTCTAGCGAGGGGTTTGTTAATTTTATTGATCTTCTCAAAGAACCAGCTTTTGGTTTTGTTGATTTTCTCTGTTGTTTTTCTGTTCTCATTTTCATTTATTTCTGCTTTAATCTTTATTATTTCTTTCCTTCTCCTTGCTTTGGGATTGGTTTGCTGTTCTTTTTCTAGTTTCTTTTAGTTGTTCAGTTAAATCTTTGAGTTTAGCTCTTTCTTGTTTTTTAATATAGGTATTTAGGGTTATAAATTTCCGTCTCAAGACTGCCTCCGCTGTATCCCATAAGTTTTGATACGTTGTGTTCTCATTTTCATTTGTCTCAATATATTTACTGATTTCACTTGCAATTTCTTCTTTGACCCACTGAGTATTTAGGAGTGTGTTGTTCAGTCTCCACACATTTGCAAATTTACTTTCTTCCTGTCAATTATTGATTTCTAGTTTCATTCCGTTATGATCTGAGAAGGTGCTTTGTATAATTTCAGTCTTTTTGTATTCATTGAAAGCTGTATTGTGACCTAACATGTGGTCTATCCTGGAGAAAGATCCATGGGCACTTAGAAGAATGTATAACCCGCTGAGTTTGGATGCAACGTTCTGTATATGTCTGTTAGGTCTAATTTGTTTATCATATTGTTCAAGTTCTCTGTTTCCTTGTTGATCTTCTGTCTAGTTGTTCTATCTAATGATGTGAGTGGGGTGTTGAAGTCTCCAACGGTTATTGTAGAAATGTCTATTTCTCCCTTCAGTTTTGCCAGAGTTTGTCTCATATATTTTGGGGTACCCTGGTTAGGTGCGTAGATATCTATGGCTGTTATATCTTCCTGGTGGATCATCCCTTTTATTAATATCTAATGGCCTTCTGTATCTCATAACTTTTTTTGCATTTAAAGTCTGTTTTGTCTGATATTAGTATAGCTACTCCTGCTCTTTTCTGGTTACTATTCGCGTGAAGTATCTTTTTCCAACCTTTCACTTTCAGCCGATTTGTATCCTTGGGTCTAAGGTGAATTTCTTGTAGCAGCATATGGATGGCTCATGTTTTTTTTTTTATCTACTCTGTCAGCCTGTATCTTTTGTTTGGGGAGTTTAATCCATTCACATTCAGTGATATTACTGTAAATGCACTGTTTACTTCCTCCATTTTATTCTTTGGTTTTCATATGTCCTCTTGTTTTTATCTTTCTTTTTACTCTTTTGGTTATCTTTTCTGCTATTCTTTCTTCTATACTCTCGTCCAAGCCTCTCTATCCTGTCCATTTCTTTCAGTTTCTAAGGCTTCCTTTAATATTTCCTAAAAAGGTGGATTCTTTTTTGCAAACTCTCTTAGTTTCTGTTTGTTTGTGAATACTTTATACTCACCTTCATATTTGAAGGACAGTTTTGCTGGATAAAGAATTCTCAGCTGGCAGTTTTTCTCTTTCATTTTCCTTATTGTATCATACCACTGTCTTCTCACCTCCATGGTTTCTGAAGAGAAATCTGCATTGAGTCTTACTGGACATCCCTTGTACATGATCGTTTGCTTCTCTCTTGCTGCTCTGAGAATTTTCTCTTTATCTTTTACATTTGACATTCTAGTAGTATGTGTCTTGGCATAGGTCTATTTGGATTTATTCTCATTGGGGTATGGTGTGCTTCTTGGGCATGTAAGTTCATTTCTTTCGTGAGAGTTGGGAAATTTTCAGCTATGATTTCCTCAACTACTCTTTCTGCCCCTTTTCCCTTCTCTTCCCCTTCTGGAATTCCCATGACACGTGTGTTGTTGCATTTTGTGTTGTCATTCAACTCTCTGAGCCCCTGCTCAATTTTTTCCATTCTTTTCTCTCTCTGTTCTTTTCTCTCTTCAATTTTAGCTGCTCTGTCTTCAGTATCACTTATTCTTTCTTCTATCATTTCGAGTCTGCTGTTGCATGCCTCAAATGTGTTTTTGGCTTCACCTATTGTGTCTTTCATTCCCATGAACTCCGTTACTTTTCTGTTCAGGATTTCAAATTCTTCTTTGCATTCTCTCAATGTCTTCTTGATGTCATTTATCTCTTTTAACTATATTGTCTTTCATCTCATTAATTTGATTTTGGAAATTTGTGCTCATCTCGCTGATTAGTTCTCTCAAATTCTGTATCTCTTCTGGGACTTTGATGTATTCCTTTTCTTGGGCCATGTCTTCTATTTTCTTAGTATGGCTCATAATTTTTTGCTGGTGTTTAGGCATCTGGTTAGGATGTAGTTTACTTAGATGCTCACTCTCTTTCTCCTTTATAGGGATTTAGTGGCAGGAGGCTGTGAGTTATCAAAGCTTTTTGATTTTTGGCTCAACCTTGATTGTTAGGATTGTCCTGCTGGTTGCTCAAAACTGGGCACTGGACCCGGCAATTGGTTGTAGAGTCGCTTCATAGGGCCTTGGGCAGGGAGGCTATAGAGGCCAAGAAAAGGTTCTCTTATTTATTTTTAATTTTCTTATGTGCCCTTCCTGGGTTTGCCAGGAGATGGCGCTCGTTGACAGCTCTCAATTCAATGCCTGGTCGGAGTGTATTTGTTGTGACACAGACCAGATCAGTGTGATAGAGCTTCCTGTCTGGGGGCTAAGAGCCTTGTAATTCAAACTTTCTGAGATAGTTCTCCAGTCTTCTCTGGCAGCCCCCTCCCTTTTCCCAGCTTGGATATATTTCCACTCCTCTCTGAGTCTTCAACAATCAGTCCCTGTTAGTAGAGGAGGAGATTGGGAGGTTTGGATATCTTTAGCCCCTTGCAGGCTCCAAGGCAAACAATGGCGCAGCCCCACCGGGCCTTGAAGGGCTCTTGGGACAGGGCAGACCAAACCTGGGAGTCAAAAGCAGGGTCAGCCCCAAGTTCTCTCTCCCCTCTCCTGTGGAGTCCTCAACAATTAGTCCAGGCTAGAAGAGAGGGAGATTGGGAGGGTCAGATTTCTCCAGTCCTTCCTAGGTTCCCAGGGCAAACCACCATGTGGAAGGGTCCGTGGGGCTCCATAGCCCAAATTTGTGGGTCAGAACCTGAGTCAGCCTTAGGCTGTGTCCCTCTCTCTCCCCTTTCCTTGGGTGGTAGATCCCTGGAGCCCCCTTTGTCTGTAGTGGCAGGCCCAGAGGCCCAAGAATTCTAAAGATTGTGGGGGAGGGTGACGGCAGAAGTAGCCGCTGCTGGTTCCAACCCACGATTCTGTCGTCGCGATTTCCCTCTTTTGTCCCTCTCTCCTCTGGGTAGTATGCAGCTTTCACCTGCTGTCCTAAACCCTAGAAGATCTTTTTTGGGGCTGTTTCAGCCTGTCCTCTAGCTATTTTTTTCTATAGTGTATTTTTGAAATAAAATTTTGTCGAAGTATGTCATCCATACATGAACATATATAAATAATAAGTGTATAGTAAAAGTTGTGGAATTTGCAAAACAAACCTGCATATCATTTATACAGGGCTCCCATACATTACCCCACCATCAGCACCTTGCATTGTTGTGAAACAATTGTAACAAACTATGAAAGAGCATCATCAAAACATTACTACTGACTGTATAGCCCATATCTTACATTTGGTGTGTTTTTCCCCCAACCCACCTGGTTAATGGCACCCTGTATTATTATTAATATACTTGTTATAGTTCATGAGAGAATGTTCTCATATTTGTTCTGTCAACCACAGTCCATCTTCCACCACAGGATTCATTGTGTTATACAGTCCCTTGCTTTGTACAGTCCATTCATAGTGTATACTCAGTGGCTCTTATATTCATCACAGAGTTGTGCTGATGAGCATTTGGATTGTTTCCAGTTTTGAGCTATTATAATAAAGCTACTGTAAATATTTATGTAGATATTTGTTTGCATTTCTCTTGGTAAATATCTAGGAGTAGGGTTTATGGTAGGTTTATATTTAACTTTAAGAAACTGTCAGAATGTTTTCCAAAGTAATTGTATCCCTTATATCACCACCAGACCAATCTATGGAATATTTGACTATCACAAACTGAGCAAGATATGATTTCTTCTGGGAGTTTTATAGTTTTAGCTTTTTCAGTTAGATCTTCAATTTATGTCAAGTTAATTTTGGGATATGGAGTGAATAAAGTGTTGATTAAAAAAAATATATATATATATATATATTTACATATGCCAATTGTTCTAACACCATTTTTGGAAAGATTTCTCTTTCCCATTGAAATATCTTGGCACCTTTGTCAAAAACCTTTTGCCCAGATATTTGTGAACCTATTTCTGGCATCTGTATTCTGTCATATTGATATATATATCTACTTTTTTGCCAGTACTACACTGGATTATTGTAGCTTTATAGTAAGTCTTAAACCAGTGTAAATCCTCCAGTATTGTTCTTTTTGAATATTCTTTGGCTATTTTAGGTTGTTTGCCTATCCACAAAATTTTTGAACCAGTCAATCAGTTTCCAAAAGAAAGTATTCTGGTTTGCAGTGAACATTGCTATGTTCAGTCCAGGAACATACTCTCCATTTACTTAGGTCTTCTTTAATATCTTTCAGAAATGTTTTATAGTTTTAAGTTTACAGTTCTTGTACATATTTTGTAAACTTTTTTGTTTTGGGATGTTATTGTAAATGTAATTTTTAAAATTTTAGCTTTCAAATTTTTGTTGCTGTTATATAGAAATAGTATTAACATTTGTATATTGATTTTGTAATCTCTAGTAACTACAAAATCTTATTATTAATAAGTTGTTATTTTTTGTAGATTCTTAAGGATTTTTAATGTAAAAGATCCTATCGTCTGTGCATAAAGATGGTTTTAGTTCTTCCTTTCCAGTAGCTGTGCTTTTTATTATTAATTTTTTCCTTCCTTAAATTTCATTGGCTTGGACTTCTTGGACAATGTTGAAAAGAAATGGTAAACCCTTGCCTTGTTCCCAATCTTAGGAGGAACAAGATTCCCCCCAATCTTAGGGGGAAAGCATTCAGTGTTTCAAGTGATATATTTTGAAAAATAGAAATTTTAGGTTATATTATTGTCACATTTATAATTGCTTCTTTTATGTTTTGTGTCTGATTTAAGAAATGTGTCCCTTGTGGTAATAAATGTATTCTCTCATGTCACCTTCTTAAAGTTTCAAAGTATTTTTTCCTTGTATATAGGTGTTTATCACCTTAGCATTATTTTTTATTATTTTCACAGATAGGGATCTAATTTTATTTTATTTTTTCTGTGGATAACTCATCACCCAAACACCATGGCCCCAGCATTATTTTGTAATGTCACCTCTGTTATATGTAAAGCTTCTATATATGTGTCTTTTTCTAGGTTTTGTATTCTAATATTTTGATTTTTTAATTTCTATAGTAATGCCATACTGCCATAATTTCTGTAGTTCGGTGATGAACTGATTCCTTGTATTTTGTTCTTCCTTGAATATTTTTGGACTATTCTTGTCCATTTGTTCTTCCACATAAATTTTAGCACCAGGTTTCCAAGTTCCTTGAAAAAATCTGCTGGGATTTTTGTTATGATTACATTGAATGTATACATTAATTTAGGGGAAATTGTCTTTTGGATTTTTTGAATATAGAAATTATTTTTGGTACTTTTGTTACCTCTATGACTATTAGTTCCTTGAAATCAGGGTACATCTTTTTCATCTTTGCATCCCTAAAATCTAACACTGAACTTGATACATAAAAGACAGCCTTTAAATAGTGAATAATAGCTCATATTTTTTCATGCATTTTTTTTTTGCTTAAATAAAACTGTCTTGTATTTTTCAATTCCTTTCTGAGCTTCTACTGACTCCCCTTGTTGAGATTAGTACTTATTTCTACTTTCCTCAAATTCAGACACATCCATGTACCTTTAGGAGCCATAAAGTAATGATGAAAAGCAGCAGTATAGTCAGGTCAGTCTTGGCCCCGCCGTTTATTATGTGATACTGGGAAAGTCCCTTAATCTTTCTGAACTTCAGTTTCCTTATCTAGAAAATTGGGACTAGCTATAACTCACAGTTGTGAAGAGCTTTAAATGACACAGTCCTTATGATGCTCACTGCAGTGCCTGGCATTCATGAAGGGCCCACTGTATGTAGTTATTATCATTAAAAACATTTTCTCAATCACTTCTATTATGTGTTAGGCACCAAGTTAAAGTACTTTCTACACACACACATACACACACACACACATTCTGCTTCCATTTTATTTTACTTTCTTCTTGAGACCAAGTGTGTCTTTATACAAAATGTTGATAATTACCATTCCCTTGTGTTTTGTAGTGGCATAGGGAAAAAGAATTTGTTTAGGAATAGTTATGGCATAATACTTCCCCTGACATGTTTGAAGTCTTGAGGGGAGGAAGGGCTGTACACTTAGCAGTAATCTTTTTTAATTTTTTATTTTTTTAAAAATTTTTAGGCCAGTAAAAAGAATTTTTTGGGAAATGGTGGAAAAGAACAGAGCTTGCTGAGAAATGGGAGAGAAGGATGGAAATATACATTGAGATTTGGTGCGAGCTCCTCTAGGCAGAGAAAGCGAGTTCTGCATTGTGTGGTTACCTTTTAAACTATTGACTATTCCTCCCCCTTGCTAATGCTAAGTGGAGTTATTGGTTACCCCACCAATGGTGAGGGCCAATGGTGAGGTCTGTTTGGGATATTTGGAGCCAAGGAGGAGTCCCAGAAAGAGAAACTGGGACCTCAAGGTTTAGGTTAAGGTCTCAGCGGGGTCTCGCGGCCACGTTGTCTGTCAGCCATGTTGTCTATAGGCTGTGTTGTAGTTTGTCATCTCCTTGTTTTCCCTGGCTAACCTGCCTCAACTCCCCGCTCAGAGAGTTCGTGCCCTCATTCTTAAGGGGGTACTGAGGGGCAGTGGTCATTCTTCTGTAGTTACTTCCTGCTGGTTAGGGCAATAGTCCCTGTCCGACGGTGTAAACATCTCTGGCTATTCTATTGAGGTTGAGGAAAGACAGGTCCAACACTGTGATCGGAACTGGCTGAAATTCCCACTTGACTAATATTTTATTCTGGAAGGCATTGATTCAGGATTTTTAACATGTTCAATATCCCTCTGCATATGATCAGTCTCCTGCGGGGGTCAGGAAGTACCATTCACCTTTTTGTGTCCTGGCAATGGCTTGCCAAATGAAGCCGGGGAAGTGTTGGATTCCTTGGTGAGATTTAGTATGGGCTCCTCTAGGCAGAGAGAGCCTAATAATCTTAATTTATGATTCTCTTTTTTGTCATTGCATCAACTGAACTAAGTCCAATATAACAGCCTCATACTTGGGAGAATATTAAAACTCGAAATGTGTGACCACTTAAAGGCAGGGGGAAGAACGAATTTATGTGTTTTCTGAAATGCTGCGTTTTTTTATTCATAGCTTTAGCATTTCCAGGTCATGTGGCAGCCTTTAAGGGTGATTTGGAAATGCTTAAGAAATTAGTAGAAGATGGAGTTATCAATGTTAATGAGCGTGACAATAATGGATCTACTCTTATGCATAAAGGTAAGTTGTTATGATCCCTTGACACAATTGTTGCTGATTTATTTACTTTAAAAAATAATTCTGGGAAGCGGCTGTGGCTCAATCAGTGGGGCTCCCGTTTACCATATGGGAGGTCCCGGGTTCGGTTCCCGGGGCCTCCTGGTGAAGGCAAGCCCGCCCACACGGCGTGGTTGGCTGACCCAGCGAGCACAAGCAGCAGGGGGGGGATAAATGAATAAATAAATAAAATTTTAAAAAAAATTATAATTCTATCTCAGGAACACATGAAAATGAAAAACTTTTTTGATGCTCTAGAGGATATAGATCTAAGTTATATGGTATTCAGAGTGCTTAATTTAATTCAAGTATGATATTCCTTTTTTGATGACAGACATTCACATTTTATCATATCTGAGAGTAATTCCATTGAAAATTCCACAGTGACATTCTCATGTTAAGATGTGAAATTTCACTGCTAGACAAGTTTCTTAGTACTAACATTTCCTTTGGACTGAAATAGACCTATTAATTTATGTTAAAATGGAAACCATATCTCTTAAAAATCGGTATGCAGTATTTTCTTCTTTAGAGCTTTTACTGTGTAAAAATGGCTTTACTTTCATAGAAATCAATTAACATTAGATTTCAATGAATTCTCAAGATGATTGCCATTTTTCTCTGTGCTTTCTTTCCTTCCATGTGGGAATTCTATAATATTGATTAGGGTTCTTGTTCTTTAACTTTACTTTGTCAGATTGTTGACTCAGTGTTCCTGTATATATTCTAGAAATTATTCTTGCCAATCTTCCTTTTACTTATAAAACCAAAATCATAATCTTTAACTGACTGCATCTGAAATTCCCCTTCTTCTTCATTTGTAATATTATGTTAAGAGTTACTTTATGTCCTGATGGCAGGTAATTCTTCTAAAACTCTAAGAGAGAGGAAAAAGACAGTAGACTTATTGATATAATCATGTATTGGAATTGTACTTCATTTGATAAGTAACTTCTGGCAGTTCCCAAGTCACAGATTCTGATCCTATTGGATACGTTCTAAATTTAAACTTTATTTAATGTATCTGAATGTATCTGAAGTTACAGAATCCAGGCACTATTTGTACCAAGTTTTATAAGCGAGAGAGGGTGGGTGGGCTGGCAAGAGGGGCAATAAGAAGAGATTTTCCTCCTACACATGGAGGGGTCCCCAAACTGATGAGCTGCCTGCCCTAGACTTGGAGTACCTTCCTTTGTCCATCTCAAATGGCTGTCCTAAGGTTAAACTCTCCACCATTGTATTTGTGAATGGGGGAGGAGGGTTAAAATGTGCACAAAAATAATTGATTTGTTTTTTTTTTTTAAATGGATGCCCTGGAGCAAAGCCCATGTTGATACCCTAGATAATAACCAGTTTTTATTTCTAGTGTGTATGTGGAGGTTATTATTTAGACACAGTAGTAAAAGATAGGTTCACTCAACATGCTAATAGTCCATCTTTGGGGGAAAATAAAGTAAGTTTCATCAGCTGCACGTTTTCAGTCTATGTTAGTCACTTCTTCAGCACTTAAACTGAGATGAAAATGAAGGATATGGAAGAAGGTTATAAGGAGACTGATGTACAACAACAGGGAGTTTGGAGTACACACATTGTTACAGGGTGAAGTGAAAGAAAGTGAGGAGTAACCAAAATGGTTTTGTCCTTCATCCCTTCTTTTGTTAGTCTGTCCATCAAGGATGCCTGGGACTAGGGATGGATCCCACGTATAGGAGGGGTGCAGGTGGTGAGTGGCTACAGCTGGGGGAAGGAGCATTCTTGGGGACATGAGCCTTTTCCTGGGGACCATCTGTATGTTTAGATTATACCCATATTGGGCAAAAAATCATGCCTACTTATAGTTTAATTCACATTTTAGTATCCCACATTTTCCAGTCTGTCTGCTAAATCATTTTGATTCTGTAGCTGCAAAATCTATTACTGAGGCAGTCGTCTTAGTCATTTAATAATTGTTTCAATCCAGTATGGCTTCCCTTTTCTTTCATTTGTTCTTAAACCCAATTATTTCAAACCACTTCTTAAAAATTTCCAATCACTGTGTAATTTTACATAGTTCTTTTATAAAATGATCAAATTAATCAACATATCCAAATCAATCTACAGTAACTATCTTGGGTAAAAATTCTTTTATTATGTTTCATTGTAGATAAATGACTTAGCTCTTTTCTTTCCTCCTTTCCCCTTTTTAAACATTACCTGTTCGATATATTGGAAATATTGGGCTAAACTCATCCTCAAAGAGGCAGATATATATTTAACACCAGCCATGTTCCCTCACTATGGAGAGAGTATGAGATCCAGACCTGCTGTTAAAAAGCTACCTATTTATATCTTGAAACAACTAGAGATCATTATAAGGCAGAATGTTGTTAATGACAAAAATATTTGTTGTTAAAACATGCAATAAGAATTCAGGAATAGTAATTAAGGATTGGAAGAAGTTGCTAAGGGCCAAATTATTGAGGAAGCATTCACGGAGATTTAGTAATAATGCCTTATGTCTATAGGGCACTGAACAGAGTGTAAAGCTCTTAGCATATTTAATCCTTATTGCAATTTTATGAAGCAGCAGTGTGCTGACTTTATAAACATGAAATCATCTCTGTCAAAGGTGAGGATATTGAGGTCCAGAGAGGTTAGGTGCCTTTTCTGAGGTTACACAGCTAAAAACAGCAGAGCTGAGGTTTCAATCATTTTTCTCATTCATTCATTCACTCACTAACTCTATAGACATTTACGGCTGGGATGTGCTCATATTTTGGTCTGACACAAGATTGGTCCAGGGCTATATAAAGAAGCAGGTGAGCAGCCCATAAAGATGAGAAAAACTTAGATTCTAGTTTCAAGTCCATGACTTATTAGCTGTGTGATGTTAAATAAGCTCTTTGAGCTTCCACTTTTCTATCTATATATAAAGTCTAGGGCCTGAGCACAGTAGATACTTGATGAAATATTTGTCTAATGAATGAGTAAATGAAATAGAGAAAATAACATCTGCTTAACCTAATCTTGTTGGCTATTACAAGGATCAAAAGAGACAATATATGAAAATACTCTATAAATGGTACTGTCCAAAATTTTAGAAAATTGCTGTTAATAATAACTCATTTCCTATGTGTTTCCCATTTTCTTTCAGCTGCTGGACAAGGCCACATAGAGTGTTTGCAGTGGTTAATTAAAATGGGAGCGGACAGTAATATCACCAACAAAGCAGGAGAGAAACCCAACGATGTGGCTAAGAGGTATGGATCCCTATCCGTTTTGTGCTTCTCTTTTGTTTTTAAAGTTTTGCATTACTGTCTTGTACCCAGAACTCTGAGGATTTAATAGATTTACAGTACTCAGCCAAATGCTGATGGAATGACAGTTTTCAAGCTGAATTGCCATTTGTCATTGCATTAGTCAGTCAGAGGGGTGCTGATGCAAAATACCAGAAATCTGTTGACTTTTATAAAGGGTATTTATTTGGGGTAGAAGCATAAGTTACTTCCCTCACCAAAGTCTATTGCCACCTGTTGGGGCAAGATGTCTATGATCGTCTGCTAAGAATTCAGGCTTCTTGGGTTCCTCTCTTCCCAGGGCTCCCTTTCTCTCTGAGCTCAGCTGCTGTGCTCTCTCGCCACAAGGCCAGCTGTAGAATATCAGGCGAACAGCTCTGTCTCTCTTCCCGAGGCCTCTGTTTGTGTTTAATGGAGACTTATCTCCTTCCTCACGTATCTGCTTCTCTGTGTGTTTATTTCCCGGGCTCCAGGATCAAAACTCCGCATCAGAATCCCAACTACCTCCTCAACTCTGCCATGTAGTTTTATCTGTGAGTCCCTGCCCACCAAGGGGGTGGGGACTCAATGTCCTACTGACGTGGCCCAATCAAAGCCCTAATCATAATTTAATCATGCCCAGGTACATACCAGTTTACAAATATAATCCAATATCTATTTTTGGAATTCAGAAACAAAACCAAACTGCCACAGTCAGTATACTAGCTCTTTTCTCTACAGCAGTGATTCCCAACCCAGGGTGGGGACACATGAAAATGTGCATGTGTGTGGGGGGTTGTCTCAGTGATGGAGACCATCAGTAAAATTTAGTGGGGTCAGATCCACATTCTTTGCTCAGAATAGTGCTGCACAATGAAGAATAATCCCACCCAAATGCTTTAGTATCCCTGTTGAGAAGTGTATGATGGAAAGGAATCATCAACATGAATATTCAAAAAAAAAAAAAAAAAGAAGGGTGGGGATGTAGCTCAGTGTTTGAGTACTTCCCATGTATGAGAACCTTGGTTCAATCCCCAGTGCCTCCTTAAAAAAAAAAAAAAAAAAAAGAAAAGAAATCACAAATCACATGGGTTTTGAAACATTTTTTGGTATTTACATCTGAATTAAAGTTAACACCTATTATTGAATACCATCAGCTCATTCAGGTCAGGTCCTCAAGGAATATTTAGTCCATCCATTTTGCTTATTTCTTTTGTTCAACTCCCCATTCCTATTATGTTCGAGATACTGTGATAAGTGTTAAGATTACAAAGGTGAAAAACAGTCCCTGCCCTCAAGGAGTTTATAGTCTTGTGGAGAGACAAATGTGCACACACAATTATGCATGTATACATGGTATATATAAGATACAGTCAGAACTGAGGAGAAAAAATGCCCCCAAACTGTCCTATTTGAAAGTTGGGATTAGAATTATTATTACAGATGATGATGAGGGTTATGAAAAGAAACTACATGGGAACAGAATTTAATAGAGGTCAGGGAAGATTTTATTTAAAAATTTTAACATTCCGTGTTCATGGATTGGAAGAATAAATATCGTGAAGATGTCAATCTTGCCCAAACTGATTTATAGATTCAATGCAATACCAATCAAAATCCCAACAGCTTACTTTACAGAATTAGAGAAGGCAATTACCAAATTCATCTGGAAGGGTAAGTGCACCCGAATCGCCAAAAGTATTCTAAAAAAGAAGAGCAATGTGGGAGGAATTTCACTGCCTGACCTTGAAACATATTACAAAGCTACAGTGGTCAAAACAGCATGGTACTGGCATAAAGATAGACACATCGATCAGTGGAATAGAATTGAGAATCCAGAAATAAACCCTCACCTATATAGTCAACTGGTTTTTGACAAACCTACCAAGCCTACGCTGATGGGAAAAAACAGTCTCTTCAACAAATGGTGTTGGGAGAACTGGATATCTATTACCAAAAGAATGAAAGAGGACCCCTATCTCACCCCCTATACAAGAATCAACTCAAAATGGATCAAAGATCTAAATATAAAAGCCAGGACCATAAAACTACTAGAAGAAAATATAGGGAAACACCTTCAAGACCTTGTAGTAGGTGGTGGTTTCTTGGACCTCACACTCAAAGCACGTGGAACAAAAGAAAAATTAGATAAATGGGACCTCCTCAAAATTAAACACTTTTGCACCTCACAGGAATTTGTCAGAAGGGTTAAAAGGCAGCCAACTCAATGGGAAAAAATATTTGGAAATCACATATCTGATAAGGGTTTAATATCCAGGATATATAAAGAGATGTTACAACTCAACAATAAAAAGACAAATGACCCAATTAAAAAATGGGCCAAAGACTTAAATAGACATTTCTCCGAAGAAGAAATACAAATGGCAAAAAAACACATGAAGAAATGCTCAACATCACTCATGATTATGGAAATGCAAATCAAAACTACAATGAGATATCATTTCACACCTATCAGAATGGCCACTATTAAAAAGACAGAGAATTACAAGTGTTGGAGAGGATGTGGAGAGATAGGAACACTTCTTCACTGTTTGTGGGAATGCAGGATGGTACAACCACTATGGAGGACTGTTTGGCAGTTCCTAAAGAAGTTGAATATAGACTTGCCATGTGACCCTGCAATACCACTACCCAGAAGAACTGAGAGCAGTGACATGAACAGACATCTGCACACCAATGTTCATAGCCACATTATTCACCATTGCCAAAAGTTGGAAACAACCCAGGTGTCCATCAACAGATGAATGGATAAACAAACTGTGGTCTATTCACATGATGGAATATTATGCAGCTGTAAGAAGAAATGAAGTCATAAAGCATATGGCAACATGGATGAACCTGGAGGACATTATGTTGAATGAAGCAAGCCAGACACAAAAGGACAAATACTGTATGAATGCATTACTATGAACCAAATACATTGTGTAATATATTGTTTGATTCACACACACACACACACACACACAAAAAAAAAATTTACATGTATCCATTACATTTAATTGAGAAATGTATATATTTATTCATCTGTGTTTACTTTTTAGTTTTTAATTGCTTATGTTTTCAATTATTAAATGTACAAAATAAAGTTAAAAAAAAAAAGTAAATAGCATTGGATTAGAAGAATGGACAAGATTATATTGTGTGCATTTGGAACAAAAAGAAAATAATGCAATCATCATGAAAGAAAGTAAAAATATACTATAGTACTACCCTGATATGTAAATATAAAAACAGTTTATAATTAAAAAAAAATTTTTTTTTTAAAGATTTTATTTATTTATCCCCCTCACCCCCATTGTTTGTACTTGCTGTCTGCTCTCTGTTCATCTTTTTTCAGGAGGCACTGGAAATTGAACCTGGGCCCTCCTATGTGGGAGGGAGGTGCCCAATCACTTGAGCCACCTCCGTTCCCGGCTTGTTGTGTCTCTCATTGTGTTTCCTCACTGTGTCTCCTTGTTGCGTCAGCTTGCCGCACCCTCCCGTTATGTCTGCTTTCTGCCTTGCTCGTCTTCTTTAGGAGGCACCTCCCATGTGGTAAGCAGGTGCCCAGCTTGAGCCACATCCGCTTCCCCTTTTTTGAATTTTTTAGAAGGAACAGGTATGCTGACACTGGAGGTGGAGTTGTGAGATAACATCTTGTGTGTTTTAGGCACTGTGTGTGGTTCAGAACTGCTTAAGTCTAAAGTTAGGAGTACGCTTGATAGGATGCAGGGTCTGGATCATTAATTAAATTGCCTTGTATTTCTGTTTGTGAGTTCATGTTCCTTAAAATTTTATTTGTGGGATTTCTTTGAAGCCTTGGAGTGTGGTTTTATTGTACCAGGCACCTGAAATCATTATCAACTTGGGATCGCTTGATTTTTAGTTTTTTAAATGGCTTTATTGAGATATAATTGACTTGGAATAAGCTATATATTTGTATAGGACAAGTTGATGAGTTTTGACATATGTTTATATCTGTGAACCTATCGCTGCAATCAACATAGTGAACATATCTACCATCCCCCAAAATCTCCTTGTGTCCTTTATAATCTCTCTCCCTCCCACTCTGCCCTCTCCCCAAATAGCCACCGATCTGCTTTCTGTCACTGTAGATTAGTTTGCATTTTCTAGATTTTTATATAAATGGGATAATAGAATATACTCTTTTGTATCTGGCTTATTTCATTCAGCATAATTATTTTGAGATTCATGCATGTTTTGTGTATCAATAATTAATTCTTTTTTTAATTTCTGTATGAGTGTACCACAGGTTGATTATTTACTCATCTGTTAGAAGATGTCTTGATGGTTTTCATTTTTTGACCACTATTACTAAAACTGCCCTAAACATTCACGTACAGATTATTGTGGGAACATAAGTTTTGCAGTTCATGTGGGTAAATGCCTAGGAGGGGGATTGCTAGGTCATATGCTAAGTATATGTTTAACTTTATAAGAAACTACCAAACCACTTTCCAAAGTGGCTGCACCATTTTCCTTTCCTACCAGTAATGAATTCCTGTTGCCCTGCATCTTCTCCAGCATTTGGTATTGTCAGGTTTTTGGTTTTTTTTGGGAAATTTTGATAATGTAAGAAGTGTGTACTGGTATCTCATTATTGCTTTAATTTGCATTTTCCTAGTGACAAATGATGTTGAGCATCTTTTCATATATTTACTTGCCATCTGTATATTTTCTTTGGTGAAGCGATTGCTGAGATCTTTTGCCCATTTTTAGAAATTGGGTTGTTTTCTTGTTGCTGAGTTTTAAGAGCTCTGCATATAGTCTGGACACTAGTTATTTCTCGGATATATGCTTTGCAAAGATTTTTCTACCAGGCTGTGGCTTGTTTTTTAATTCTCTTAACAGTGTCTTTTGAAGAGCTGTTAATTTTTTAAAAATTGTAAAGTCCATTTGATCAGTTTGTTCTTTTAAGGGTTGTGCTTTTTGTAAGATTTCTAAGAAATCTAAAGATTTTCTCCTGTTTTATTTTAGAAGTTGAATAGTTTTAGCTTTTACATTTAGGCCTATAATCCACTTTAAGTTAATTTTTATATGTGTTTTACATATGTATATCCAATTGTTCTAGCACCATTTGTTGAAAAGGCTATCCTTTCTCTACCGCATTGCCTTTGTAAAAATCACTTGTCCTTAAATATCTGGATTTATTTCTGGGCTCTATTCTATTCATTGATCTAAATGTCTGTGTTAACATCAATGTCACACGGGTAATTTAATTGCATTAGTGTATCTAGAATTATGCATAATTTCTGGTCTGCATTTCTTTCTCATTCATGCTCCAAAATGCTAGGTGTGAGTGAAGTGTTATTATAGAGTTAATTTTGAATCTGGTATAACTCAAGTATTCAATAAATGAATACTTGCTTTATTACTCTATTACAACCTGTAGTAGAGGTAGTGAGTTCTGTTAAACTTACAACTTCCTCCATGTGTTTATTACCATGTCTTTAATGATTTGTAGTGCCTGATGAAAGGTAAGGATGTGTGTGTGTAGTGCATGAGGTTATGCAAGTATGTGAAAGAAAAGGATTTAAGGTTTTTGTTTAGTCAGTAAATTTCCATGTCCTAAGAGAAAGTATTAAACGTTTCAATTAGCAAAATCTTAGAAAAATACCTAAATTACTTTCAGTCACAACAACCACAACTCCAAGACCAAGAGTATGCTACTGGAAGTTTCAGAAAGATATGGGAGAGGAGAAAGAGAATAGAAAATGAGGGCAGAAAGGCTAAACTTTAACATTAAGTTTCAAAGCCATGCTGAGTACTTTGGGATGAAGGAGGATGAAGATTAAAGGGGCCAACCATAAAATTGGAATCAGAACTAGTTCTACAATCGAAATTAGTTCAACAAAATGGAGGAAATAACAGGTTATCGAGTAGAGTGGTTCTGGATTTTCTATTCAGCTCTGTTTGGAGGCAAACCTGTATTAGGTATTCCTTGATATTGTGTCTCCTCTCCCAGTTTTACTTTGCCAATAAAAATTACGGAATCAGTCTGTTATATGAATAGTTGTCCTTAGTGTCCAGTGATTGTTTTAGCTTCCCACAGAGCTGGATATACCTCAAATTGCCACTCACCTTCAAATACAATTTTGCTTCTTGACTGGTGGGTGGGTTGGTAGCAGAGCGTACAGAGTATAATTCCCTAAATTGAGTGCAAATTGCAGTTTCAATTTGAAGAATATTGTGGATCTTTTTAAGTATTGATTCTTTTATACAGATTTGCCCATTTGGCAGCAATAAAGCTGTTAGAGGGGCTGCAGAAATATGATACAGATGATGAGGACGTTATTGATGAAAATGATAAGAAGTTTTTTATAAGACATGGCGTTGAAGGAAGCACTGATGCCAAGGATGATTTATGTCAGAGTGAGTCGGATAAAACCGAGGCTAGAAGTAAGTGTACTTCCTGTATTGTGATTTATACCTTCAGAAATACCATAGCCAGTTCTACCAAAAGATTGGAAATTATTCTAAGGATAATTACAAGTCTGCAAGGTAAAATAATTTCATATTTTGGGGGAACTTATCACATGCAAATTTTTGTACTAGAGGTTGTGGAACATATAATGAAGTGTAATGTATTGTCTCTGTCCCTCATGGGAGGGTAAAGTTAAATGAGGAAAAAAATACTTAAGTAGACTTTAGGAAACAGGGAAAGAGACATCTAAAAGATGTCAAATCGTGATTTTTACAGATGATAATGGCAACAAATGTTTATTGAGTAGGTACTATGTGCCAGAGACTATTTTAGTTTGGGATAAATGGTGAACACACCTAAATCTCGGCCCTGCCATCAAGAAACTTACATTCTGGTGGTGGTTAAGGGGAGGGTAAGAAGTAATAAGAAAAACAGATACATAAAAAAAATAAGGCAGGGTTAGGAAGTAGTAATGGAGATGGTGCTGTAGATAAGATGGTTAGAGGAGGCCTCTCTGAGGAGGTGGTATTTTTTTAATTTTGTTTGTTTGTTTTTTAAAGATTTTATTTATTTATTCATTTATCCCCCCCTGCTGCTTGTGCTCGCTGGGTCAGCCAACCACGCCGTGCGGGCGGGCTTGCCTTCACCAGGAGGCCCCGGGAACCGAACCCGGGGCCTCCCATATGGTAAACGGGAGCCCCACTGATTGAGCCACAGCCGCTTCCCTGAGGAGGTGGTATTTGAGAAGAGACCTGAATGATGAGAAAGTGAGCCTATGAAGAGATTAGAAGAACATTCCAAGCAGAGGGAGCAATATTTGTAAAGGCCATGAGGTGGAACTGAACTTAATCAGCGTGGCTGCAGTAGAATTGAGGAGGAACTGGTGAGAGATAAGGTTGGAGCAGCAAGTAGGGGTCCAATCAGATCATTAGGGCCTAATAAAGATTTTAGAATTTATTTGAAATGGTGTATTAGTCAGGGTTTTCCAGAGAAACAGAACCAATAGTTGTGTGTGTGTGTGTAAATACTAAGAGATTTATTGTAGGAATTGGCTCATGTAAGCACAAGGATTGGGAAGTCTGAATTTTGTAGGGCAGGCTGCAAGCTGGAAATTCCCAGGAGAAGCTGGCTTCTGGAATCCTCAGTTCTGGCTTTAAGATGTCCAACTGATTAGATGAGGAGATGCCCCTCATTGTTGATTATAGATGCAATTAGCCCTGGATGAAATTTATCTGATTAAAAATGCAAACCTATCTATGAAATACCCTCAGAGTAACAATCAGGCCAGTGCTTGCTCGACCAAATAGCTGGACACCATGACCTAGCCAAGTTGACACATGAAATTAATCAAAATGGAAAGCCATTGGTGAGCTTTGAGGTGGGGAGTGACATGATCTGATTTACGTCATAAAAACTACCACTCTAGTCACTTGGTAGAGAATAGACTGGAGGGTGGGAGAAAGTATAGAATTTTAGGTGGATTGTGACTGGATGGGAAGAGAACATACTCATCTACCAATATAAGATTAGATGAAGTTCCTGCTGTAGCTTAAATTTGGAAAGGATATTGGATTAGAATTGTACAAGAGCAGATGCAGATTGTACCATCTCTGCACAGATTTCCTGGGCTGCTAGAGTCCCTGGTATATGCATGCAACTCTCGGTGATACTGGAACATTTCCCTTTAGGGATGGAGATAATGGAGGTGGTGAGAAATGGTCAGATTTGGGATTTATTTAGAAGGTAGAGCTAATAGGATTTGCTAATAAATTTAGATAGGAGGTGTTAGAGAATAAGAGTAATCAAGGATGACTCCTAGATTCTTGGCAACTAGGTAGTGAGTTTAAAAGGACTATTCATTCAGGATAGAGTATCAGGGAATGCTTTTAAGAATTGGAATTTGGGCTTTACCTAAAGGGCGGTCAGAATTTAGATAGGCAAAATGGAGAAGGTGAGTATTCCATTCATCCAACCTATATTTGAGTACCTTCTGTGTGCAGAGCCCTAGGATGAGGGCTATGGCAGTGTATCAGAAATAGTCATGCTTTCTGGGCTTCAGAAAACTTCTTGTATCTACTGGTTGTAATACCAAAAGAAGTGACTGAAATTGTGTTGTATCAGTTCTTCTCTCCCTCCTTGATTTGACATATATTTTTTGAACACCTGTTTTGTGCCAGGCACTTCTCTAGGTGCTAGGGTTATACTGGTGAACAAACAGATAAATAATTTCTCCAGATTTGCTTGTTTACTGGCCTGATGTTTTATGACAGTGGTGATCATCTTCTCTCTCTTTTTTTTTAAAGATTTATTTATTTATTTACTTTATCCATTTAACACCCCCCACCCCACCCCCGTTTGCTGTTTTGTGTCCATTCACTGGGCAATTATCTGTGTCTGTTTCTTGCCCTCTCTTCTCATCCTTCTCCTCCTGTCTTCACTGGGATTTGATCCTGGGGACCTCTGATGTGGGAGAGAGACGTTCTGCCACCTGTGCCACCTCCGTTCCTGGTTTTTATTTTTCGGCATGTCTCGTTTTGGCTCTGCCTCGTGTCTTTCTCCTTTTACGTCATCATTTTGCTGCCTGGCATGCTGGTGCTTGGGGCCTGGCAGCACTCCCACGCGTGAGCCTTGGCAGCACACCTGCGCACAGGGCCTGCCGGTGCATCCGCCTTCTATATCTTTCTTTGTTTTACCAGGAGGTCCCAGGGGTCAAACCCAGGTCCCTCCATATGGGAGACAGATGCCCAACCATTTGAGCCACATCCGCCCCCCCCCATCGTCTTCTCTTTAATCCCCACAATAACAAGATTAATTACCATATGTTAGTGAAGTTCCATAGAATATGTTGTAGTTTTATTCTTTTTGTCTTTTCCTTTTGTACTAATTGCATTATGGAGACATATGCTCAGTACATTTCAGTTCCCTTCCTCTTGATCTCTGGAGAGTATAATTCAGTTACCATTACCAACCAAAGGACAAACTTATATTCATTGAATGGTTGCAGTGAGTAAAAGAGGGAGTGCTTTTTTCCTTTCCTGGGGACACATTATTAGGTTGAAACAAAAGGATATCCAGGAGCCAGCAGAACAGTGGCTTATCATAATATCAAATTTATTAGTGAAGTATAGTGATTGGAGCAAATTTTAGTTTCTGTAGAATTTCTGCTGGTTGTTCGGCCTCTGGCATATGATCTCACTGGTCAGAATTTCTTTTCTTTAAAATCCTAGGAATAGTGATTTGCCTTTCTGCGGCATTTTACATTCCACCTCCGTCAGTCACAGAAAACCTGTGGAGTAGGTAATATGTTTTCTGTCTCAGGAAACGCTCATGCAGTATAAAATCCTCATTTGACAGATGAACAGCCTGAGGTCCAGAGGCACTAAGTTACTTGTCCAAAGTCACACAGAAGCCTTCAGATGTGCCCTTGTCACTATATACATTGCTTCCTGAAAGGAATGTTCTCATGCCATGTTACTTGGTCCGAGAAGCATGGATGAGAAGAAATTTTTCTTTTCTTTTTTTTCAATGGATCTTTTTCACAGAAGGAAGACAAGAAAAATCTATTTGAACTGAGCCTCGCTAAAGCAAAGGCAGCTGTAGAAAAGTGAATAGAGTTTGGGCATTGGATTCAGACATCAGAGCATCAACACTTTCTAGCTTGGTACTCTCCGAGCCTCAGTTTCCTCATTTATAAATTGACAATATTAATATAATGTCACCCCCACAGAGTCATTATAAAGATTAAATTAATAAACTAGAGAATGGAAAGTGCCTGGCCCATCGTCGAGGCTCAGTAAATTTCAGTTCCCTTCCTCTTGATCTCGGGAGAGTATAACTCAGTTACTCTGGCAAGAAAAACTAGTGGTACCAAAACTATATTCTCTAAGGAAAATTTCTAATTCATGTCTAGATGTTTTTTTTTTCTTAAAAAAATATTTTTTGAACACTCCCAGAACAATGCCGGGTAGAACCTTACTCTCCAGAGGAGCATGGAATCCTCTTCCCTGGAGAGTGCGACCACAGAGGTTTGCCTTTCTGTAGTGTTTTACACTTCCACCTCTATCAGTCACAGAAAGCCTGTGGAGTAGGGAATATGTTTTCTATGTGAAGGTTTTTCTTCACAGTGATTTCCTCACAAATTAAACATAAAAAGATGTTTCAGGAAATACCAAGTACATCCTTAGAACAGTTTTCCTACTGTAGTGTACTTGACAGACATGAGCTCACAGCACCCTTGCCATATAACGAGGTTCACTGGTACCCAGCTGGGATGTTTGCAGCAAGGGGAGGAACCCATTCTTAAAGTTATGTGCTCTTTATTGTCCCTCTTAAAATTTTATTCAAGGGCAAAACCAAAGGACTAGACCTGTCTTGGGACATTAGGTTTTGTCAGATCACCACTGGGAACTGGTTGGATTTCTTGTCACCTCGGGACTCCTGGAACTGAGCCTCATGCAATTCAGAGCATTTTTAAAGGAATCATGCTTAGGACCATGGCATCACAGAACCCTATAACCATTTGGGGTTTGACTACTGGCTCAACATTCCTGTCTCATGTCATCCAGCCTCCACTTAATCACCCTCAGTGATAAAGCACTCATTGCCCTGGGGGCCCATTTCCATCTTTGACAGGGCTCTTGTGAGGATTAAAATGTATAAGGTACATGTACATAGTGTAGTATCTTATACAGCATATGTACTCCTAAATACATGATGTCTTATTGCTTTTGTTGGAAAGCTTTCCCTTTGAGTTAAATCTGCCTTCTTGGAGTTAATCCTAATTATGCCTAGTTCTTACCTCTGAGGACCCCTTAGAACAGGTCTTTCAAATTATAGCCTTTCAAATATTAGAGAAATTATTATACAATGAAAATAGCCACAGTTCTTTCAGTCATTACTCATGTGACATGTTATGGTGATTTACAACCCTCTGCCCATTGGAATTGTCTGAGGAGCTTATAATGTATACAGATAGGTGAATTTGTAGCTTGGGGGTAGGGTGCCCCAGTTGATTCTATGCATAGTCTGGTTTGGAAACTGCAGTGCTAACCCATAGTTACGTAAATCAGAGTTGTAAGTATGAGGGAGAAGAAGCTGTGATTTGCTAAACTGGCCGTGTAGAGCAGAGTTTCTGAACCTCTGCCCTATTGACATTTTAGACCAGATATTTCTTTGTTGTGGGGACTGTCCAGTGCATTATGGGATGTTTAATAGCATTCCTGGCCTCTACATACCAGCACAATCTTTCCCCATCCTTCCCCCTTTCCCCCAGTTGTGACAAAGAAAAATGTCTACAGATATTGACAAATGTCCCGTGGGGGAGAAGATCACCCCAGATTGAAAACTATTGCCAGAAAGGATGGAAAAATCACAGTTCTGATGTTTGGAGAATAGCTAAAAGCAGCTCTCAACACACTTCCTTCTCTCAGTATCCTCTTATTAAAAGTGGCTAATCACAAAATTTAGGGGGCTTAAATCTGCTTTATTTTAAGTAATTAAGCATATTTCAGTTTTTTCTAATTTCCTGACCTACAGTGTGTGTACGTGGTCCTGTAACCTACCACTAGTCCTAAAACACTGCTAGTTAGTCCTCTTTAAACCTTCTTGTTCATAGTAAACAGTTATAACAACCTGACACATTCTTTAATAGCAGGGAAAGACTCTCCTATTTAGGTATGATTACATCCATTCCGTTACTAGTATTTCTCCTTCCGTGCATGTGCCCCCCCCCCAACCCACAGACCCTGGCCCTAGAGGAAGAATGAGCTTCTGAGGACCAGCACCCTGAGAGCACATTAGCCTTCAGCTGTCTAAATCACATTCCTATTCAACTCTGTCTTGCAGTGAGGGCTTATAAGAAAATTGTTGAATTGAGAAACCTCCTGGAAATTGCTGAAAGCAACTATAAACACTTGGGAGGGATAACAGATGAAGATATAAGGCAGAAGAAAGAACGGCTTGCATCTGAAAAGTAATGTCCTCAAAACTTGGTTTGTTTCTAATTGCCTCTGTAAATGCCACATGAGGGTTTGTTGACCAGCAGCTTGTGCTGTCATCCTTGTCAAAGGGTGTTACGTTCCGTCTCATTTTCCTCCTAAGCCCCGAGACGGAGAGAGTTCAAATGTTTTTGAGACCACAGCTACTTTGAGCTTCTCCCCAACATGGGGAACACAATCTCTAAACCTCCCCATCAGATGGGACTGCCTCCTCACAGACCTGAGACCCAGGCCTGTGTTCCTTTCCTATAGTACCCCACCCAGAGAGTGCTCTGGGGCCCGGGCACAGTGAGCAGTTGTGTAGCTGCCCTCACCTTTCAGCTCCTGTGTCCTAACCTGGCTGTCTGCATCTTTGGCACCACTTTCCTCCTTTAATTAATGGTTGCTGGAATGGAGGATGCCTATGCTTCCTCCCTCTCACTGCCTATCTGTCTGCCTGTCTGTCCACTTGCCAGAGAGGACAGGAAACAGAGGAGGACTTGATAGGAGACTTGTAGTTTAATCAAAACATGGATCTGCAAGGAGCGCTGCGGGTGGATTCCCTCCCCCGTTTTCTGCTTTCCCTGCCCTTTTCTTTGGTTGTGTCTCTTTGCCTCAAGCTCTTAAAACCTGTTTCCCTTTCTTCTACCCTCTTCTGAATTTACCCTCAATAAGAGGTTTGGTAAATAAAATCAGACTAAAGTCTAAATCCTTGATAAGGATGAATGTGTTAGCCTTCCATGGGCCCTTGGGAATTTGAACGAAGACAGAGCCTTAAGCAGAGATACTCTATCTCCTAATGGGATTTGAGACACTAGAAAGTCGAGGCAGACCTTTTTTTTTTTTTTTTTTTTATAAATCAGGAGACCCTCTTAGTATGTCACAAATCACATTGAATAGGTAGCTAGCTTCCCACTGCTTCTGTTCTACATAAAGTCTTTTGAGATGTAGACTATTCTTACTATTGGCCTTTGCCCAAAGAGCCTGGCTGAAAATCCTCAGGGCCCTTGGAGAATAGGAAGGTGCTTCATGGTGGAGCACTTAGAGCCTAGATAAGCCCTTACAGACATTATCTCATGTAATTTTTTTGGCTAAAATTTTATTTATTTATTATTTTTTAGTAATATATATTTTTTATTTTTTAAAAGCTACTTAGATTACATAAATGTTACACAAAAATTGTAGGGATTCCCATATGCCCCACCTTCCACTCCTCCCACAACCTCCTACATAAACATCTTTCATTAGTGTGGCACATCACCTGCAATAGATATACACATCCTGGGGCTTTGCCACTAAGCATGGACCATAGTTCACATTGTAGACCACACTCTCTCCCAAACAGTTCTGCATTTTATATCATATTGAGCAAAGAAATCTCATGTAATTTTTACAACTCCCCGAGGTATAATTCTCACTTAAAAGATTAGAAACCAAGACAATATAGAGGTTAAGTAATTCGCCTAAAGTCTCAGAAGTGAAGGGGGGTGGAGCCAGCATGTGAGCTTGAGTCTCTGCTTATTTAAGATCATAGAAGATTTCAGCAGCCCTTCATAGAACTTTTAACTCTGATGGTTACAGAATAGTCCATCATTGTGAAGTGGTAATACTATTGATAAAAGTGATTTCTGAACAGAAATATTTTTATTTTTATTTTTAAAATATTGATTTAGCCTTTGTGCCACAATGTAGCTTCATGTCACCTGAGACTGCAGTATTTCTTCTAAATTGCACCCTGAATAAACTTTAAATCCTCTCAAGCATTTGCTCTCCACTTTGTGTTGAGAGCATTTTAAGCCATTTACTTTTGGGGGGCAAAGCTCCTGATCTTAGATCTGACTGTAAAGAAAAACCAGATAAGTATAGTTTGAGGGATGTGCTTCCGATTTTGTGGTATAATTAGTTGAATCAAACTCACGATACAGGAAAACACAGTTGTATCACTGTGTTCTGGGGATAATTTTCCTTTGTTTGTTGAACATCTAGGCTTTCACAGTTGATGCTGTCTTCCTCATCCCCGATCTTAACCCCACTCACTTCTGTCACAGAGCTACCACTGTGCTCTTAGATTGTTATTCTTGGGACCTGGGCCTCAGCTCAGCACACCTTGGGAATTCTCTTCCTCTCATCATAGGTGTAAAAAAAAAAAAAACCCAAAAAACAAATCCTGGTTCTAGCCACAACACCTCTTATCTAGATACAGCCTGTTAATAGGTCTCCAGCTGCCTGTCGGGATCTCCTTACCCTGGCCCCACGCACAGCAATCCATTCGCAGCCCAGCATCCAGAGTAATTGTGTTCACGCTTAAGTCAGATCATGCTGTTTCTCTGTTCAAGCCTCCAGTGGTTTCCCGTTTCATTCAGAGTAAAAGCCAAAGTCCTAACTATGACTTCAACGACCCCCCTTGTTCTGGCCTTCGGTATCTCCCCCTTTTGTTCTCTAAACTACTCCAACCACCCGAGCCGCTTGTTTTCTTCCACCTCACCGGGCACGCTGGGCCTTTGCACTTGCTAGTCCCTCTGTCTGGAGCACTTTCCCCCCAGATGCTTCTCTGTCCTCTTCCTTCAGGACTATGCTCAGAAGCTCCTTCTCATGAAGGCCTTCCCTGGCCACGGAATATTGTTAAACATTTTATATCCCCCTTTCCTGGTTTATTTTTTCCTCCCTTAGCACTTATCAACTGCTAACACACCATATACTTATTTATTATTTATTTAGTTTATTGTCTCTGCCTTCTTCCACTAAATGTCAGCTCCATGAGGGCAGATTTTGGTCTGTTTTTTTTTCACTGCTGCATTCCCAGTTTCTCGGCCAGTTGCTGGCTTATAGTAGACACTCAATACTTATTTGTTGAAGAAATGATTTCTCTGTTTTATTTGCCTTAAATGCAATGCATGGAGTCTTTTCACTATTACCAAAAATAATTGTTAGTTAACATTGGAGGGAGATTGAAAAAAATTTGTTTTTTTTTGACAGGACCATCAAAGAGCTGCAGGGCCAGCTGGAGTATGAGAGACTACGTAGAGAAAAATTAGAATGTCAACTGGATGATTATCGAGCAGAGGTGGATCAACTCAGGGAGACACTGCAGAAAATTCAGGTCCCTGCCTTGGTGGCTATGGTTCGTGTCCTTAATATATTTATCTTTGTTGAGGTGTCTTTGTTAGAAGAGTGGCTAAGAGTAGAAGCTGTGGACTGGACTATTTGAATCCTGGCTACAACTCTGTGGGTTGGGCATGTCATTTAACCCTTTTTGTACTTCAGTTGCAAACTGGGGATAAGAATAATTTATACTTTCTAGAGTTGCTAGGATTAAGAGAGAGTGTGTATGTTCCAACCAGGGCTAGAGCAGTCCTGGTTCATAGTAGGTATACAGTAATTGTTATTGTTGTTAGTTGTGCCTTATAAGGAGAAAGTATTTTTCATAAGCAGAGTAATCAATAAGAATTCTAAAAACAGCTAGAAAGTATGTATATTTTAATATTCTAACTCATCAATAAAAGGACTTTTCATGGAATCCATTTCAGATAGCTTCAGTTTCTTTAAAGAACAGTTTTTAAGAGAGTAGAAAGAGTAAGAATGTAGAAAGAGTAGAAGTTGTCATAGCATCCTTTGCTTGGATTATAGAGTAATAAAAACTAACACTTGGGTAGTAATTTATCTCTACAGAGTTTTCTTTCACATTTCCTTGCCATTTGCTCTGCCCCCATTTAACATATGAGGAATTCAAGGTTCAGAGAGGTTAAGTGTTTTGTGCTCACTGTCTGCTCTCTGTGTCTGCTTGTCTTCTCTTTAGGCGGCACCGGGAACTGATCCTGGGACCTTCCAGAGTGGGAGAGAGGCACTCAATCTCTTGCATCACCTCAGCTCCCTGGTCTGCCGCATCTCTTATTGTTTTTCCTCTGTGTCTCTTTTTTCTTGCTGTGCCAGCTCTCTGTGTGGGCCAGCACTCCACGTGGGCCAGCTTGCCTTTCACCAGGAGGCACCAGGAATCAAACCCTGGACCTCCTTTATGGTAGACGGGAACCCAATCGCTTGAGCCACATCTGTTTCCCAAGAGCTTTGGCTTTTTTCCCATTCCCTGCTGGAATTAGGAATCTGTAATTCAGAACTAACTCTGGAATACAAAAAATGCTTAGTGTGACGAAAAGTAAAAAGGGGTGGAAGGAAGCTAAAAAGAAACTAGAAGAAACAGGTACAAAGAACAGGGATTCAGGGAAGTTCCATTTGGCTTCCTTCCATAGGGAAGTTTTTTCCTTCAGGCATCATAGGTGAATTAATTCTGTTCAGGTCCATATCACCTCAAGTCTGATCCATAACAAAAACTTCTTTCATGCCCTGTGACTCCAGTCTCTCATCTCCTGCATCCTGGTGCCGGACTGATCTTCTTAAAATTATTTCATATTTTGCTCAAAAACATTCACTGGCTCCCTGTTACCTATTATATCAAAGGCAAACTCCTTAGCCTGCCTTTTATTTTACACAAACTATTCATTAACCTCTTTAAAAAAACACTTAAAATATATATTTTTAAAGATTTACTTTATTTATCTCTCCCCCGCCTTGTTGTTTTGCGCTTGCTGGGTCTGTTCATCGTGTGCTTGTCTTCTATTTATGAGACACCGTAACTGAACCTGGGACCTCCCATGTGGGAGGGAGGCACCCAATTGTTTGAGCTATTTCTGTTCCCTGCTTTGTTGTGTCTCTCATTGTGTTTTCCTCTTGTGTCTCTTTGGTGTACCATCTTGTTGCGTCAGTTCGCCGTGCAACCTATCATGTCAGCTTGCTGTCTTTCTTGTCTTCTTTAGGTGACACCGGGAACTGAACCCAGGACCTCCCATATGGTAGGTGGGAGCTCAGCCATTTGAGCCACATCAGCTTCCCCACTTAAAATATTAAAATAATATATGTGCTTGTTATAAAATGTTAAAAAAGGCAGATGTTCCTCCTCATACCAAGTTCCATTCTCCATAGGATGTATTGTTAATAGTTTGGTATAATACTAGACAAAATTCTCTTCATATACAAACATATTTCTATGCCTATACATATCCAAACACTTGCTCAGTTTCTCTAAGTTTTGGTATCTTACCAGTGTTTATTTTTTTTTTAAAGATAAGTTCCTTTCTTCTTCCCTCCTTCTCTTCCTCTCTTCCTCCCTCTCCCCACCCCCACCGCCATTGTTTGTGCTCAGTGTCTGGTATCTGTTCATTGTGTGCTCTTTGTGTCTGCTTGTCTTCTTTTTAGGAGGCACTGGGAACTGAACCCAGGACCTCCCATGTGGGAGGGAGGTGCCCAGTCGCTTGAGCCACATCCGCTCCCTGCTTGTTGTATCTCTCATTGTGTCTCCTCATTGCATCAGCTTGCTGCACCAGTCCATTGCATCAGCTCCCTGTCTTGCTCGTCTTCTTTAGGAGGCGTAAGGAACCAAACCCAGGACCTCCAGTGTGGTAGGTGGGTGCCCAGCTGCTTGAGCCACATCTGCTTCCCACAGTGTTTGATTTTTTTAAAGGGATATGATGATTTATAGTAATGAATTGTTCTTTTCATTTTTGTAACATTCTTCTTGTGCCCCCTTTAGCTTCCCGGGAAACCTTTAGTTTAAGAGAGGACAGGCTGTGTAGTCAGGACAACACCATCTACCGTCTCCAGCATTATAGTCCAAATCTCTTACCACCCCACCTTGTGGCAGGGATGCTGCCAACTCCCATATTCTCCTGAAGGTAGAAATATATATTGCTCTTCTCTTGCTGCCTAAATGGGACAGTCTTTTGGGAGTCACCTAAGCTGTACACCTTTTTTTGAGCCATTCCAAATTGTCTCCCTAGAAATTCTTTGCTTTTTAGCTACTTAAAATTTCTCTTTTCTTGCTCAGAAACATCTGTTCTCAGCTGGTCTGTCTCCATACTCCACAGCCCAGCCGCCCTGAGACCTCGCCTTCTACCAACAATGGGCAGGTTTTCCGAAGAGTTGACCCAAGGGCCTTGTACTCTGGGGCCATCATTCTGTGCGGTTGTGTTTTAAGTTATACTCAATTATTGCAAATGAGCAAATGTCACCGTCCTCTCATGGCAGCTGAAGCCCTCAGCACTGCTTATCTTCTCTTACACAAAAGCTTCTCGGAATCTTAATTTCCTTGTCTTTAAAATGAGAGATAAAACCTACCTCATGGAATTGTATTGATATTAAATGAAATATTGTTTAGAGATCCTGAGTGCAGTTACTGGCACATACAGGGCACACACTATATACTAGTATTTATAGCACTGTTTTCTCCCTTCCTCATAGCCTTCTCTCCTTTTTCCTTCCTTCCTTTTCATTTTCTATGTTAGAGATGAATAGATTTAGTTAGTAGATAAATAAATGTGTAAAACCTGTGCAGCTCAAGTTAAAGTTTACTTTGGACATATATATATAAAATATAAATAAAATATACTTTTCATTCAATACTCATTTATATGAAAGGATTCATCAAAAAGCTCTATGTCTTTTTACTGCTAGAACCTGTAATTGTATACAACTGTACCTTTAAGACTTTTTCCTCCCCAAAGAAACAGCAATAGTATAACTTTTATTCAGAAAACAAATTCTTAGCATAGTTTGACATAAAATAAAGCACTTAGATATTTTTGATAATAACAGCATCTGTTTTTATGGTGATTTCTCAAATATTATTTCATCTGAACCTACAGGAACACTGGGAAGAGGCAGAACTGATATACATATATTTTTTCTTTATTAGAGAAGTTGTGGGTTTACAGAATGATATATTTTTAATCCCCATGTTACAGATGAGGAAGCTGAGGCTCAAAGAAGTTGACTGTCTTGTTAGATCACACAGCTTGTGTGGAGCATGGACTCAGAATCTCTGCTTCCAAAGTGTATTTCTCTAATACTTCTGTAAATGACTATCAAATCCATACTTCATCACTATGTCCCCACCAGTGCTCTAAACTTGTATTTCTCCCTGCCAGCTGGACATGTCCATCTGAAACTCTTGATGGTAGCTTTTTTTTTTAGGATGTATTGAGGATTGAACCCAGGACCTCGTACATGGGAAGCAGGTGCTCAAACACTAAGCTACACCTGTTCCCATACCTAATTTTAAAACCAACCCCAACATTGTCCTCTCAAGATTAGATTTTTTCCCTGATCTCTGTATTTATATTAATGTCATCATCATTTTCTCAATTACGTAATCTTGAAATCTTTTTTTTTTTTTTTAAGATTTATTTATTTGTTTTGCTTTTATCCATTTTTAACCCCCCCTTCCCCACCCCATTTTTGCTGTTTTTATGTCCATTCGCTGGGCAGCTCTCTGTGTCCGTTTCCTGCCCTCTCCTCTCATCCTTCTCCTCCTGTCTTCACCAGGATTTGATCCTGGGAACCTCCGATGTGGGAGAGAGGCATTCTGCCACCTGCACCACTCCAGTTCCTGGTTCTTCGGCGTGTCTCGTCTTGGCTCTCCCCTTGTGTCACTCTTCTGTTATGTCATCATCCTGCTGTGTGGCTCGGTGGGGCCTGGTGCACCTACACACGGGGCCTGGCGGCCTGCACGCCTTCTATATTTTTCTTTATTTCACCGAGAGGTCCCGGGCATCGAACCCAGGTCCCTCCATATGGGAAACAGATGCCCAACTATTTGAGCCATATCCGCCCCCAATCTTGAAATCTTGAAGTCATTTCTCCTCTGGCCCATATAGAAAGTAGAACCCATTACATAAATTTGAAATACTCTCTACTCTTGTCACTGCCTTCATTCAGATTTCTTTATCTTCCTGTCTGAATTATTGTGATAAGACTTCTATATCTAGTTCAGTCCCTCCCTGTCCAAATCCATTTGACTCACTGCAAGCCATCTTGGCTTTCTGAAAATGTGGCTTCCATCTTGTCACTCCTTAGACCAAAAATCTTCCTTGCCTGCTGGACGAAATACCTATTCCTTAGTTTGGCATTCAGTCTTAACCAAAATTACTTCCCTTATTTTTTTCAGTTCTACAAAACGTATCTTTTATGACCATATTTGTATTAGTCAGCCAAAGGGCTGCTGATGCAAAATACCAGAAATTGGTTGGTCTTTATAAAGGGTATTTATTTGGGGTAGAAGCTCACAGTTACTGGGCCATAAAGCATAAATTTCTTCCCTCACCAAAGTCTGTTGCTATGTGTTGGAACAAGGCAGCTGCTGATGTTTGCCAGGGTTCAGGCTTCTTGGGTTCCTCTCTTCCTGGGGCTCCATTTCTCTCTGGGCTTAGCTCCTCTGGTTCCTCCACAAGGTCAGCTGTAGACTATGAGGCTCTCTAGGCTTTGCTTCTCTCCACAAGGCCAGCTGTGAACTCTCAGGTCAAGGGCTCGTCTCTATCCCGGGCCTTCTCTCCTTCCTCACCAGAACTCCAACATCAAAACTGCTTCAACACTGTCCTTTCCCGTGTCTTTTATCTTCAATTCCCCCACCCATCAAGGGGTAGGGCTCAATGTCCTACTGACATGGCCCAGTTAATGCCCTAATCATAACTTAATCATGCCCAGATTAGCAGACCAGTTTACAAGCACAATCCAATATCTATTTTTGGAATTCACAATTACATCAAACTGCCCAACGGCTACAATATCCTACACATTCCCATCACCAAACCTTTGCTCATATTGCCAATATATCTTGAAGGCTATCA
The DNA here is from genome assembly GCA_026826555.1 of Tolypeutes matacus. Lineage (NCBI taxonomy): Eukaryota > Metazoa > Chordata > Mammalia > Cingulata > Chlamyphoridae > Tolypeutes > Tolypeutes matacus. The sequence goes on from JAKSZT010031676.1 coordinate 13,133,678, forward strand.
ACCCTGCCTTTCAAAATTCTTTGGGAGCCATATCATTTGTCACTCCTTTTCTAATCTTCCTGGCCACATCTCATCTGTCCTCCTTTCACCAAAGTACTTTGTACCACTTTGAGCACATCTGATCATAAATATTATTGTTTGATTGGGCACTTACTTTTACCCACAGTACCAAAACTCTTAAGTTCTATGAGATCAGCTAACTAATCTTAAAAATAACATGTTTGCCATCAAGAGTTACTGCGTTTTCAGTATGTACATACTGTGATTCTGTGCATTCTAAAAATAGGTAAAATTAATCATTTAAAAAAACGCATTTAAGTATTCATTTATTTTTAAAGTTTGCACACATGCCATAACTCCAATGTAATAAAAAAAATAAGGCCTTAACATTTAGAAACAGTTTTGAGACTTGGTCTCAATGTCCCAAGACAGTCCCGAGATGGAGGTAGAGCACGTGTTCCTATTTTACAAAGTCTCATATGGGGTTAAGTGGTTAAAGAGGACTAGACACCTAACCAAGCTTAACAGGAAGTTGGACAGACACAGAGCATTCCTGAGGAGATGCTATTGAAGTAAGAATACAAGTCCATGCAAAAGTCTTTATTTTAACATTAAAAAAAAAAAAAAAAAAGAATCAAGTATTCACTCCAACAGCTTTGCCAGGCTTGGCCACCAAATAAGTTATACTCACACTTAGGTACTTGAAGTTATTGCTCAGCTCTTTAACTGATCAAGCTGGGAAGGAGGCAAAGGAAGGCTTCTGAGATAATGGTAATGTTCAATGATTTTTTTTCTTTGTGCTTTTCTATATGTACAGTATACTTAAATGAAAAATTTTTTTTCATACAGAAAAAGACTTAAACTAGATGGCAACGAAATAGCTTTGGCAGAGATGCCTGTCTCCAGGGAGATATATGCAATATGGTCTTCCTCACAGCTTCCATCTCTAGAACAGCTGTCTTTCAGGAAGCCATCCATCTAAATCTTTGGGCCATGTTTGCTAATCTAGGATGGCTGACCTGGAGATGGTAATATTCCACAATTACCTTCCATGTTCAACTTATCCTTGTTTTCTACCTACAAGAGTTTGGAACTGGGTTGGACTTTGACAAGTTCTCCCCCGAGTTTCTCTGTATCCCTGGACCTCTTAGCCTATGTGCTCTTACATTGGTCCTGGAGCAATTTGAGGGTTTAAGTGAGCTTAGCCAGGCCCAGCTTTTAGCCTAGGAGAATTCTAAAAGTTTGGGATTTCTTCTATTTATTTTTTTCCTCCTCCCTTTTTACTTCTTTTTAATTGTTTCTTATGAAGAGTCTGTTCTAGTAAGCAATTGTAGATTCTCTAGAAGGTAGGAGTTTATCACCTATTAGTTTCACATGCTGTACAGAACTTCACACTCTGTGGAATTTTTTTAAAACAAGAATTCCATATACCCAAGGAATACTTTATATATAACCTTTGTCAACAGTTCCATATTAATCCCCTCAACAATCCATTACATTCTTTCAGAGCAAAAAAGAATACTGGTTATATTTAAAATATATGTATTATCACACAGGGATTGTTGTCTAATAGGTTGCATTTACTTTTAGAACTGCTTTTGGTGGCTATGCATCATGACTCATATATTTGGTATCTCTTCATATACTCTTTTTCCTGAATTTAGGAGAAAACATATTAGAAATGTATTTCTGGCTATACTTTATGACGAGAGACTTAGCAAAATTAGTAATGTTTGTGAATATGTTCCCCAAATGCAGAAACTTATGGGATTTGAAAAGTCTAGAACCTTCAGCCAGCACTTGCTGGAGGCCTGTCAAGTGCCAAGCACGTATTTTCTTTTGAATCAGTTGTGTGGTAAGGCTTGGTTTGACAGAACAAGCTACATATTTGATGTTAGTAGAGGCTTTGGTATGTAACAATTATTTCTAGAATATTTGAAATCCTCTAAACCTCCTAGGAGTTAGCATAGCTCCTATTTATGGCTATTTGTGCACAATTACTTATTTTTTTCTTTATAAACTGATTTATATTTACATTTTGTATAAATGGAATCATACAGTGTTACACAATATATTAGTTCATAGTAATGCATTCATACAGTCTCTGTCCTTTTGAGGCACTTTCTTTTATATCTGCTATTTCACTGCAGACTGCTGAGTGGGAACCAGATCTCCTTCCTCTTTGTATATTTACTGTATATAGTACAGTATATACAGTATATAGTACAGCTGTAGGAACTGAGTGAGCATGTTTTTTGCTGGAAGAAGGGATTGGGGAGTGGTTTTGAGAACATGAACTTTGGTTTCACACATGATCTGAATTTGAATCCTGTCATTTTATTAGTTTTGTGACCTTGGGGAATTTATTTAACCTCTTTAACTTTTGTTCTCTCATATATAAAATGCTGTAATACTACCTACCTCACCTTGTTATATTAAAGGAGATATATGTATGTAAAGTATGAAGTACAGTTCTTGCAATATGCTAAGTGCCCAATAAAAGGTTTGGTAATTAGTCTTCAGACTAGGTGATATGCTCTAAGGTGAGAAACCATCTGTATCACTTTGCTCACCAGTGTCTGACCACTATGAGAGAGCGACAGCAATTTCTCCATCTATTCCATTCTTGAATTTGTATCTGGGGAGGAGGGGCAGCAAAGTGTTGGGTTGATAGCAACTTACTCCCATATTCTCACACTATTGACTGAGCTTATTAGAGCAAAGGTGTGGGCAGATCACCATGGAGAATACTATACTAACCCCAGCTATGAGCTGTCTCCATGGCCACTTGCCTTGTGGTGTCTTAGAGACCTTGTTTCCAGCGTGTCCTGCCTAACTGGGTGTAGGACATTTCTGACTGGAAGAATTCTTCAGAGATGGTTAATAGCTAATGAGCATCCCTTTTGTTCCTAGTCCTCCCTTGCTCCTTTACATAGCATTTATTAAGTAATAATTTTGTGCTGGGCTCTGGGAATACCATGATGAATGAGAAATATTTAGAGGCAGTGGGCAGGGGTGAGGGGCAAAGTAGAAACTCAGTCAAGAGCAATAGAGGGATGGATGGTGTGTTGTGGGAACAGAGAAGGGAATGGAGGAGCCAGGGCATGGGATTCCTAGAACTTTGGGGCTTGCAAAGATTCCAGAGGTTGCCATACTAACTTTTCTGCATTCCAGGTAGCAATATGTTGTCAAATATTAGTATAAAAATTGAAGCAGAAGGGAGCGGGTGTAGCTCAAGTGATTGAGCACCTGCTTGCCATGTATGAGGTCCCAGGTTTGATCCCCGGTATCTCATAAAAACAAACAAACAAATGAAAAAACTAACTCTCATTGGGGACATGTAGGAGGTCCTGGATTCAATCCCCAGTACCTCCTAAAAAAAATGAAAAAATAAAAAAATAAAAGAACAGGAGCAGAAATAATAAATTGTTATCTTTTGGGAATATTAGGTAGGGAAAGGATTTAATGATATCTCAAGGTGCCACCCAGTCTTATGATTCAGAACCATATTATGCACTGGTACTTCAGATTTGGAAGTTTACACACACTCCTAAAAGAAATTTTAATCCACAGTTAAAATATTATCAGGGTTATTTTTTTAAATTTTGGACCAGGTAATGTAGAAAGATGAAAATATATGCTAACAGAAATTTTATTTGGCTTTCTTCCTTTGTTGTAGGATGATGACTCTTCTTGTGACTCAAGCAAAGAGAAGAGGCGAGTGAAGAAAAAGGTGTCTTCTGGGGGAGTATTTGTGAGAAGGTACTAATCAGTAAAATAACTTCAAATAAATTTGTTTGATTTGTTTTCTTTCATTTTTAAAATGGATATAAATGTACATCTATATAAACTCTTCTCAGAATTACTCTGATAAATTGTTATCCTAATTCTGAAGGCATAAATATGTTATATATCATCATAGGGATTTAAAAAATTACAGACTCAGCTGTAGTTCCCTCCTAATTTATTTATTTTTTAAATTTATATTATTTATTTAATCCCCCTTGTTTGTGTTTGCTCTCTACTCTCTGTGTCTAATTTAATTAAAAAAAATTTTTTTATAGCTTTATTTTGGACAGTTTAAGAACCAATGACCTACCTCTATAATGATAAAGGAAAGAACACAGGCTTTCCTTTTAGGAAACTGAAGAGCACAAAATAAAACTATTTCATTGTACATAATCACCACAAGGTTAGGCACTCTGGTAGGGTAGGCAGGATTCTTTTTTTTTTTTTTTTAAGATTTTATTTATTTATTCATTTATCCCCCCCTTGCTGCCTGTGCTCGCCGGGTCAGCCAACCACGCCGTGCGGGCGGGCCCGCCCCCACCAGGAGGCCCCGGGAACCGAACCCGGGGCCCCCCATATGGCAAACGGGAGCCCCACTGATTGAGCCACAGCCGTTTCCCTGGCAGGATTCTTGATGTGAGTTGAGGCCCAGGCATTTTCATTTGTGAGTGCTGCTGATTCTAATTTTGAAGGTAGGTATTACAAAAAGTCTTTAAACAACTAAACTTATTACCTTATATATATTTCTGGCTCCAACACAGCAGTCTATATTTTAAAAGTTCTATTTCTCTCTGGTCTTTGTTTAATACACATCAAAAGTAACTTAAAAACAAGAACCCAAGGGGGCCATTCTTTATATATTATCTAAATATTAAAATGAGAACTCATAAGAAAGTTGATTATATGAATATATAATCTTACCTCTGCTAGAAATAAAAAGGCAGGGGGAAAAAACCCTTCATACTTTTATGAAAATACAGCTATTTTACTGCAGCCTTTGGAATGCCACTTCTTTATAGTATTTAAATTATTAGTTGCACAAATAAATGCCAATCTTTTTCTTATAGAAAGATCTGTAAAAAAAAGTAATAATTTTTCAAACATCTTTACTTTCATAGTGAAAACTTTCTATAGAGATTAAGATTTTTAATATTTTAAACTGTGCTATCATTAAATAAAGTGGAACAACATGAATTTCTTTGCACTGGAAGAAATGCAAAGCATTTTGAAAAATATAGTTTATATTTATTTAGTCAATTACAGCTGTGTTACAGCTAGGTGTTCTTTTTAATTTTGTCCAAAGAAACCTGAAAGTTTCCAGAGATAATGAAAAATGTTATAGGCAACTGATCAGTTAGTTATTCCTCATTGAAGTATGCACAAAAATGGCATTCCTTTTAGATCCCACTGAATTTAGTTTCCCAACACTGATACTTTAATTTCCTTCTTACCCTACCCCAGTTCTCTTTGGGTTCCAGGTTCAGTTCTTGAATCACAGGCATCCAGATTTTCTTCATAAACAAGTATCTTGCATGGTCAGATGAATTACTTAGTTTTCCAATCACCTCTCCCGCCATCACTTCTTCTGTTCCCAGATCTGAGCTATGTTTAAGTCCAAATCTTTAAGGCCTTTTAAGGCTTGAAGATTTCCAGTGTAAAAAGCTACATCTGCTGTGACCAACCCATTTTGAGGTCCTTCAGTATTTATCACAAAGCTTTAAGTGAGATAACTGCCTTTTCAGGTGGAGTTTGTAACTTGTATTCTTTAAAAACAACATCTGTGTTTGTTCTTCTGTAAGGAGATCAAATATAGCTTCATGCATTTTTGCCATATGCTTAAAAATATTCCTGAAGCAGACAGAAGGAATAGGAGCTTTCACATCATACTTAAAAATAGCTTGTCAAATATCCTATCCATTATTGCTACAAGCTTCACTGATATATTGGCTATATGGTCATGGTAGTCCTTTGTGATATGATCAAAATGCCTAAGCATGCTATATTGCTTAGGCTGCAGTCACACTTCAAAATGAGCCCATAACACAGGAATGTAGTGCACAGTTAGCTGCAGACAGTGTGAAGAAAGAGCCAGATTTTTTGTAGTTATTATTTTTAGTCCAACAACTTGCAAATGCATCAGCTCCAAGAACTGTCAACTTCTTGAACTGAAGTATTTCAATACATCTGAGAGAAGAGTGAGCATATCAGTAGTAACAGATGGGATACTATCCACACATTGTCAATATTAAGGATAATTGTTAACAGCAATACAGTTCCAACAAGCATACTGCTGTCTCTCAACAATGAGAATTTCAGCTGGTTTCTCTTCTTTTGTGGCTCCTGATTTTTTTTTTTCAGGTAAAGTAATTTTTCCATCTGATATAGAATCAATAAGATCTTGAAATTCTGTCGGAACAACAGCTTGCTTCCAGAGCTCATTGTCTAAGAGGAGGCTGAGCTTTGTTTTTCTCTCTGTGAAATCTGTTTACAAATTTATTAGCTTGGCTCTGAAGTGCTCTAAGTAATGACATGCTTTTCTTCCATAGATCTGTTAAGTGTCTAAAATGAATGTTTCCATGACTCTAGAATGTTATGAGTTCTATAGAATTTAGCTTCTCAGGAAAACCATCCTTTGCTCTTGACATTAGAATCTTGATGGCTCCATCATGGCATATATCCGAGGCACTTTACAAAAACTACTGGATACTATTTGCCAGTTTTCCTAGCTCTAAGTCAATTAATTTCATGTCCTCACTGACCATAATATCCTCCTGGAGTAACAGATGACAATGTCTGCTCTTTGCTTGATGAAGAATCAGTAGTACATTCCGGTTCAGATACCGAATCACTGCTGCAGGGCTTATATTTGGAGATGCATTTCTTTGAGAGGTAGTGTCGACTGCTATAGGTGTTAATTCACCCTCACTGAATGTATCACTTATAAACATGCCTTCATGGATTAAATAAGTAACTTCTGTGTCCAGTGAATTGTCTTCTGCAGCATTCTTCTGTTGTGAAATCTCTAATTCTCAGGCCCTTTGGCTTTTGTCTGGAACTGAGAGAACACTATGAATGGTATTTAATGTCGCCTTAACTATTTTAGGAAAATTGTAGAGAAAATGTCCTTTAGCAGATCAAACCATTGGAAAATATTCACCATTCTCACCTGATCTGTAAGCTTTGCAACATCTGTCTGTTTCTTCTATTTGTGAAACTTTATTAATCACAGTTTAATGATATTCTTTGCAGTAATAATAATTTATTCACCATAGATTTTTTAAAAATTGAGTTTTCTTTGTTTTAAAAGTCTAAATACAAGACATACTAGTCTTTCCTCTTCTAAAAATTGACAGTCATCTTCTAGTGTTTTTTTTTAAGTCACTATGAGAATAAATAGAAAATTCTGCAACCGTTTTATCTTTTTTTTTGATTCACAAAGCTATGATCCCAAATGCCAGAAACTGTGAACACCCTGAAGTTCCTGCTATAGAATCTCTTGTGTTGTTGCTATTAAGTCCAATGCTCGAGCGAATTCATAAGTAGATAACAATACCTGTTCCTGCATTGTCAGTGGAGTCTGGTGTAGAGTGGCCATTAACTTCAGTTTATTGCATGCTTATAGTACAATTATTTCTGGTAAGTGCCAGTCTTAAAATGTGCAGTGTTCCTTCACACATTACTTTAACAATCTGTACAATTTTATCTTGAAGTATTTTTAGTTTTCTTGAGTAGTCCTATGACTCATATTGAGAGGTCGAGAGATCTGGTAAGCAATGTTTACTTACACAGTATCCAGATAATGGCTCAGCTTTTCTTGAAGCAACTTTGAGGAAGCTGTATCACCATTTCCTTTTTCACCAGCAGTATTAAATAAGACCATGGTGAAACTGAATTAAAAGCTAGGGCAAAATCTGGTTTAATAAAAATCCAGATCAGTCCTGGATTTATCAAGAGTACGTAAGAGAGTCCTGTCAAGGTATCTTTGGGAGGGCAAATATTCTTGCATTTCTCATTAATATTTCTGGGAGATTTTTTTTTGTTTCTGTACTGTAAAATGTTTCTTGCTGATCTGTGGGAGAATAAAGGTATGACTTAAGTGTCCACAAAGTCCAATCCCCATGTTTTTGTAAAGTCAGATTCTCTTTTTGCTAATCGAGGATCATTTAATGCTGCTGGGAGATTTACTTTGGAATAATATTATGATCCATTTATGTTGATCTATAACTAGAGATGGAGCAACACATAAACCATTTGAATCACCTGTGGGTTCCTTGGGACACACATCTGGCAGTGATTGTACAGGTCAAATATGTTTTGTTAGAGCTACCTCTTTTTTAAAGAAAAACTCACTGTGCTATCTTGAGGCATTGGTGAAGAACTGTGGCTTGAAGCCATTGCATAAAGTCACCGCTTAACTGTGGGTCCCTGGCAGCTGCCCCAGAGAACGGCCTGCTGCATTGCCTCATTGAGCAGAGTCCTGGGCTACTCCTCAGCTACCGCTTTGCAGTGCCTGGGGTCAGGGTGAGTCCGAGCTTGTCTTCCCCTCGGACCGGGGAGCTCAGGGCCGCTGTCTCCATCCCAGCTCGGCTCGGGGGTGAGGGGTGGCAGTGGCAACCCCCTCAATGTCTCTCCTGAGTGTCCTGTCAGCCAGCAGTTCCCCTGGGTTCACAGTGCCGCCTCCACCCCTGCTGCCATTGCCTCTCCCACATCCTCCCAATTCCAGGGGAGCCACCACTGCCTCCAGCATTTCTTTTCCTTGCTCCACTGCTTCTCCTCACCCCACCTGCCCGGCCCGGTTCAGTCCGGCCCAGTCGGGGAAACAGCGCTGGAGCCCTCTTAATATATTTTTTATATCTGTGTAGGCCAGTCAAGACAAAGTAGACTTACATGAGTGATTAATTTTGCAAGTATTCCCATAAACGTAGTAGTTTAGTAATCAAAAGAAATCTAGTTCTGTATTTAAAAAGGATGACTCCATAATATTTTCTTCTGCTTTCTACAAAGTACCATTTACTACTATTAGTGTGTATTTTTTTTTTTTTTTTTAATTTTCAAATGAACCAATTTTTAAAAAGCATCATGGACATGGGAGAAAATGCAACATAAGAACAGGAAGTTTTAGAAAAGAGTAACTTCACAAAAATAACCAAGTATCTCACATAAGATGTTTTACATCAAATAAAATCTAGCTCTTGTAAAAGGAAAAAAACCTAATGTGTGCTTACTAAGATGACCTATTTTAAATAATCTGATTTAGAAGTCCATCATTAGTCTGTCTTGCAAGCTTTATAAGGACTATAAAAAGGCGGCAGGATAACAAACACATGGATTATTGTTCGTTCTTCCCTTTTCCCCCTTGTGCTTAAAGATTAGTTATAGCTTGTTGAGGAAACAACCATAGCATTTCAGTTCAATTCTGACTTCAATTCCCTCATTTTTCCTCCCCCCCTCCCACTATTTTTTTTTTTTTTTTTTTAACTTCTGGGCTAGCAAAGGTTTGTGGCTATTTTGGGGCAGTTGTCTAGATCCTGCCTCCCCCCCTGAAGATCTGCTGACTAGCTCTGGGCTTCCCTGGCAGCACCCTTCTCACTGCACCAGCCTGCTCACCCTCAGGACCCTGCGTGCACCTCACTTGCTTGCTAAAGGGCCACTTTCACTCATCATCATCAGGACCATTTCAGGCTGGTTGAGGGTCTATAAGCAAGTTAAAAAATGGCTTACCTATCCTTTTGATAATATAGTCACTGTTGTTTCCAGTAGATTGATAGTCAACATTTATTGGGCACTTACTGTATACAATATCTGTGCCAAGTCCTTTTTACATATTATCTCTTAATTCTCAAAACAGTCATATTTTGATAGACATATTTTATAGATGAGTAAGTAATTTGTCCCAAAACACATAGCAAGGTGGAGCCAAGATTCTAACCCAGGCAGAGAAATTTCAAAATCTGCATTCTTAACCAATACTGGAATTCCCAAATCCAGCATTTCAGTCACCATTTGGAGCTACACATAGCCTTACTTTTTCCTTCTAACCTGAGTACCCTAAAGTTAATCCCAGCCCTGGAAATAGTACTTTCTACTTGCTCCAGTTTCCTCAAGGCCATATCTCTAGTCTCTGTCTGTACTAGAGTTGGGAAATACCAGAAAACTATTGAAACAGAAGCTCAGAATGGTTTTTAAGGGTCAGGAAAAAAAATAAAAAATTTGAAAAGTCAACATTAGCATAATGCAGTGGTCTCTAAGTTGTTCTTGATTACACATTCTTAGTGATAAAAAGAAAAGCTTTAATCATGTACTTTTAAAAAAATTACAGAAGTTGTAGGAATCCAGAAAAATCATGTAGAAAACACAAAGTTCCCATATAGCCGCCGATTATTAACACCTTGCATTAGTGTGGTACATTTGTTACAAGTGATGAAAGAATATTAAAATTGTACTATTAACTATAGTCCATTAGGGTTCTCTGCTTGTGTTGTAGTCCTGAGTTAAAAAAAATTTTTTTATTCTAGTAACATATACAATCTAAAATCTCCCCCTTTAACCACATTCAAATGTATAATTCAATGCTGTTAATTACAATCACAATATTAACACTATCACCACCACCATCCATTACCAAAACATTTTTATCATCCAGATAGAAACTCTGTACAATTTAAGCATTAACTTCCCATTCCCCACCTCCATCCCTGACCCCTGGTAATCTATTCTAGTTTCTGACTCTATGAATTTGCTTATTCTAGTTACTTCATATCAGTGAGATCATACAATCTTTGTCCTTTTGTGTCTGGCTTATTTCACTCAATATGAGGTCTTCAAGGTTCATCTAGGTTGTTGCAAGTATTAGAACTTCATTTCTATTTATGGATGAATAACATCCCATTGTGTGTGTGTGTGTGTGTGTGTATATATATATATATATTACAATTTGTTTATCCATTCATTGGTTGATGGACAGTTGGGTATCTTCTATCTTTGGCAATTGTGAAAAATGCCGCCATGAACATGGGTGTGAAAATATGTGTTTGAGTCTCTTAGCATGCACTTTTTTTTTCTTTTTAGCATGTACTTTTAAGTGGCAGAGGTTGCTTTCTTGTCCACCAGTATCTGTACTCCTCTTCTTCCACAGTAAGAGTTTTACCTGGGCTTGTGGCTGCCCAAGGTAAACACTAACTTCCCAGCTTCCGTTGCAGCAAAGCTACCAAGTTGTAGCCAATAGGATGTGCACAGAGGTGGTATGTGTAACTTTAAGGTCATGCTCCTAAGAGGTACACCCTTCTCTCTACTGGCATGTGGGTGTGGTGGTGAGTCCCTGGCCCCAGTGAATGAGAGCAGCACCAGGACAGTAGAGCAGTAAGATGAAAAGGTGCCTAGGCCCTAACACCACATCATATATTAGCCCTGGAATGCTTGGAGAAATAAACCTGTCTTAAGCCATTCTTATTCTGGGTCTTGTTATAGCAGCTATATTTAAATCCTCATACAACCCCCAAATTAGGTGTATTTATTTATACATTACATACATGTATTATTGTCATAATGCTATGTTAATGAAACAAACATGGAAAAGGATGGTAAAAAATATATATAAATTCTAATCTCCCATGTTCCCATGCCTCAGTAGATTGTCCACCTCCTGAGATAGTACCTCAACTTAGAGACAAAGTATATTGAGAAAGTGCATGAAATTTGGAGTTTAGTACTTAGGTTTTTGTGACTTTATTGCTGTGTGACTTTAAGCAGGTTACCTAACTTCACTAAGCTTTTTTCTTCAGCTATAAAGTGAAGATAATACCACCTAAGAGGAATGTTATGAGAAACAGGTAATATGTATTATTTAGCACACTTGCTGACATATCATCAGTGCTAGCTATTATTCCACAAAATCACAATCAATAGTTTCAGTGTTGGTGACCACAGCCTTTTTTTTTTTTTTTTTTTAATTAGAAAACATTCTTTAAAACTTTCTCAACAAAATGAGTGTCATACAGTTTGTTTTTCAAACATGGTGAAGGGTCTACTAGGCTACCAAATAATATAAAAATGGGCAGTTTGGGACCTACTCTATGGCTACAGAACAAGGTGAAGGTAGCTAATCCCCTTAGAGACTTTTCACCACTCACAAAAAAAATGCCAAAAAGGTTGTGTTTTCAGAAGCAGTATATATGAAAACGTTCTCAGTGTACTTATAAACCAATATTTAAAATATTAATAAGTTTGGATTAAGGTCAAATGAGATTTATTCATATCATTTATTTTACAGGTGTTTAACAAGTACCTTACACGAGTCCAGCCCTGTGTCTGAAGATTTAGAGATAAGACAGGCCCTTCTGAGAACTCTGTTTAGTACAGGAAAGATATATATAAAACAATAGTTTTATAGTGGGGTGCAAGTGCTAGAATAGAGGGAGTAGTTCTGAGGCATATGGAAACAATCTTCTCATTCTTTTGTTAGGGTTTGATGAGGCCAAATAAATGGTCCTCACCTTCCCATATGGATTGTAAACACAATTGAGAAGAACCACCAATTAACTAACATAGAGGCCTAAATAGTACCTTTATTTATTGACAGGTGATATTGGAGAATATGGTTTATATATTCAGATCAGTAAGCTTCCTACCACTGAATCCTAGAACTGAAGACTTACCATTTGCCAAGCATCACTGCACTGGGTGGGGTAGGCCTACCCTGCAGAGGCAGAGCCTGGCAGAAGTGGAACAGAATGAATGCTCTCTGGAGAAAGGCTGGTCCCCAAGAGGAGGGGGAAGAAAGGAGATGGGCTACTTGGACCTTATTTCTCCTTTCACATTTACAATGAGATAAATCACTTCACATAGGGCAGAGTAGATGGGGGAATGAAAGTGATGACCATAATGTTATGCCACTGGAGCTTCCCTCCTGATATTTTAGCATATATTTAATTGAAGCAAACCAATAATTTACTTGTTTATTATCTATCTTCCAATGTCAATTCTGTGAGAAGAAAACCATGTTCACCTCTGTTCATATTTGTTGAATGAACGAATACATTGTAGTTTGTTATAATAGACTTTAACCTCTGTGGTATGTATATATGTGTATGTGGTATGTATGTATGTATGTATGCATGTATGTATGTACTGGAGATTGAACCCAGGACCTTATACATGGGAAGCAAGTGCTCAACCACTGAGCTATATCCGCTCCCCTCATTTATTAATCCAATAAAAATTTACGTATAAGGTATTCAGAACTCTTAGGCAAAAGAATTCAGAGATAAAAATGATTAGAATGAGTATTAGTCAGGGTTCTCTAGGGAAACAGAAGTGACAAAAGATATCTGTAAATAGTATGAAATTTCATAAAATTGTCTTACGCAACTGTGGGGATGCACAAGTCCAAATTCTGTAGGGCAGGCTGCAAGTCAGGGACTCAGATGAAGGTCTTCATTGAATTCCCCAGGAGATGCTGAAATCATTTCTCCTTTTAAGGCCTTCAACTGATTGGATGAGATGTAACTCATTGCTGATGGCAGTCTCCTCAGTTGATTGTAGATGTAACCAGCCATCTATGCAATCAACTCACTGATGATTAAAGTCCATGAAATGCCATGAAATGCTTGACCACCATTACCTGGTCAAGTTGACTTATTAGCCTAACCATTACAGAATGAAACAAGTTGATGTTAAAATATAAATATAGAGAGGATTATTGTTTTGAAAACAGCTCTGCAGTGAGTTCTTTGAAGCAAATTAGTTGGAAAGCCTCTGATTCTCACCTACTAGGCCATATGGATCACTCACTTGACTGCTCTGTATTTCAGATAACCTAGTTGGTCACTCAACAAATGACAGGATTATTTTGAACTGAAAGATACCGAACTTTTAAATCTACTGCCAAGAAATTTTTTGAAATGTTTAGCATTTCCCTGACCTGGGCTTCATAATCTGGATAAAACTGAAGGAACTGAAATGAAAATGATATTTTGTAATTTCCTTAAAATTACAAATAATACTATTAGTAAATACTATTAAATAAGAAAAAAGTATATAGTAGACCCAATAACAACAACAAAAAAAGAATCTGAGTTTGCCCATGAGCCTCTTAAGTGTAGGGATTATCTATCAATGGATGTTTGCTGAATTTAAGCGAATCATTAAAAAAAAAAAAATTTTATTTTATGTAATCAATTTAAGATGGGTTCCTGAGAAGCAAGATAAACTGCTTTTAGTGAATGACAAATTTGAAAACTCCATGTAAAATTCAGAGCTCAATATTTAGCAACTTTTCATTATTTCATACTAAGCATTATACATTGCACTAGGATACACATTATTTTAAAATTGTTTTAGATCATTACCAACAAAATCAATCTCCAGCTCTATGGTAAGTCACTTTTTTATTTTTTAAAACATTCCTATGGGCTTCTTTAAAAAAAAAAAAAATTATTGTTAACACACAACATAAAATTTCCTGTTTTAACCATTTTCAAGTATATAATTCAGTGATGTTAATTACATTCGCAATGTGCTACCATCAACACCATCCATTACCAAAACTATTCTATCACCCCAAACAGAAACTCTGTACCAATGAGGCATTAACTCTCCATCCTCCACCCTCACCCATCCCTTGTAACCAGTATTCTAATTTCTGACTATAGATTTGCATATTCCAATTATTTCACCTAAGTGAGAACATGCAATATTCGTCCTTTTGTGTCTGTCTTTTATCACTCAGCAGAATGTTCTCAAGGTTCATCCATGAAGTCTCAGGACTTCATTCCATTTTACAGCTGAATATCCCATCATATGCATATACCACATTTTGTTTACCCATTCATCGACTGAAGGACACTTGGGTTGCTTCCATCCTTTGGCAATTATGAATACCGCTATGAACATCGGTCTGCAAATATCTGTAGTTTGAGTTCCTGCTTTCAATTCTTCTGGGTACATACCTAGTAGCAGGATTGCTGGGTCAAATGGTAATTCTATATTTAGCTTCCTGAAGAACTGCTACACTGTTTTCCACAGCAGCTACACCATTTTATTCTCAACAGCAATGAATAAGTGTTCCTATTTCTCCATATCTTTTACAACACTTGTAGTTTTTTCTTTTTTTTAATTTTATTTTGACGGCAGCCATTCTAGTGGGTGTGAAATAACCTATAGGGTTTCTTTATATATTCTGGATATTGAACCCTAATTAGATACATGATTTCCAAATATTTTCTCCCATTGAGTAGTTTGTCTTTTTTTAGTTTCATGACAAAGTCCTTTGGGGCACAAAAGTTTTTAATTTTGAGGCAGTCCCATTTGTCTTTTCTCTTGTTGCTTGTACTTTGGGTGTAAAGTCTAAGTAAGAAACTGCCTACCACAAGATCTTGAAGATGCTTCCCTATACTTTCTTCTAGGAGTTTTATAATTCTGATTTTTATATTTATGTCTTTGATCCATTTGGAGTTAATTTTTGTATATGGTGTGAGATAGGTGTCCTCTTTCATTGTTTTGCTTACGGATGGCTCATTCTCCAAGAACATTTGTTGAGGAGACCATTCTTTCCAATTGAGTGGACTGGAAGCCTTGTCAAAAATCAGCTGACCATAGATGGGTCTATTTGTGAACTTTCAATTTGATTCCATTGGTCAATATATATATATATATATCCTTGTGATAGTACCATGATGTTTTGACCACTGTAGCTTTGTAATATGTTTCAATGTCAGGAAATGTGAATCCTTCATCATTCTTTTTCAAGATGTTTTTTGGCTCTTTTGGGCCCCTTACCCTTCCAAATAAATGTGATAATTGACTTTTCCGTTTCTGCAAAGTGGGCTCTTGGTTTTTTTTTTGTTTGTTTGTTTGTTTTTGTTGTTGTTGTTGTTTTAGGAGGTACTGGGGAATGAACCCCGGACCTGGAACATGGGAAGCAGGTGCTCAACCACCAAACTACATCCTCTCCCCATGGCTCTTGGAACTTTGATTGGGATTGCACTGAATCTGTACATTTTGGGTTGAATTAACATCTAAATGATATTTAGTCTTCCAATTCATGAACATGGAATGTCCTTCCATCTGTTTAGGTCTTCTTTGATTTCTTTTAGCAATTTTTGTAGTTTTCTGTGTACAAGTCCTTTACATCCTTGGTTAAATTTACTCCTAGATATTTGATTCTTTTAGTTACTTTTGTAAATGGAAATTTTTCTCAATTTCCTATTCAGATTGCTCAGGACTAGTTTATAGAAACATTACTGATTTTTGCATGTTGATCTTCTCCCCCTCCACTTTGCTGTATTAGTTTATTAGCTCCAGTGGCTTTGTTACAGATTTTCTTTATGTAGGATTATGTCATCTGCAAACAGTGAAAGTTTTACTTTTTCATTTCCAATTTGGATGCCTTTTCTTTTTCTTGTCTAACTGCTCTGGCTAGAACTTCCACTATGGTGTTAAATAATGGTTATTACAATGGGCATCCTTGTTTTGTTCCAGATCTTAGAATGAATGCTTTCAGTTTTCATCATTGAGTGTGATGAGTTTTTCATATATGCCCTTTATCATTTTGAGGAAGCGTCCTTCTATTCCTATTTTTCTAAATGTTTTTTATCAAGAAAGGATGCTGGATTTTGTCAAATGCCTTTTCTCCATCATTTTGTTAATGTGGTGCATTACATCAATTAATTTTCTTATGTGGAACCAGCCTTCCATATCTGGGATCAAGCCCACTTCATCATGTGTATAGTTCTTTCAATGTGCTGTTGGATTCAATTTGCAAATATTTTGTTGAGGCTGTTTGCATCTATAGTCATGAGAAGTTGGTGTGTAATTTTCTTTTATCTTTATCTGGCTTTGGTATTAAGGTGATGTTGGCCTTATAGAATGAGTTATGCAGTATTCCCTCTTCAAAATTTTTTTTTTTTTTGAAGAGTTTGAGGAGGATTGGTATTAATTCTTTTCGGAATGATAGAATTCACCTGTGAAACCATCTGGTTTGGGGAGGTTCTTGATGACTGATTCAATCTCTTTACTTGTAATTGGTCTGTTGAGATATTCTATTCCGTAGTGTAGGTTGTTTGCATGTTTTTAGGAATTTGTCCATTTAATCTAGGTTTTCTAATTTGTTGGCACAAGTTGTTCATAATATCCTCTTATGACTCTTTTTATTTCTGTGGGTTCAGTAGAATGTCTTCCCTCTCATTTTTTATTTATTTGCATCTTTTCTCTTTTTTATCTTTGCCAGTTGAGCTAAGGGTTTGCCAATTTTATTGTTCTTTTCAAACAATCAACTTTTGGTTTTGTTAATTCTGTTTTTTAAATCCTCAATTTCATTTATTTCTCCTCTGATTTTTGTTTTACCTTTCCTTCTGCTTGCTTTGGGATTAGTTTGCTCTTCTTTTTCTAGTTCCTCCAGGTGTACAGTTAGGTCTTTGATTTTAGCTCTTTCATGTTTTTAAATGTGTTTTGGGCTATAAATTTCCCTCTCAGGATTGCCTTCACTGCATCCCATAAGTTTTGATACAGTGTGTTCTTGTTTTCATCCATCTCAAGATATTTACTGATTTCCCTTGCAATTTCTTCTTTGACCAGCTGATTGTTTAAAAGTGTGTTACTTAACTTGCATATATTTGTACATTTTCTAGTTCTCTGTTACTGATTTCCAGCTTCATTCCATTATGGTCAGAGAAGATGCTTTATATAATTTCAGTCTTTTAAAATTTATTGATAGTTTTGTGACCCAACATGTGACCATTCTGGAGAATGATCGATGTGCACTTGAGAAAAATATATACACTGCTGTTTTGGGGGGAGCAGTGTTCTGTGTATGTCTGATAGGTCTAGCTCATTTATATTATTGAAGTCTTCTGTTTCTTTATTGATCTTTTTTCTAGATATTCTGTTTATTGATGAGAGTGGTGTACTGATGTCTCCAAATATTATTGTAGAGGTATCTATTTCTCCCTTCAGTTTGCCAGTATTTGCCTCATGTATTTTGGAGCACCCTGGTTAGGTGCATAATGATTATTTCTTCTTGGTGGATTCCCCCTTTTAATATTATATAGTGTTCTTGTCTCTTATAACAGCATTTGACTCAAAATTAATTTTTCTGGTATATAGCTATCCCAGCTTTTTTTGGTTTCTATTTGAATAGAATATCTTTTTCCAACCTTTCACTTTCAACCTATTTGTGTCTTTGAGTATAAGAGGAGTCTCTTGTAAACATAGTTGGGTCATGCTTTTTTTTTTTTTTTTTTTTTTTAATCCATTCTGCCAATCTGTGTCTTTTGATTGGGTAATTTAATCCATTAACATTCAGTGTTATTACTGTAAAGGCACTACTTACTTTGGCTACTTTGTCCTTTGTTTTTATATTGTATCTCCCTACCCCCCGCCCCGCCCCAGTCTCTCTTTTCCTTTATTGCAATCTCCTTTTTTGTATAGTTGATCTTTTGTGATGTATCAGACTGATCCCTTTCTCATTTCTGTTTCTGTACATTTTAAAAATACTTTGTGGTTACCCTGGGTTTTATTTAGTTGGAAAGCCTACATATATTACCTATTAATTGGAAAAGATACCCAACTTAGCTTCAATAGCATACATGTTCTCTGCTCCCATATCCCCGTTTCACTCCCCCCCCCCCATACACACACACTTTCCCAATTTATATTTTGCCTGTCCATTTTCAGGAAATATGCCTTTGTCTTGTTCAATTGTATTCTGACTCTCATAGGAATTAAAGAGTAGAGCTGTATATTGAGGATACAGTACTACTGGGTTTTACATTTATCCTTTTAGTTATTCTTACTTATAATCTTTATGTCTTCACAATATCATTCTCTTCTATCTTTTCCTTTCAATCTGCAGAACTCCCTTTAGTAATTCTTGTAGGATCTGTCTTTTGTTGACAAACTCTTTATGCTTCTATGTATTTGTGATTATTGAAAACTCTCCCTCATTTTTGAAGGACAGTTTTGCTGGATAAAGAATTTTTGGCTGGCAGTTCTCTTTTAGTACCTTATAATATATCATACCTCTTCTTGCCTCCATGGTTTCTGAGAAATGGGCACATGGTCTTACTGAGGGTCCCTGGTATTTGATGAACTGCTTTCCTCTTCCTGTTTTCAGAATTCTTTCTCTTTGGCACTTGACATTCTGATTATGATGTGTCAGATCTATTTCCCTTCTCTTCTGGGATACCTATGATGTATATGTTTGTGCACTTCATGCTGTCACCCAAATCCTTGAGACAGTGCTCAATTTTTCTATTCTTTTCTCTATCTGTTCTTCTGACTGTATGAGTTCCATTGTCCCATATTCTGGCTCACTGATTCTTTCTTCTGCCTGTTCAAATCTGTTGTTTGCTGCTAGTATATATTTTTTAAGATTTTATTTTATTTATCTCTCTCCACCCCCTTGTTGTTTTCACTTGCTGTGTCTGTCTTGTTTCTTTAGGAGGCACTGGGAACCAAAGATGGGACCTACGATGTGGGAAGGAGGCACCAAATCGCTAAGCCACCTCCATTCCCTGCTTTGTTGTGTCTCTCGTTATGCTTTTCCTTGTGTCTCTTGTTGTGTCATCTTGTCGCATCAGCTCACGGGGCCTGCCTCTCGAGCCAGCTCACTGTGTTGCTTGTCCTCTTTAGGAAGCACTGGGAACCTCTGCTCCATGCTTTGTTATGTGTCTCATTGTTTTTCTTCTTGTGTCTCTTGTTGAGTCATCATGTTGTGTCAGCTTGCCGCACCTGCCTATCACATTAGCTTGCTGTCTTCTTTAGGAGGCACCGGGAAGCAAACCACAGACCTCCCATGTGGGTAGATGGGAACCCAATCGCTTCCCGCTAGTATATTTTTAATCTCTACTATTGTGCCTTTTATCCCCATAATTTGTGTCTTTTTATACTTTCAAAATCTTCTTTATATTCACAGCGTCTTCTTAATATCCTTTATCTCTTTATTTTCCTTCAATAAATTTAGGACATTTGTTTGAAATTGATTAGTTCTTCCAAATTCTGTGCCTGCAGTTTTACTTTGTTCTCTTGACTGAACCGTATCTTCCTGTTTCTTAGTGTGGCTTGTGTTTGCTGATGTCTAGGCATCTGATTATCTTGAGATAACTCTGAAGATCTGTTTCTCCCTCTTGTCCAGGGTTTTATTGCTGATTAGCTTTTTTTTTTTTTTTTTTTAAGGATTTATTTATTTATTTACTTTTATCCATTTTTACACCCCTTCCCCCTCCCCCCCCGTTTTTGCTGTTTCTGTGTCCATTCGCTGGGCAACTCTGTGTCCATTTTCTGCCCTCTCTTCTCATCCTTCTCCTCCTGTCTTCACTGGGATTCAATCCTTGGAATCTCTGATGTAGGAGAGAGGCATCCTGCCCGCGCAACCTTAGTTGCTGGTTTTTCGGTGCGTCTCATCTTGCCTCTCCCTTGTGTCACTCTCCTATTATGTCATCATCTTGCTGTGTGGCTCGCGGGAACTGGTGGTGCGCCCGCGCACAGGGCCTGGCGGCCCACGCACCTTCTATATATTTTTTAAATTTTTACCAGGAGGTCCCGGGGATTGAACCCAGGTCCCTCCATATGGGAGATGGACGCCAACCAGATATAGCCCCCTGCTATATCTCTTAAGGTAGACCAGAGATACCTAGAGTTACAGTCTTTTCCCATACAGGATGGACATATAATAAATCAGGCTTAGTTTATCACCAGCATTCTAAAAACCAGACCTAGGGAGGAAAACGAGGTCTGGGGACACATGCATGGTTTCTAATATAGCGAATGTTTAGCCCACCCTGATTATCACAGAATCAGGACAGTGAGAATATTCGCACTGATTAGCTTTTAGTTAAGGCTTTTCTTCTTTTTTTTTTTAGGTGGTACCAAGGATCAAACCTGGGACCCTGTACATGTGAAACGGGTGCTCAACCACTGAACTACACCCACTCCAAGGCTCTTCCTTGAAGCTTGGTCCAACTTATTCTGGACCTTTAGATTATCCCAAGTTTATTGATCAGGTTTTCTCAGCTCTTCATTTGATTCTTGACTTGATATTTTTCTCTCTCTGACCATCCTCCAGAGTTCTAAGCAAGTAGGATTTGTCCTTTATTCATTGAATCTTTGGGGATGTTTTATCAGGGGATGTCTTATTTAGCCAAGTTGACGATGTACCTATTTCTTCTTGAGTCAGTTTAGATAGTGTGTTTCTAGGAATTTGTTCACTTCATCTAGGTTATTTAATTTGTTGGGGTACAGTGGTTCATAGTCTCTTAGTTTTATTTCTGCCGGAGTCAGTAGTACTAACCCCTTTCATTTCTGATTTTAGTTATTCTTCCCTCTTTTTTTGGTCAGTCTACCTAAAATTGTTGATTTTATTCATCTTTTCAAAGTATTAATTTTTGGTCTCACTGATTCTATTGTTTTTTGGTTTGTGTTTGTGGATCTACAGAACATTCCAATAAAGAAAAAAAACCAAATGGCCAAAAAAAAGTGCTCTCATCAACTATAATACATGTTCCCACACCAATACAAGGTACTAATAAAAGGATGTCTATATATTTTTAAATTCTCTATTTCATTTTTCTCCACTCTACTCTTTATTTCCTTCTTTCTGCTTGTTTTGGGGTTAGTTTGTTCTTTCTTTAGATCCTCTAATTTTGAAGTAGATCTCTGATTTATAATCTTTCTCCTTTTTAAATGTAAGCATTTAGACCTATAAACTGCACTCCCCCCAGCACTGCTTTGGTGCATCCCATGTTTTTGTATGTTGTGCTTTCATTTTCATTTGCTCAAGGTATTTCCTAATTTCCTTTGTGATTTCTTCTCTGATGCATTGGTTAAGAGTGCATTATTTAATATCCACACATTTTTAAAATTTCCAGTTCTCCCTGTTATTGATTTCTAGCTTCATTCCATTATAGTCAGAGAAGATATATGATTTTAACCTTTTAAAATTTATTGAGATTTGTTTTGTGACCTAACATATGGTCTAGTTTGGAGAATGATTCATGTGCACTAGAGAAGACCATGTATTCTGCTGTTATTGGGAAGAACAGTGTCTATATATGTCTGTTATGTCTAAGTGGTTTATAGTATTATTCTAGTTCTCTGTTTCCCTGTTGATATTCTGTCTAGATGTTCTACCCATTTTTGAAAAAAGTATTGAAATCTCCTGTTTATGTAGAATCTCCATTTCTCCCTTCAAATGAGTCAATATTTGCTTCATATATTTTGATCCTCTGATGTTAGTTGCATATATATTTATCATTGTTATATCAAAAATTTCATCTATACTGCCCTTCATTGTCTCTCATAACAGATTTTATTTAAAGTCTATTTTATGTGATATTAGTACTGACACTAGTCTCTTTTAGTTACTATTTGCATGGAGTTATTTTTTTCCATCCTTTCACTTTCAACCAACTTGTGGCTTTGGGTTCAAGGTAAGTATCAATAACAGACTTATGTATCACTATGAAAAACATGTTCTTGATCTTAATCCATGTATATCTTGATGTAAATTTATGTGTAAATAGGACCTTTTGAAGACATTAATGAAAATAAGATGTGGCCAACTGAATGAATGGGGGTGTCAATCTATATTATGGAAGCCTTATACATAGAAGAAACCAGAAACCAGAGAAGGCCAAACAGGAGAAGCTGGATGTCAAGTGAAACAGGAAGACAAAGGAGAGCGAGAGATCACTATGTAAGAGGAGGTAGAGACACAAGCCAAGGAACCCCCAACTGTGGCAAGCTAGTGCCAGAACACTATAGAATTCAGGGAGAAAGCATTGCTTTGCCAACACCTTGATTGTGGACTTCTAAGCACCATAATCTCAAGGCAATAAATTCTTGTTTAAGCCAAACTGTTGTGTGGTATTTGTCATGATAGCTTGGCAAACTAAGACCATTTTTGGTAATGTAAAGTTGGGTGCTGCTGTTACAAATAGCTAAAAATGTGGAAGTGGCTTTGGGATTAGGTAATGGGTAGTGGCTGGAAAAACTGAGGCTCTTCATTAAAAAAGCTTAGATTGCTTTGAAGAGACTGTCAGTAGAGATGTGGACATTAAAGGAATTTCTGCTGAAGGCCAGAAATAAGAGCTGTAGAGAACATTTCTATCATCCTACAGAATACATAATTTGTCACAAATGGACTGCACTCAAGCACCAAAGAACCAACAACTGATGATCTGAAAAAATTCTCAGCCTATTCAGATAGCATGCTTTGAAACTAGGGCCAGAAGCAGCTCTATCAGGGCCTTCCCTGAGCTCCTGGGATTTGTGTGGTATTTGTCTTAGCAGCTTGGCAAACAAAGCAGCATATAGTTGGGTCATACGTTTTATCCACTCAGCCATTCTCTGCCTTTTGAAGAGTTAAAGCCATCTAACATTTAAAGTAACTCCTTATAACGCAGGACTTTCTTTTGCCATTTGAAATTTTTGTAAATCTCATATATATATATTTTTGCCCCTCAATTCTTCCTCACTGCCTATTTTGTATTTAGTTGATATCTTGTGGTGAGACATCTTGAGTCCCTTCTCATTTCCTTCTGTGTATATTTTTCAGATATTTTCTTTGACCACCAGGTTTAATTTTAACATCCTAAATCTATAACAATCTTGTTTGATTTGACACCAAATTAATTTCAATAGCATAGATAAACTATGTTCCTCCTATACTCTTTTATCCTCCCCGCTTTTATGTTGTTCTTGTCACAAATTACACCTCTTTATACACTGGGTGTCCAAAACCAGAGATTTATCATTACTTTTATGCATTTGCTTAAGAAGTAAAAAGTGGAGTTACAAACCAAAAATAAAATAGGAATGGCATTTATAACTACTCATGTAGTAATTTTTACCGGAGATCTTTATTTTTTCCTGCTTTGATTGTTTTAGTGTTTTCCTTTCCTTTCTTTGGTATGGTCAAAATCTGTTCTTTCTCCCAGATATTTTAACCTGTTCCTTTGGATGGGCCATCTTTCCTGTTTCTTTGTATTGCCTTGTAATCTTTTATTATACATTATACATATTCATATTATAACGTTAACTCAATTTAGTTCTTTAGATGTGATTTCCTTGTGTTTGTATCCAGTTAGTGTTATAACAAACTTCCTTGAATGCCAGGAGCTAACAAAAAAAAAGCAAAAACACCTTTCACAGTCTTTGCAAACTGGCTCTATGTTGGCTGGTTCTCTTCTTCCAAGTTTAGTCATCCTACTAATGAAAGTGAAGAGGAGCCCATGGTTCGTGGCCTTAGGAATCCCCCTGTTTACATGGATCTGAATGCCTACTTTCTACAAGTCTTTATTCCTGGTTCCAGGTGCCCCTTTGTATATGTTAAAGCTGATAATCCTTTGCCACAGAGCCCTATAGTTTGATTATTGCTTAGTGATTTAGCTGTGTGCAAGTTGCTCCTGTGTGAAGGACAAGTTCTGGGACGATAAGTCAGAGCATCCTGGTTCAGTACTTCTGCCTGCCACCAGATAGAATGGCACAGATAGATGTGTATCTTATTATGTCCACAGGGGTTCCTCTGCTTCCTCCAGAACCGGGACCCACTAAGTCAAGAAGGGGTTGGGGAGGAGCAAGCAACGGTATCGAGAGGTTTTTGCATGTTTTTAAAGTTGATTTTTCTTGATTTGGCACTCACCCAGTTACTGCAACCTTTTATGTTTTCTGGAGCTCTGAGAAAGTTGGCTTTGCCAGTTTTTGCTAGTTGTCCAAAGATGCTATGTGGGAACAGAACCCTGGAGTTGCTGCATCACATAGTTTCCAATATGTTTTGTTCATCTTTATTCATTTCTGGTAAGTCACTACTAAAATCCAAACTACTTTTTTATTGTAATCTTTTATTTTATATGAAAATTTAATTATGCAAGATTATCAGGGAAGTTGAATACAATAAGTATTTAGGCTTGGGAGCAGTTTTCAAACTCGCAACCAATAACAAATCTTATATGATTTATACAGTTGTCAAAAAAGATAAGGACAAAATAAAGACAAACATATTCCCATTGTGAAACTTCTTTTTTAGTCCATATATGCTGCAATTGACAGTGTTTGAAATAAATCTATTCTGGTGTAGTGCTTTAAAAAGTTAACAGCAGCGTCAGCAGGAGTATAATATAGTAGTTTCAGTGCTATTTCCAGAATCTATAAAATCCCAATGCTATTGCCAGGCAAGTAAACACTGAAGCTGTGAAAAGAAACAATGTTACAGGTCATATATTTGTGATTATATTCCAGAGATCCAGAATAATGTCATCTTCAATGAAAATAAAGAGGCAAAAAATCAGAAACAAAGGAAATCCAAGCAATTTTCTACCCTAAGTTTTTCATTCCCTAGAAAATTAAACAAGTATAAAGGGTATCCTTATGGGCAGAATTAGTACCAATTCTTCTTAAAAGCTCTATTAACAGTATTCAAAATCATAATCAACACTAGCCCTATTAACAATGACTACTTTAAATAAACTAATTTCTGAGCTTATGATAAATAAATCACTATCTTTCTTACCTAAGTTGCAGACAAAGCACCAGGGATTTTAATAGTTAGTTAATATACCAGCTGTTCTTTATGTTACACATCATTTTGGATAGAAAACCTTTCTGTTCTCTCAATTTTAAGAAGTGAAAAGATTTTAAAATAGAGAACCTGTGAGATGAAGGGCAAACTTTTCTGATTAAGACACAAGTAATTAACCTTTCAAATTAAAGCTGTCCTAATTATAATATATTAATCTAATTATATATTATCCCATTGACCCCACTACTTACTGACACTTGGTTAATGACACCATTATTTCCTTAATTTTAAGACACGGAATTAGGTCTTTCTAAAATAAGGAGAATGAATAACACAGTTTCTTGTCCCATTTTTCCATTTGATTCCATTATTTACTGGGTACTCACTATGTGCCAGGCAGTGGAAAAATGAAAGGACGGTGACTTAGGAAAAGACTTCCTAATCGCTTTTGTGACTGCCACTATGTCTATTAGAGTCTGCCTTGTATATATCTACTACTGCCTGAAAGCTTTGTGAAGACTACCACCATCTTCAAACTTAAGGTAAAAATGATTCTGTTGTTAACTAAGACTCCAGAAGCCAAAGCCTTTCCTAACCTGTATTGCTCTGGGATCTAAAATGCTCCAAACCGGGCTGTTTTGGAATTTCCAGTAAGTGTTATGATTGCAGTTCTCCAGTCCAGGAGACTGCTAGAGTAGGGGTTTTCAAAACTTGTTTTAGCATTAGAATCTTTTCTTCAAAATGAATCTTAGGCAGAAGCGCAATGTTTAAAAAAATGACACAAGTTGTGAGAGGAAGTGCATATGTACCAGCTGTAGGCTCCACCTTCACCCCTACTGCCACCCACCAGTAATGGTGACTGCCCAGAAAACCACTGGTGGTATGAATTAGAACTTCCTTGTTGGATGGCATTTGATTAATGTTTATCAAAATTTTAAATGTGTGTATCTTTTTGACCCAAAAATTTAAATGCACAAAGGTATAACTGTGTGTGTATTAACCCCATCTCACACACACATCATTGTTTTAACAGAGCATAATGCTATCAGTAGAGGATTAAAGAAAAACAAAACAAACCCAAATATGTAATAATGTAGAAACATATTAAGACATTTGGTTAAATTTGAGAAAAGTTGTAGTCTACAGAATCAGAAGTTATGCTAATTATTTTTTTTAAGGACATGTAATGGTATTTTACTATATTGTTTTTGAATTATATAACAGAACATTCTTATTAACTCCTTGGGACCCTGTAATAGGTCAGGTCATATGGTACTTTAGGAGCTCATTATGTGACAAATCTAATTTTGAGGTAACTCTGTCTGCTCAGTCAGTTGGATTCAAGTTAAGAGGTTATTTCCCCCCCCCACCCCGTGCTTGCTATGGTTTTCAATGGCCTACATCTACTTTAATATTCTTTCTCTAAGCCCACTTAAAATCCTATGGAAGAGAATAAATAATAAAATTTTCATATTTTCCATTATTTATACTTATATATAAGTGTATATTAGTAAACTGCAGAGTTGCCTGCTAAACCTGTACCCTTAGACTGGAATTATCTTTTAAGTACTGCAGGGGACCAAGCAAAAAAGGAGTTTTGTTATAGCCTCCTTTTTTTTTTCTTCTGTGCTTGTTATGTTACATTGGGAGGTAAGCACCAAATGGGTCTGAAAATTAAAATGACAGTAATTTCTTTTTCTGACAAGTGTAGCCTTACCTGCAAGATAACGAATTGTCTCAAGTCTGTTGGACTCCATCAGCGTTTTTAAGGAAGCAATTTCAGTGTCAATTTTATTACTGGTTTCTGAAATAACACTTTTGGTTTGGGTATCCTGTAGTAAATAAAAACAAGTAAGACAACTAAATTTTGTCCCTGTGTGTTAAGGTTACATCAAAAACCCTCACTTAAGGGCTGATTTTGTATTACAAAAGTCTCAAAATTGGGGAAAGATAGTAAAAACAAAACAGTATAATAACATTAAATGAACTGACAAAACACATTATTTCTACTTTGATATTTGGAGACCGATTCTTAAGATTACCATGGACGAAACACATCCCACTAAATTTGTGACCTAAATATAAAAGAGGATAAACTGAGAAGGAAAAATTTTAGTTGTAGAACTATCACTTTATGTGTATAAAGTCCTTAGGATATCATGGTTAAAACTAAATCTATTCATCAAAAGAAAAAAAATTAACCCAGTTTATAACATGAACTAGCACCAATATTAAAGGAACTGCTAGAAATAATCTCAAGGGTAACAATGAATGCCATGTGTAAAGGGCTCAAGGAGAGAGGAGAAATAAAAAGGCACCTAGAGTTCAGAAACTGCTGATTTCCTTTTTCAATTCCTTTATCTGGCAAGTAATGAGAAGAGAATAGGATCCTTAGAAGGGCAAATGGACCTCCCCTGTATTAACAAGTGATGTCTCCTCTGTTAGACTGTAGATTGTACATCAAATGGCTTTAACTTTTAAGAAAAAGGCTGAGGCAGAAAACTGGGTTTTACTCAAGCCATAGAGAGCAAGTAATGATTAATTTTTAGGATTACTGAGCTATCCCAGCCCTACCACTTATTAAATGTGTGACCTTAACCTCTCTGTGCCTCCTTTTCCAAATTGGTAAAATGAGAATAATAGTGCCCACTTCATAGAGGCTGATGTGAGGATCAAATGTGATAATAGACTGGGATAAGCATGTAAAACAGTATCTGGCACATAAGCACTTGGTAAATATTCACAACTTTTTTAAAAAAGATAATTATGTAATTAAACCTAGGTACTCTCTTAAATGCTAATTGTGAATCATTTTTATGAATACAGTGAATCTTTCTTTATCTTTTAAAAGAAAGCTGGGTTCTTAACTCAGAGGTCACAACGCTCAGATCACACCACTATCCACTGGTGGCAGTTTCCCTGAAAGTATTGGCTATTGTAGTTAGCCAATACTTCTAAGTCCAAACTTAAAAAGGATAAACATAACAGCAGTTACACAAGGCAAAAGAGCGTACAAACAAATTTTTACATACTAGCTTACCTTATTGGTAAATTCTGTGGTGGTTTCCATAAGTTTCTTTTCTTGATCTGTAAACTAAAGGATATGAGGCAAGCAGGTTGAAAAAAAAAAAAAAAAGACTAAATGGAACTTAAAAGGAATAAGTAACCAAGAAAGTATATTTAAAAGCACATTACCATATCTGTTACTCTGCTCCTTTCTAGGTTGATATCCAATTTATTATCTGCTCTAATTCGACTGGTTTCATTCTTTAAAGAAAGTAAAAATACTTAAAAAAGATCAATGAATATTTTTTCATTCTGAAATTAATAAAATATTCTGAGGAGAAAACTTCACTTACTATTAGTTGTTGTTTAACTTGGTCTAATTCAATTTTCATTTTCTAGATATAAGAATGATCACATGCAATTAGCATTAAACCAAAAGTTCCCATTATGATTGCTTCAGAAATTGTGAAGCCTTAGATTAACAAAATTTGGACAATGGATTTTTAAGACAATTTGATAAAGGTTAAAAAAATACACATAAAAAGACCAATAGACCACTATATTCAGAAAATAACTTATGAACAAAAATTAGAAAATATGTTTTATTTCTAAATTCTGCTTTTGAAAAAACTGATTTTCCCAAATTAAGAAATATTTATCTTAACATAAAATTCTGACTTGATTATAGAAATATCACTGGCAGAGATAATTAATTGGAAAATGCCACATTACTCTCAGCTCTGAAAACATTATACCATGATGAGCTGTACTAGAAATTTTGAATAATATGTAGAGCTCAACAAAATTCTTCCTTTTCTATAACTTTTATAAACATGATATAACTATTATTCAGTATGTGAGAAATTATGATTTATGTATAAAAAAATTAGGTATGGTTATATATGCAGTATATTTTCATCTAAAAACTTGTAATAACCATATAAAACTGCTATTTAGTCCTATTAAATTAAACAGGGTATGTGTGAGATCAGATATAAGCTTTTAATATTTCTAATAAAGTATCACCTCGTTCTCTGCTCTCAGATTTGCAAATTCACTTTTCTCAAGGATGACCATGTCTTTTCTGATGGCATCCAAATGAGCCATTAGTTGTTGTACTGTTATTTCCTAGAAATAAAAATAAAAATAACTTAGAGATCTATGGAATGCAATCACTTTACAGAATTGCTGTTTTTATGTTAAAATAATTTGAGGTATAATAAAGTAAACAACAAAACAAAAACAAAAAGCCTATATATCTGAAATACCAAACTGAAAAGGAGTAGGAGATTTAAGGAAGAAAAAGCATTTCTCAGTGAAGAGAAATAAATCCTAGGTTTAAACAAAAACCCTCAATAACATGTTTAGCCCTAAGAGTTCCTCAATAATATTTGCTTGTTTTTTTTACCTGAACACATACATAAGATTTACAATTTTAAAAATTTGTCTATTTACAAATTCAGTGGCATTAAGTACATTCACAATGTTGTATAACCATCACCACTCTGTCTCTCCAGAATATTTTCATCATCCCAAAAAGAAACACTGTACCCATTAAGCAAAAATTCCCTATGCCTCCCCCTTCTCCTTTTTATCTCTATAAAATTTGCCTATTCTAGATTCCTCATATAAGCAGAAATATACAATATTTGTCCTTTCGTATCTGTCTTACTTCACTCAGGATAATATAAGTCTTATACCTTTTTTGTCCATCAATATTTC
Organism: Tolypeutes matacus; assembly: GCA_026826555.1. Classification (NCBI taxonomy): domain Eukaryota; kingdom Metazoa; phylum Chordata; class Mammalia; order Cingulata; family Chlamyphoridae; genus Tolypeutes; species Tolypeutes matacus. The sequence continues at coordinate 13,163,706 of JAKSZT010031676.1, forward strand.
CATTACTGCCTATTTCTGTATTTAGTTGATCTTTGAAAATGAAATCTTTAGAACGCTTTCCTATTTCCTTCTGGGCATATTTTTCTATTTTCTTTGTGATTATCATGGAGTGTAAATCTAACCTACAAAATCTATAATAATCACATTTAGTTTGATACCAACTTGACTTCAATAGCATGGGCAAAACTATGTTCATATACCCCTTGATCCTCCACCTTTATGTAGTGACTGCCGCAAGTTACATTATGTATTTCTAGATTATGAGTCCAAAAACCAGTGGGTTTTATGATTTGCATTTTAGATCAGGTAGGAAGTAAAAAGTGGAGTTACAGAGCAGAAATACAATAGTTCTGTCCTTACCACATTAATTTTTAAGATTTTATTTATTTATTTACCCCCCCTTGCTGCTTGTGCTTGCTGTGTCCATTTTGTTGTGTGTTTTTCTGTGTCTGCTTGTTTCCCTTTGTTGCGTCACCTTGCTGCGCCAGCTCACCAGGCTGCGCAGGCCATCAGCTCACTGCGCCACGCGGGCCAGCTTGCCTTCACCAGGAGGCTCTGGGAACTGAACTCGGGGCCTCCCATATAGTAAACGGGAGCCCAACCACCTAAGCCACAGCCGCTTCCCCACATTAAATTTTAATAAAAAGTTTACAAGATACAAAGAAGGGCATTGTAGACTGATAAAAGGAACATATGCAAGAAGATACAATTATAAACATTTATGCATTCCAAAACAGAGCTCCAAAATATATGAAGGAAGCCTTGACAGATTTGAAAAAAGAAATGATCTACAACAGTAGTTAGAGACTTTAAATACACCACTTTTAAAAATGCATAGAACATCTAGACAGAAGGTCAATAAGGAAAGAGAGGACTTGAACAACATTGTAAACCTATTAGACTTAATGGCCATATATAGAATGCTTCACCATACAACAGTAGAATAAACATTATTCTCAAGGGCCCATGGATAATTCTCCAAGAAAGACCACATGTTAAGTCACAAAGTAAGTCTCAAATCGAAAAAGGTCAAAATTATAAAAAACATCTTTCTCCAACCACAGTAGAATGAAGCTATAAATCAATAACAGAAGAAAATCTGGAAAATTCACAAATATGTGGAAATTAAACAACTAGTGGGTCAAAGGAGAAATTGGGAAAGATTATGAGAAGAATGAAAACAAAGACACAACATACCAAAACTTATGAGAGCAGCAAAGGCAGTGATCAGAGGGAAATTTGTAGCTATAAATGCCTATATTAAAAAAGAAAAAAAAAAGATCTCAAATCAAAAACTTAAATGCACTTCTGGAGGAACTAAAATGAGAAGAACAAACTATACCTAAAGTTAGTAGAAGGAAAGAAAGAATAAAGATTAGAAGAGGAGATAAATGAAAACAGAGAATATAAAAACAATTGAGAGAATTAATGAAACCAAAAGTTGGTTCTTTGAAAAGATGAATAACATTGATAAACCTTTAGTCAGACAAGGAGAAAAAGAGAGAAAATGTAAATAACTAAAATCCAAAATGAAAAGGGGGATATTAGCACCAATCTTGTAGAAATTAAAAGGAATGTGAGAGAATACTTTGAAAAATTGTATGCCAATTAATTACATAACCTAGATGAAATGGAAAAATTCCTAGAAACACATGAATACCTAAATTGCTCAGGAAAAAAACAGATGTCAAAAGACCAATGTCAAGTAAAAAGAATGAATCAGTAATAAAATATCTCCCAAAATTAAAAGTCCAGGACAGATAGTTTCACTGGTAAATTCTACCAAACATTAAAAAAGATTTAATGCCAATCCTTATCAAGCTTTTCCAAAAAACTGAAAAGTAGGGAACTCTTCCTAACTCATTCTATGAGACAAGCATTACTATAATATCGAAGCCATATAGAGTTTTCCCGAGAAAAGAAAATGACAGACCAATTTCCCTTATGAATATACATGCAAAAATCCTCAACACAAGCAAATTGAATCCAACAGCATATTAAAGGAATTATACACTATGACCAGATAGGATTTATCCCAGGAACGCAAGAGTACTTCAACATAAGAAAATAAGTGTAATACACCATATTAACAGAATGAAGGAAAAAAAAAAATCACAAGATCATCTCAATTGATGCAGAAAAAGGCATTTGACAAAATCTAACACCCAATAAAAACTCTCAAAAACAGAAATAGAAGGGAACTTCTTCAACATGATAAAGGACATACAGGGGAAACATCCCACAATTAACATTGTACTCAATAGTGAGAGACTTTAAAAGGTTTCTCTCCCAAGGTCAGAAACAAGAGAAGGATGCCCATTTGTACCACAGCTATTCAATACTTTATTTGAAGTCCTTGCCCGAACAATTAGGTAAGAAAAAGAAATAAAAGACCTCTCAATTGGAAAGGAAAAAGTAAAATTACCTCTAGATGCAGATGACGTGCTCTTTTATATAGAAAATCCCAAAGAATCCACAGAAAACTAGAATAAGCAAATTCAGCAAAATTGCAGGCTACAAGATTAATATGTAAAATCCAGTTGTGTTTCTATAAACCAGCCAAGAATATTCTGAAATGGAAATTAAAAAAGCAATTCCAATCACAAATGTTCCTAAGAAAATAAAATACCTAGAATAAATTTAACCAAGGAGGTGAAGAGCCTGTACACTGAAAACTACAAAACACTGCTGAAAGAAATGAAAGAAGACTTAAATGAATGGCAAGACATCCTGTGCTCATGAAGACGAAGACAATCTTATAAGCTATCAATACCAGGCAAAGTGATGTAGAGATTTTAGTAGCGATTTTATGCAATACCTATCAAAACCCTAGCAGCCATTTTTGCAGAAATGGAAAAACCAATCTTTAAATTCTTATGGAATCACAAGGATATGAACAGCTAATTCAATATTGCAAAGGAAGAACAAAATTGAGATCTCAGACTTCCCAATTTTAAACTTACTGAAGCCACAGTAATCAAAATAGAGTGGTACTAGCACAAGGTCAGATATTTAATAGAATTGAACTGAGATTCAGAAATCCCCACATCTTTGGCCAATTGATTTTTGACAAGGGTACCAAGTCCACTCAATTGGTAAAGAATAGTCTCTTCAAAAAAATGATGCTGGGAAAACTGGATATCCATATGCAAAAGAATGAAGGCTGATCCCTACCTTCATGCCATATACAAAATTGAAAAAAGGCATCAATGACCTAAATATCAGAAACACAACTATAAAACACCTACAAGAAATCATAGGGAAATATCTTCAGGACCTTGTGTTAGGGAATGGTTTCTTAGACTTTATACCAAAAGCAAAAGCAACAAAAGGAAAAAACACAAATGGGACATCACCAAAATTTAAAACTTTTGTGCAAAGGACTTTATCAAGACTGTAAACAGACAATCTATATAGTGGGAGAAAATATTTGGATGCCATATTAACTGATAAGGGTTTAGTATCTAGATATATTAAAAAAACCTCACACAACAAAATAGCAACAAGCATAAACAAACCAATTTAAAGATGGGCAAAAACTTGAATACTACTTCTCCAAAGAAGATATATAAATGGCCAATAAGCACATGCCTGTTAACACAACATCCATTCTGCAGCCCATGGATTGAGGAGTAATTTCGACTTTCAGGTTTTATTATTTAAGAAATACATTTTGCAAGGCTACTGCTGCCATAGATAGTGGTTCCTCTGATGGATCTGGGCAAAGTAAATTGGAAACCTTTTGGAAAGGATTCATCATTCTAGATGCTATTAAGAACATTCATGATTCATGGGAGGAGGTGAAAATATCAACATTAACAGGAGTTTGGAAGAAGTTGATTCCAATCCTCATGGGTGACTTTGAAGGGTTCAAAATTTCAGTGGAGATGGAAATACCAAGAAGTAGAGCTTGAAGATGTGACTGAATGACTGCAAGCTCATGACAAAATTTTAATGGATGAGGAGTTACTTCTTATGGATGAATAAAGAAAGTGGTTTCTTGAGATCAAATCTACTACTGGTGAAGATGCTATGAACTCTGTGTTGAAATGACAACAAAGGGTTTAAAACATTACATAAATTTAGTTGATAAAGTGGTGGCTAGGTTTGAGAGGACTGACTTCAATTTTGAAAGAAGTTCTGTTTTTTTTTTTTATTTGGGTAAAATACTATCAAGCAGCATTGCATCATACAGAGAAATCTTTCATGAAAGGAAGAGTCAATCAATGTGGCAACCTTCAGTGTTGTCTTATTTCAAGAAATTGCCACAGCCATTCCAACCTTCAGCAACTACCAGACCCTCATCAGTCAATAGCAATCAACACTGAAGCAAAAAGATTATGATTTACTGAAGGCTCAGATGATGGTTAGCATTTTTTAAACAATAAAGTATTTTTTTAAATTAAGGTATGGACATTGGGATATTGGATTTGTCCTGCATGACACTGCAGTGATGGATACAGGCCATTGTATATTTTGTTATAACTTACAAAATTGTGTGGCACAAAGTGTAAACTATAATGAAAGCTATAGTCCATGGTTAGTAGCAATGCTTCAATATGGGTTCATAAATTGTAACAAATGTACCACACAAATGAAGGATGTTATTAATGTGGGAAGGTGTGGGAGGGGGAGGGAGGGGGGCATATAGGAATCCCTTATATTTTTTATGTAACATATTTGTAATCTAAAGCTTCTTTAAAAATAAAAATTTAATAAAAAAACAAAAAACAAAAAAACAGTATTGTGTAAACTAACTTTTTAAAATAATAATAAGGAATAGTGTATGTGTCAGGTCCTATGGAAATTCTGTTCTTTTTGCATGATTTTTCTGTGAACTTTTAACCGCTCTTATAAAAAAATATATATAAAGCAAAACAAAACCAAATGACAAAGACAAACAGAGTGGCACTGGCATAAAGACAAGACAAATAGACCAAAGGAACAGAATATACAGTTCTGAGATATATCCATAGATCTATGGCCAACTGATATTTAACTGGGTGTCCACTACCTTAAGTGTAGTTTGGCAGTTCCTCAGAAAGTTGAAAATAGATTATAATATGACCTGGCAATCCCACTTTTTGGTACATACTCAAGATACATACTTGTATACCAATGTTGATACCAGTGTTATTCATAATAGCCAAAAGATGAAGCAACCCAAGTGTCCATCTACAGATGAATAAACAAAATGTGATATATATATATATATACATACACACACACATAATGGAATAATATTTATCTGTAAAAAGAAATGAAGTTCTGATGAATGCCACAAGATGAACACTGAAGACATCATGTTGAGTGAAATAAGCCATAGAAATAAACCATACAAAAAGAAAAACACTGCATGATCTCACTTATATGAAAAACTAAGAGGAAGCAAATTTCATTTGGACATATAATAAATTATAGGTTACAGGGAAAAGGGGGCACAGGAAGGGGGAGAGGGAGTTACTACTTCATGGGTGCAGAGTTTCTGTTTGAGGTGTTAAAAAAGTTGGGGTAATAGATATTGGTGATGGTAGCACAATATTGAGGATGTAATACTACTGAATTGTACACTTAAGAGTGGGAGTTGACTATATTTTACTGTAATAAATTAAAAAAAAAAAAGATTAAATGGATACCTAGATATTTAGTTGCTCTATAATTATGAACCTAGTATTTCAAGATGCAATAAATAGCTGGGGTTATTTCCTGTGTCTCCACAAGATGGCAGTAAAAGATTTTTTCTGGATTGTTAGGCTTTTGAATAACTGTATTTGATCACAGCATTAAAAGTGATTACCATCAGGGTCCCAGATTCTAAAAATATATTTCAATGTATAAAAGGCAAATTAAAATCTAGAAATAGGAAAATGAAGGTGTTATTTTAAAAAAATAAACTTAATACACTTATGGTAACCAAACTGGGGTACTAGCACAAGGATAGACATATAGACCAAAGGAATAGAAATGAGAGTGCAGAAATAAATGCACACATCTCTGTACAACTGATTTTTGACAAGGGAGCCAAGTCTACTTCATAAGGAAGAATAGTTTTTTCATAGATCCATACCTCACATTGTATACAAAAACTAACTCAAAATGGATCAAAAATCTAAATATAAGAATTAAAACTATAAAACTCTTAGAGGAAAACAGGTAAATGTCTGCAGGGCCTTGTATTAGGTGATGGAGTCTCAGACTTTATGCCAAAAAACATGAGCATTGAAAGAAAAAATAGGTGAAATGTGCTTCATGAAAATTAACAACTTTTGTACAATGGACATTACCAAGAAAGTGAAAAATCAACAGAATGGGATGAAATATTTGGAAATTACGTATCTGATAAGGATTTAATATTTAGGATATATGAAAAAATCCTACAACTCAGTAACAAAAACACAAACAACCCAATTTAAAAATGGGAAAAGGACTTGAATAGACATTTCTCCAAGAAGATATACAAATGACCAATAAGCACAGGGAAAGATGCTCAACATCATTAGCCATTAGGGAAACGGAAATCAAAACCACACTGAGATACCACCTCATGGTCACTAGAATGGTCACTATTAAAAAAAATGGGAAAATAAGTGTTGGAGAGGATGTGGAGAAAGTAAAATAATGCAGCTGCTGTGCAAAACAGTTTGGCAGTTCTTCAGAAAGTAAAGAATTATCATATGACACAGCAGTCCCACATCTAGGTATATACTCCAAAGAACTGAAAGCAAGAACTAGGTCAGATATTTGTTCACTAATGTTTGTAGCAGCATTATTCACAACAGCCAAAAGCTAGAAGCAACCCAAATGTCTATAAGCAAAGGAATGAATATACCAAATGTGATAAATATATACAAAAGAATATTAGCCATAAAAAGGAAAGGAGTTTTGATACATGCATGAGCCCTTAAGACATATGCTGAGTGAAATAAGTCAGACACAAAGTGGACAGATATTCCACTTATATGAAATAGCTACAATATGCAAATTTATAAAGACAGAAAGTAGACTACAGGTTACCAGGTGGGGTAGAGGGTAGAAGGGAAAATGGGACATTAATGTATAGTAGGTATAGGATTTCTCTTTGAGGAGATGGGAAAGTTCTGGTAATGGATGGTGGTGAGAGCAGCACAACATCACAAATGTGATTATTTCCACTTATTGTATAATTGGTGTGGTTCAGATGGGAAAGTTCATGTGGTACATTTGTTTCCACAACTAAATATAAAAGAGATTCTAAAGAGCCAAAAACAACTAAATGCAATACATATTCCTGTACTGGATCTAATAATGGAAGAGAAAATGCTCAAAAAGATATTATTGGGACATATGAAAAAGTTGAAATAATAGATCATAATCTTTATATCAATGTCAAATTTCTTGAACTTGGTAACTGTACTTAAGGCAGTTACATAAATAAATATCCTTGTTCTTAGGAAGAATACAAGACAATATTACATTATCAAGGAGCATGATGTATACAATCTACTCTCAAATGTGTAGAAAATACATAGATGAATAGATGGATGGATGAATGGGTAGACAGAATTATATGGCAAAAAGGGCAAAATATTAAAAGTTGGTTGGTCTGGGTAGGGGGGGTTTGTTGGACATTCTCTGTATGGGTTTTGTATTAGTCTTGCAACTTTCCTGAAAGTTTGAAATTATAAAGTGTGGAAATGGATAGAGTTGATGATAACACATTATAGTGAGTAGCAGCTGGTTTATAAATGGGACTGTGGCTAAAAAAGGTAGTCTAGGGATGTAAATGTCAGTTGAAAGAAAGCTAGAGAATAATCTAGGGACTGAATAACACAGTGAACCCAGAAATGGATAAGAATTGTGGTTACTAGTACAAATGCAAGAATGTCCTAGTGTGAACTAGAATGGATGTACATCACTATTGCAGGGTGGTAGGAATGTGGAGAAGCATTGGAAAAATACAATTAATGTAACCTATGAACTATAGTTAGCAGCAATACTGTAATATTCTTGCATCAATGCCAAAGACATACTGTGTTAATAATAGGGTGTATGGAAAAAATATGCCAAATGTACGCTATGGACCATAGTTAGTGGTAATAGTTTGATGATATTATCTCATAATTGGTAACAAATGTTCCACAATGGTGTGTTTGTTGGTGAAAGGGTGCTGTATGGGAATTCCACACATGTGCATGATTGTTTTATAAGCTCACAACTTCTGTAATAAAAATAAAATTTACTGTAGTGACATACATATAATCTACAACTTCACATTTTATCCAATTTCCAGTATATAATTCAATTGTCTTTATATTCACAACGTTATGCTACCATCCCCACCATTGAGTACCAAAACTTTTCTATTCCCCAAAATGGAAGCTCTATACTCATTAAGCATTTACTCTCATCCCCTACCTCCACCCTTGGTAACCCGTAATATACCTTGACAAATTTTCTTCTTGTAACCTTTATTTTGAATTGTATTTAGTGTGACAATAATATAGTCACCTTCATTCTCTTTTGGTTACTATCTGCATGGAATATCTTTTTCCATCTTTATCAGTCTGGATTCTCCAGAGAAACAGAACTGGCAAGGGATATATAAAATATATACTTTATATAATATAAAGAGACTTATAATACGGAATTGGCTCACGTGACCATGGTAGCTAGCAAGTCTGAACTCTGTAGGGCAGGCTGTAAACTGGGAACTCCAATAAATGTAATCCTGATGTTGAGACCTAATGACCCACGTGAAACTGGCTGAAACTAGCTACCTGAAGTTGAAGTAGAAATTCTAATTTCTGAAATTCACAGTTCTATCATTTATGACTTCAAGCTGACTGGAAAAGGAGAGCTCCACACTACTGAGGGCAATCTTTGTTGGTTTTAGATAATTTTAGACATCATCAGTCATAGAAGTAATCAACTGATTATAGATGCAAATCCATCTATGAAATATCCTCATAGTAACAAGCAAGCTAGCACATGCTTGATCAAACAATGAACACAATAACTTAGACAAATGGACACATGAAATTAACCATCACAGCCCACCCCTTGTCAATCTGGCACCAATGTAATATACATAAACCATACTTAATTTGAAAATAAAGACAAGAACATAATCATACTTTTGCCTTACAAGATATTAACTGCCATGCATACAACCTCTTCTTTTCCTAGAAGAGGATGTGATATTGACCCTTATCCAGGATATTCTGTAACCTAAATACTATGGTGTAAAGTTAATAGATATACTTATGTTAAATGACTTAGGGGACAAGAGAGAGAAGATGGGAAAGATAATTTCTATATGTGTAAGCACATTCATAACAAAATAAATACTCCTAACAATTACAGTCCACATTTCTGCAACTGGTCACATGGTTTTAGTTAGTATTTATATCTACCTCCTTTCACTACACATTCCATATTCCCTTTACCCTGAGCAAGCACCTCAGCTGATTGTGGTTATCTGGTAGCATCACCCTAACTTTCATTCTTGAAGTGTCTGGGCCATTAGTAATCCTGTTTGAATTGGGTTGTTGTAGTTTCCACTGACATAATCACAGGGCATGGTACTACTAAGAGACTCTCTAAGGAATCTTCTGTATATAGACATATTCTTCCTTTCCTCCACTGAACAGGAACAGTCCAATTTCCCCTTAGTATCAGTAGAGTGACTCCCTTCTATGCCTGTTTATTCAGAGGTATGGGGAACCCCAAGTGGCTGAGTGGCAGTCTTAACTTCCAGTTCAATGGAATCATTGTTGTGTCTTTTGGTAGAAGCACTCCATCTTTTGGAACTAATATCTGTAGACCAGCAGAGCTTAAAGTTGCAGGTAAAGAAAATAAACATTTTACTAGTGGATCACTAGGGGTAACAGTGAATGGTGCCACTCCCAATTCCACCACTTGATTCCTGGACCTGTGAATCATGACTATGAGAGAAAAGTACCATAAAGTAGATGCCGATTTAGAGCATATACAGCTTTCTGGGAAGTACTGCCCCAGTCTTGCATAGTATCACCACCTAGCTGGCATCATAACTACATCTTCAAAAGGCATTCCACTGTTCTACAAATCCAGATGATAATGGATGATGGTGAACAAGGTAAGACCAGGGAATTCCATGACCATGTATCTATTGCTGGATGTCATTTGCTATGAAGTGATTTCCTTCATCAGAAGCAATGCTGTGTGGAAAATCATAATGGTAGATAAGGCATTCTGTAAATCCATGGATGGTAGTTCTGGCAGAAGCATTGCTTTTAGGGAAGACAAATCCGTATCAAGGGTGTCTATTCCAGTAAGAACAACAAGAACAACAACAACAACAAAACTGCCCCTTCCATGATGGAGGCGGTCCAATGTAATCAACCTGCCAGCAAGAAACTGGCTGATCACCTCAGGGAATGGTATCATATTGGGGACTGAGTGTTTGTATTCATTGCTGGCAGACTGGGCACTCAGCAGTGGCTGTAGCCAGGGGTGGCCTTGGTGAATGGAAATCTATGTTGCTAAGCCCATTATAACCTCCATCCCTATCACCATGTCCACTTTGTTCATGAGCCCACTGTGCAATGTCAGGAGTGGCTACGGAAAGAGGCTGACTGGTATCCACAAAAGGAGTCATCCTATCCAATTGATTATTAAAATCCTCCTTTGGTGACCATTCATAGGGGAACCAAATATCTTCATGGATGTTGTTCAATTCAGAAAGGTCTTTCCATATATCTCTCTTCCAGACTTGTCACCAATTTTCTAAACATATTCCTTATAAATCTCTGACCATCTAACGATACCACTGGTCACAGCCCATGAATCAGCATACAAATGCACTTCTAGCCATTTCTTCTTCCAAGCAAAATGAACAACCAGGTGTACTGTTTAAGGTTCTGCCCACTGTCCTTCAGAAAAGGGAGGTACTCCAGCAGCTGTCCATGTTCTGGAGATACCTGCATATTGGGTAGAACTGTCTGTAATCCACGCCCAAGTTTTCTCCTCCTCACTCAACTAACTGTAAAGAACTCCCCAAGAGACATAGGCATGGGTTGGGTGAGAGAAAACAATGTGGCAGGAGTTGGGGCCATGGGCATTTGGGCCACTTCCTCATGTAATTTACTTATACCTTCAGGGCTTGCTTGAGACTGATCTTGTGAATACCAGAAATATAGATGAGATACATATATAGCAGTGGCAAATAGAGATGCTGTTTAGAGTCTGTCCCCACTGAAAACTAGCAGCATCCTGGATCACTTAGAAAATGGGCTGGAGTAGCACACCCAAATGAGGAATATGTTGCCTCCAAAATTCAAAGAAGCCAACTAGGTGTGCCTCTTTTTTGGTTAAAGGAGGGGGCAAATTTTATAGCTTATGCTTCACCTCTGAAGTGATAGTTTGACATGCTCCACATCACTGAACACCTAGAAATCTGACTGAAGTGGAAGGTCCTTGAATTTTTGTTGGATTTATTCCACATCCTTTGACATAAATATCTTATCAACCATCATAATGTGGATGGGAAAGGTCATCAAGGTCACTGTGGACTAAATTATGGCACAGGGCTGAAGAGTTGATAGACCTCTGAGGTAGGATAGTGAAAGTATATTGCTGACCTTGCCAGCTGAAAGCAGACTGTCCCTGGTGGTCTTTACTAACTGTTATTAAGGGAAAAGCATTTGCCAGATCAGTAGTTGCCTACTAGGTTTTAGGGGATTCCATAACTGGTTTGTCTGGTAAAACAGGGTTAATTTCAGAAGTGGCAAGGCTTCTTCCTTAGGTTAGTTGAGTACAGGTTTATCTGGCAAAGACGACTCAAAATTTAGGGGTTCAATGTCACCGTCATCAGCCCATATGTCCCCATTCCAATATTCAGGATCCATTCCTTCCCCATCAGTGCAATCATTTAAACAGCTGACACCCTGCAAGGTTATAAATTCAGTTTGTATTGTAATTTAGATACATGCACAGTGGGACTCTGTTTGGTGTTCAGAAATTCCAAATCAGTGGCTATAAGAAATAAGTTCTTCCAGGGCATACCTTGAAATTTTCATGTAATTCATGTGATCCTGAGCTGGGAATTTGAAGTCCTGAGGTTCATCCTCTTCTACAATAAGCTTACATAGTGATTAGGAATAACTAGGCAACCTCATACTTTTTAGCTTGATAAAAACATACTAAAGCAAGATATCCAAGGATATCCAAGATTCTTTCCTTTTACAGGCATTTGAGTAGGAGTTATCAAATGGTGGTATTTTGTGTATCTCCATTGCCAAATAACAGCATGGACTGTCAGTATGCTCTTGATCATTGGGAAGAGTGCCTTTAAATATAATCTGATTAGAGAACCAGTTCCAGAAGCCCCATAGACCAATTCAGAAATCTCTTAAGATTCTGTTTCTCAAGAACTTCTTTTGGTACCAAAATTGTATTAGTAAGCGTTCTGCAGAGAAACAAAACTGTAATGTAAATGTAAAGAGGTTTATTATAAAAAATTGACTCATGTGCTGTTGGGGTTGGCAAGTCTGAATTCCGTAAAGTAGTCTGTAAACTGGAAACTACAATAAAGCTGATGCTGAAGTTGAGTCCAAAATCTTCAGGTAAGTTGGCTGACTGAAGTTGAAGCAGAAATTCTTTCTCATTCCTGAAATCCACAGTTCAGCTTTAAGACTCCCCAGATTGCTGAGGACAATTTCCTTTATTGGTTATAGATGCAATCAACCAATTATGGATGAAAATCCATCTTAAAAATACCCTCACAATCACAATCAACTAGACACAAACCTAGCCAAGCTGACACATGAAAATAACCGTCACCCCATCCTTTTACTTTCAGCTTCTTTGTGTTATTTTCTAAAATCTCTTGTAGACAGAAAATAGATGGATCCTGTTTTTCATCCAAACTGCCAAACTCTGGCTTTTAATAGAATTTAATCCATTTCTATGCAATGTGATTCCTGATGAAGGAATTACTTTCTCCATTTAGCTATTAGTTCTCTGTATGTTACATGTTTTTGTTCCTCAGTTCCTCATTACTACCATTTTTTTGTATTTAATTATTTTTGGTAGCATACTATTTGATTCCCCACTTCTTTCCTTTTCAATGTATTTTTTAGTTATGTTCTTAGTGGTTATCTTGGGTGTAGGATAAAATCTAAAATTGGGAACAATATAATTTGAATAACACTGATTTATTTTCCATAATATACAAATCCTGTGATCCTATACAAGTGTCTCTGCCTCTTTATGTTACTATCACCATATCATCTTAAATTATATCTTTATACATTTTATGCCCATTAGCACAGATTTATAATTATTGTTTTACGTATCTGCCTTTTTAATCGTATAGGAAAAAGAGATGTCACAAACCAAACCAAGAGTACAATACTGGCTTTTATATTTATCTATTAAGTTACTATGGCAGTTTGAAGCTTTTGTAGACCCCAGAAAATCATGTACTTATGGTTAATCCATTCCTGGGCATGTAAATCTATTGCAGGTGGGACTTTCTGAATAAATTTCTTCAGTTAAGGGCCTCTCACTAGATAGTATGACCTAGGATGGGTCTTAATCCTCTTACTGCAGTCCTTTATAAACACCAAGAATAAAAAGCCACAGACAGAAAAAAGCTGCAGAAGCAGAGAGGAACCCCGAAGTTGAGAGAGAAGTCCACAAGAGCTAGAAGCTGAAATCAGCGTAATACAAAAGGTGAGAGGAAGCCACTTTAGCCAGAAGCTGAAAGCAATGAGGGCCAGGGGAGAGGGAGAGACAAGCTGATACCACCATATGACTGACTGCCCACAGCTGCAGCTGGGAGAGAAAGGATCTTCTTTTGATGCCTTGATTTTGACACTTTCATGGTCTCAGAAATATAAGCTTTTAACTTAATACCCACTGTAAAAGCCAATCCATTTCTGGTATATTGCTCCCAGCAGCTTTTAGAAAAGTTACCTTTACTAGCGTTGATTTTTCTTATGCCTGCTGTCATACATTTTTTAATGACTTCCGACACTAGAGTTACTGTCTAGTGTTTCATTTCAGCCTGAAGAACAATCCTTAGTATTTCTTGTAGGACAGGTCCATGGGAAATGAATTCCATCAGTTTTTGTTTATCTGGTAATATCTTAAATTCTCCCTTATTCTTGAAGGATAGTTTTGCCAGACATAGACATCCCACTGCCTTCTGGCCTCCATGGTTTCTGAGAAAAAAAATCACTGGTTAGCCTTACTAAGAACTGCTTGTATGTGACAAGTCATTTCTCTCTCATTGCTTTCAAATGTCTTTTTGTGATATATAGGACCCTGCCCTGATCTAGAGGGTGGAGTAAGATGTTCTAAGACTCCGTGTCTCCCCACAGAAGCTTTGAACAAGCAGCAAAACTGGCAGAAATATCTTTCTCAAAGATCCAGAAAAGAGTTAAAGGACTGCATAAATAGAGAAAGTACTGAATCAAGAAAAAAGACAAAGTAATGTCCCAGACACATGCTATAGTCTCACTGACCTAGAACCTGCCCTATACCTACAGAAAGCTATAGAAAAACAGCCAAATCATAATTCCCTGGGACAAATGGAGTGCCAGTGGTTAACATACCAACATAGCACCATAAGGACCACAAGGAAACACTGTTTCCTGGTGGAATGAGAACATTCTTATCAGTGTAAATGGGAATTTCTAGAGCTACATGCACATGCCCAGGACAAGATGCATACACAACAAAGAGAGGGAGCTTATTATGCTTTTGCCTTAGCTGTTCTCTAAATTCATTGTATTGCTAAGCTCTGAAGGAGAACACTCTTACAGGTCAAATCTGCAAGATCCCAGGAAAGGTATTTCCGTTTTTTTGGTTGTTGTTGTTGTTTTTGGCAGCTCCTGGCATTGTATGATATTTCTACCATAACACTTCTGGATATAAGCTTAAGGACTAGACACCTTATAGTCTAAATTCCAGCAATAACACACTACAATATCAGTATGTCCAGATTGCAGCAAAAAATCACAAAACATACAAAGAAACAGAAGTGATAGTAGCCCATGTAAAAGAAAAAGATAAAAGCATTAGAAACCATAAATGAGGTGGACCAGACCTGGGAAATACCAGAATAAAACTTTTCAAAAAATGTTCTAAGATATGCTCAAAGAGACAAGGAAAACACAGAAAAAGAAATAAAGGACATTTGGAAAATAATACATAACTAGAAAAGGACTATTTTAATAAAGACATAGAAATCATGAAAAGGAACCAGAGAGAGGTGAAGACCACAGTAACAGAAATAATACCTATAAAGGGGATCAGCAGCAGATTGCAGCCGGCAGAAGAAAGAATCAGTGAACTTCAAGATAAGACAACTGAAATCATACAGTCTGAAGAGAAAGAAAAAAGAATTTAAAAAAGTGAACAAACCCTAAGAAATCTGTGAGACACATCAAGCATACCAATATAAGCATTATGAGACTGCAAGAAGGAAAAAAGGGCAGGGGCAGAGAATGTTTGAAGAAACAATGGCTGAAAACCTTTCATATTTAATGAAAGACATGAATATATACTTCCAAGAAGCTCAAAAACTCCATAAAGAATAAACCTAAACAGATAGAAATGAAGATACATAATCAAGATATTGAATGCCATATGTAACATATAGACTATAGTTAACAATAATATTCTAATACTTTTACAGCAAGGGCAAAGAAGGTACTGTATCAATGCTATGGGTCAATGGGGTGCGGGAATAAGGGTATATGGAAATTTTCCTTTTGGATTAATGAAAACGTTCAGACATGGACTGAGCTAATGACAGCACAACTCTCTGATGAAACTGAGAGCCACTAAATGTACACTTCGAATGGATTGTACAAGGCAGGAGACCATATAATATAGCAAACCCTGTGGTAAATAATGGATTGTGGTTAACAGTACAAATATGAGAATGTTCTCTCATGAACTATTACAAATATACAATACTAATACATGGTGTTAACAATAGGATGGTTTGTGGGAAAAAAACACAAAATATAATATGGATTATAGAGAGTAGTAATAGTTGTAGTATTATGACGTAATATGAATAATATTATGACGATGTCCTTTCATCATTTGTAACAAATGTGTCACAACAATATAAGGTCTTAGAGGTGGGGTGATGTGTGGGAATCCTGTCTCAAATTAAAAAAAGAAAAAAATTAAATTAAATAATAAAATAGATTGAAAGAATGAACAAAAAGCATGACCCAACTATATGATCTTTACACAAGACGTAACTTAAATTCAAAGACACAAGTAGGTTGAAAGTGAAAGAATAGAAAAATATTACATATAAAGAGTAATCTAAAGAAAGCAGGGGTGCCTATATTAAGAAAAGACAAAACAGACTTTAAGTAAAAAACTGTCCAAAGGGTAAAAGAAGCACACTATATTTGATTATATTGATAAAAGGGTCAAATCATCAAAAAAGATATAATGATCATAAACATACATGCACCTAACAGAGCAGCAAAATATATGTTGGAAACACTGACAGATTTGATGGGAGAATAAACCATTCTACATAAATAGAAGATTTCAATATGTTACTGTCAATACCGAACAGAATGTCTAAACAGAAGATAAGTAAAGAAATAGAGGAATTAAACAATACCATAAACTAACTAGACTTACCTAGTAGACACATATAAAGCATTTCATCCAACAATAGAAGAGTACATATTCTTCTTAAGCAGAAGAGTTCATTCTTTAGGATACTCCATGTTAGGTAACAAAAGAAGTCTCAATAAATTTAAAAAGACTGAAATTTTGCAAAGCATCCTTTTTGACAACAGTGGAATGGAGGTAGAAATCAAAGACAGAGGGAGAACTGGAAAATTCACAAATATGTGGAAATAAAACAACACACTCTTAAGCACACCATGGGTCAAAGAAGAAATCAAAAGGGAAATTAGGAAATATCATGAGACAATGAAAACAAAAACACAACATATCAAAATTTATGGATGGAGCAAAGGCAATGCTCAGAGGGAAATTTAAGCTCTAATTGCTTATGTTAAAAGAAAAAATCTGAAATTAGTAACCTATCCTCACAACTATAGGACAAAAAAAAGAAGAGCAAACCAAACTCAAAGTGAGCATTCTGTAAACATACAACTGCTCTAATAAAAACAAAACAAAAAACAAAAAACAACTAAAAAATAGAAATGCTGGTAAATGTAGAGAAATAGGAACCTCAGTACATTGTTGGTTGACTCTAAGAACAGTGCAGTTGTTGTGGAAAACAGTCTGGCATTTTCTCAGAAAGTCAAACACTGAACTACCATATGACCTGGCAATCCCACTTCCCAAAAGAATTTCAAACAGGTATTCAGAAGATATTTGTACACCAATGTCATAGCAGCATTATTCTCAATAGCCAAAAGTTGGAAGCAATCTAAATATCCATCAGCAGATGAACAGATAAACATACTGTAGTATATACATACAATGAAATATTACTCAGACTTAAAAAGGAATGAAATTCTGACACATGCTACTACTTGGATGAATGTCAAAGACATTGTGTTGAGTGAAATAAGTCAGACAGAAAAGGAGAGCTATTGTATGATTCCAGTTATCTGAAATAGGTAGAAAATGCCAATTCATAGAAACAAAGTAAATAACAGGTTACCAGGGATATGGGGCAGGAGGAACAGGGAGTTAATGCATAGTGGATGCAAAGTTTCTGTTTTGGGTGATGGGAAATATCTGGTAATGGATGATGGCAAAGGTAGTAGAACATAGTGAATATGATTAGTCCCAGTACATGGTATGATTGGCAATGGCTGCAATAGGAAAATGTTTTACATATGTTTCTACAACTGAAAAAAAATTGTAACTAAAAAAAAATGATGACAATTAAATGCAACACATGATCCTGGACTGGATCTAATAATGGATGGGAAAAGGCTCAAAAGGGCATTAGGAAATATGAAAAAATTAGAATATAGACTGTAAGCCTTATATCAAGGTTAAACTTCAACTTGATACTTGTACTTAAAGTGGTAACATAAATGAATATCCTTTTCTTAGGGAGTGTACATGAAAGTATTACTTGTTCAAGGAGCATGATGTATAGAACTCATTCTCAAATGTTCAGGAAACAGATTAAGATAGACAAAAATAGATGGAAAGATAGGATGATAGAGCAAATGTGGCAAAATGTTCAAATTGGCAGATCTAGGTGTCAGGAGGGGGGTTATACCGGAGTTCTCTGTATGGGTTTTGTATTATATTTGCAACTGTCCTGTATGTTTGAATTTATTTCAAAATAAAAAGTTTAATTTGACTATAATGTATCTCAGTGTCAATACTTTTGAGTTAATCCTGCTTGGAGTTCATTAAGCCTCTTAGATATGTACATTCTTTCATAAGATTGGAGAAATTTTGATCCTTATTTCCTCAAAAATTTTTTTGTTCTTTTCTTTCTCTCCTGAGCAGCTTATAGTATATTTATTGGTACTCTTGATGGTGTCCCACAGGTACTTCAGAATCTGTTCATTTTCTTCATTCTATTTTCTTTCTGTGCTTCAAACTGGATAATTTCAATGGTATTATTTTCATGTTTGCCAATTCTTTCTTCTGCCTGCTCCAATCTGTTGCTGAATGCCTCTGGTGAGTTATTTAATTATTGTTCTTTTCAGCTGTAGAATTTTTGTTCTTTTCTACAATTTCTATCTCCCTTTTGATAAATTCATTTTGTTCAGCCATTTTCCTAAATACCTTTAGTTCTTTGTCTATGGTTTTCTTTAGCTCACTGAACACATTTAGACAGATTTAATATGTCTGATCATTAGTTACAATGTATGAATTTCCTCATAGAGGATCTCTATGAAATTCACTTTTTTCCCCCTGTGAATGGACCATAGTTTCCTGTTTCTTTGTATCCTCTATAATTTTTTATTGGGAGCTGGACATCCTGAGTATTGTTATGGTAACTCTGGAAATCAAATTTTGCCACTCCTCAGGGACTGAGGAGCTGAATTTTGCTTATTGTGGGCTAAGCCAGCATTTTCTGATTCTTCCAAACTATTTTTGCTTCCACATGGGAATAGAGGGTTTTAAAAAAAAAAGTACTGTTTCTTTAAATCTGCTGCTTCAGCCTGTAGGGACAGAAACAATGGCCACCTTCTTTGCTGGCCCATCAGCTGGCAAAAGCAGTGATCAGCAATCAAAATACAACCCCAATTTTGGAAGACAAGGTCTTTATTGTTGACCCTGGTACTAGCAAGCTACATTAGACGTGTGGGCTGCAGTGCCCATAGCTACCTGCCGGAAGGTTGGGAAATGGTTATGGCAGACCCAATGAAAGAGGTGAAATCCATAGAACTTTACCAGACTTTTCAACGAGCTTTTCCCTGGATAATTAGCAAGTGTTCCACTAGACAACAGAGTTCAAAATAGTTGATTGAGACAGTTTATGCCAGTTCAATAGCTGTTTCAGTGGAGGGACTGATTCCTGGAGCTTCATACTCTGCCACTTTCCCGCAATTCTGTTATCTTCTTTTGAGTTGATTTTTCTTTCTTTCTTTTACTACAAATACTGTAGGTTTACAGAAGAGTCAGGCATAAAATAGAGTTCCCATATACCACCCTATTATTTTTTTTTCTTTTTTTTTTTTTAATTGAAGTATATCATTCATACATGAACACACATAATAAGTGTAATAAGTGTATAATGAAAGTTTGTGAACTTACAAAACAAACATGCATAACATCATACAGGGAATACATCACCCCACCACCAATACCTTGCATTGTTGTGAAACATTTGTTAGAAGTTTTGAAAGAATATTGTTAAAATATTACTACAGTACTAACTACAGTCCATACCTTTCATTTTTCAACCCACCCTATTATTATTATTTTTTTTATATTTTATCCATTTTTAATCCCTCCTCTCCGTTTTTGCTGTTTTTGTGTCCATTTGCTGGGCAATTCTCTGTGTCTGTTTCCTGCCCTCTCTTCTCATCCTTCTCCTGTCTTCACTGGGATTCGATCCTCAGAACCTCTGATGTGGAAGAGAGGTGTCCTACCTCCTGTGCCACCTTAGTTTCTGGTTTTTTGGCATGTCTTGTTTTGGCTTTCCCTTGTGTCATTCTCCTGTTACGTCATCATCTTGCTCTGTGTCTCGGCAGGGCCTGGTGGCACACCCGCGCACGTGGCCTGGCAGCCCACGCACCTTATATATTTTTCTTTTTTTTTCCTTTTACTGGGAGGTCCTGGGTACTGAATCCAGGTCCCTCGATATGGGAGACAGATGCCCAACCATTTGAGCCACATCTGCCCTCCCCCCCCACTATATATTTTAAGGTTGAGCAAAGATACCTAGAGTTACAGTCATTCCCAATACAGGATGGTCATATAATAAATCAGGCTTGGTTTATCACCAGCATTCTAAAAACCAGACCTAGGGAGAAAAACTAGGTCTGGGTACACATGAATGGTTTCTAATATAGCGAATGTTTAGACTACCCTGATTATCACAAAATCAGGACAGCAAGAATATTTGCCGTACCACCCTACTATTAAATCTTGCATGAGTGTGGTACATTTGTTGCAAGTGATGACAGAACATTCTTATATTTGTACTACTATCTTTAATCTTTGTTCTTTCCTTCTGTCTGTCTGTTTTGGGTTTAATTTGCTCTTATTCTAGGTCCTCAAAGTTTTAATGTTAGGTCTTTGATTTGAGATCCTTCTTCTTTCTTCCATGTAAGCATTTAGAGCAATCATTTCCTTCTCATAAGTTTTGGTAGGTTATGTTTTTGTTTTCATTCACCTTAAGATATTTACTAAATTCCCTTGTGATTTCTTGTTTGACCAACTGATTATTATAAAGTATGTAATTTAATTTCCACATATCTGTGAATTTTCCATTTTTCCCTTTGTTATTGATTTCTAACTTCATTTAACTGTAGTTAGAGAAGACACATTGTATTATTTCAGTATTTCTGAATTTACTGAGACTTGGTGTATGACCTAACACATGGTCTAGTCTAGAAAATGATCCATGTGTACTAGAGAAGAATGTATGTGTATTCTGCTATTGTTGGGTGAAGTGTTTTATATATATATGTCTGTTAGATTTAGTTGGTTTAGAGTATCATCCAAGTCATCTATTTCTTTGTATTTAGATGTCCTATCCATTATTTAAACTGGTGTAAGAAATCTCCTACTCTTAATGTAGAACCATCTATTTCTCCCTTGAAATCTGTCAATATTTGCCTCATATATTTTGGAGCTCTGCTGTTAAGTGCATATATATTCGTAATTTTTACATTTTCTTGTTGAATTGACCCATTTATCAGTATATACAGACCTTCTTTATCCCTTGTAAGTTGTTGACTTAAGGTCTATTTTATCTGATAATAGCATATCTATCCCAGTTCTCTTTTGATTAGTACTTGCTTGCACAGTATATTTTTTTCATCCTTTTTCTTTCGGCCTACTTATGTCCTTGAATATAAGGTGAGTTTCTTATAAATGGTATAGAGTTGAGTCATGCTCTTTTATCCATTCTTGCAACCTCTGCCTATTGACTAGGGAGTTTAATCCATTTGTATTCAAAATAACTACTAATAATGCAGGACTTTCTTCTGTCATTTTGCTATTTGGTCTTTGTAAGTCTTATGCCTTTTCTTAATTCTTCCATGAATGCTTAGTTTTGCATTTATTTGATTTTTTTTTGTATGTACCATTTTGAGTCCCTTCTCACTTCTTTCTGCATATATTTTTCATATACTTGCTTTGTATATGTTTACTGTGGGGTTAAAATTTAATATCCTAAATCTATCACAATAGATTGATGATAACAATTTAAACTCAATAGCATATAAATATACCGTTCCTATAACCCTTCCCTTTTTTTGGTACTTGTTATAATTTATATCTTTGTACATTATATATACCAAACTATAGATTTATATTTACTTCTTATGCATTTGCATTTCAGCACTTGCAAGACATAAGAAGCTGAATACATACAAAAAAGTACAATGTCATACATAAAATTCTTAGCTGGTAATTGTTTACTTTCAGCACTTTAAATATTTCATTTCATTACTTTATTGCCTCCATGGTTTCTGATGAGAAATCATTGCTTAATCTTACTGGGATTCCCGTGTACCTAACTCGTTGCTTTACTCTTGCAGTTTTCAGAAATCTCTGCTGTCCATGGCATTGGACAATTTGATTACTATGTAAATGGAAATGGTTCTGTTGCATTTTATCCTGTTTGGGACTGAGTTTCTTCAATATAAGTTTTCATGCCTTGGAATGTACTGCCCGGGGAGTGTTGTGTTCCTTCCCAAGGAGCTGGTCACTTCCTCGAGAACTGATTCAGTACTCGCAATTTGGTATCTATAGTATTGAGTTTATTGATTATGAGCTCAATAAAAGGGACAGTCCCTGGTCAGGCCAGTTGAAGTCCCACCTTGGGAGAGGGTGCTCTGCACAGGTGTTGTTTTCAATCAAGACTCTGGTATTGGCTGCTGATTTGGGACTTCCCAGCTGTGAGCTAGATGTTAGTGAGTTTGTATTTAAGACTGTTCTATTTTTCTGTCATTTTATGACTCTGTTCAATATTGATTTAATCTTTTGACTGATTATGTTATTCGACTGATTATGTTATTCTTGCTTCTCACTCTAATTGTCAGTATAGACTTAGTAAACTAGATGTGTGTGTGTGTGTGTGTGTTGCATCTGATTGGGACTCTGGCTGGACGTGGGCCAGGTATGTTGGTGTGTCTCCCAGTTTGGTGAGCTTATATATATATATGTATGTATATCTTGAAGGATTATGATGCAGCAATTGGACCCGTTTGTAGACAATCAAGGATCCTCCATGACCCTTAAAGTAATCAAGTTTTATGTGAGATTCTAATTTTATGTAATAAAGGTATCCTAATTTTTCTGAAATATTTACCTGAGGAAGGTAGCCTCAATGTGAAAAATAAATTAAAAAAAAAAAAAAAAAGGAAGAAAATTCTCTTAAACAGTAAATTCATGACTCCACCTACTTTTCAGGGTTGTTAGAAGGATTAAATGAGGTAATATATAAGAAGTATTCAGAAAGTCTCTTTCACATCTTAAGTGCTTAGGTAAATGGCATTAAATATGAATTTAAGGATTTGTGTATCCAGTCAAATAGAGCTCTTGATGAGATGATTTATGATGTCCACCCAGCCATGTAAGTCTGTAAAATTCCTTTCAGCTTTATAAGTCTATGAAATTAACCAGAACATAAATATGATTACAATAATAATGTATTTATTATATAGAAAGTTTATTGCTTCTACCGGGTGGGCTTTCTAGGGAAAAAGTTGTTTCACAAACAATCTACCACTATGTCATAATTCAAACAATATATTCTCACCCAATCACAGACTTGGCAAAATTCCATCCTATGTGTACCCATAATCTTCTTATGACTATTTTAACTCCTTAGTCTTTCTAGAACCTAACTTTACTAAAGTTGAAAAAAAAAAAATTCAGCCCCATTAGAGAGCACAACAAGGAAGATACAGGTGTGTCTGGAAGGTGGGTGGGGGTGTGGCCAGAGATGTGGTTATAAAAAAGATTGTCTAATGACACTGTCAGAAGTGATATAAATGAATGCATTACCTGTTGAGCTTGAGTGACCATCTCCTTATAGATTGTATCCAGGCTCACATTTGAAAAAGTAGATAATGCTGATACAATAGTTTCTGCCTGTGCTTTGTCAAACCCTGTAGGAAGCAAATAGGTGTTTATATATTTTTAAAAGTGAACATTGTTATCAGAATAGTTAGGTAGAATAACTTTTCTCTACATTTAAAATGTTATACTTAAAAAAAAATGTTTACAATAAAAAATCTGACAGATAATGCTAAGTTATTCTCTAAAAGTACTCTAAAAATTTAATTCCCATTGACTCATTTCCCCACATCTACACTGACTGGATATTACCAGTCTTTTTTTAAAAGAGTAATTGACATAAAAAATGTTTTTTTTTATTTTAATTTGTACTTAAAATTCACATTTCCTTCTTTGATAGTAAGGTTGAGCATCTTTACACGTATTTATTGATTTTACTTTTATATTTATTTTGCTGTGAAGTATTTGTTTATAGCTTTTTCCCATTTTTCTATATAATTGCTAAATTTCTTATTGATTAACAAGAACTATGTATATTAATGTGTTGCTAACACTTTTAACTTTATGGATTTTTTTTTTTAGGTACCAGGGCCCCTGAGGATTGAACAGGGACCTCTTACGTAGGAAGCCAGCGCTCAACCACCGAACCACATCGGCTCCCCTGAGTTGGCCCTTTTGTTTGTTTGTTGTTTTTAGAAGGCACCGGGGATAAAACTGGGACCTCCTATGTGGGTAGCAGGTGCTCAAACACTTAAGCCACATCCGCTCCCTATGGATGGTATCTTTTGCTATCAGTAGATTTAAATGTTTCTTTAGTCTTATTTGTCAGTCTTTCCTTTCACTGCTTTTGAGTTTTCTATCTTGCTCCTAAACTATTCTATATTCTAGAACTTTTAGCAGGTCTTTCAGTTTTGCATTTATCTTGTCATCCTTCTAGAATTTATTTTTGAATAAGGGGATCTTATGTATTTTTTTCTATTGGCTAAGTCATTTTTCATATTTCATTTATTAAACAGTCCTTTTCTCTAATTTTAAATGTCTTCTTTATCACATGCTACCTACCTACCTACCTGTCTCTGAATCCCATTCTGTTCTATTAAGGCTGTTTTCCTATTTCTGTAATATCACATCATGTAAATTACTTTTTTGTTATCGGCAATTATTTTTAGTTTGTTGATATTTTTGCTATTCTTACACATTTGTACTTCCCCATGGACTTTTGAATCAGCCTGCAAGCTCTACTGTTTTTTTTTTCTTTGTTTTTTTTTTAATAAATGAAATCATGTGGCACATAAGCTTTCTTTAAAAAAACTTTTTATTTTTAAATACTTTCAAACTTGCAGGACAGTTACCAAAATAATAAAAACCATATTGAAAGAATTCCAAAATACCCCTATCCCCCCAGATACCAAGAGCCACCATTTTTAACATTTTTGCCACATTTGCCATACCATTCTAGCTATTCATCATTCTATCATCCATCTGTCTATCTATCTGGCACATGTGCTTTTATATAATGCTTTTTTCACTTTACATATCTTGAGCATTTCCCATTTCAGAAAAATATCCTTTAAGCAATACCATTTTTACTCACTGTAAAACATTCCACTATATGGAATGAAATATTGTTTAAATAGTTACTCTTAATTGCTCATAATAGGGATTTTGTTTTGACTAGTGTATTATTACATGTGTTGTTAGTGTGCTTCTTCTAAGAGGTATCCATGTTTCTCACCGTGAGTTTCCAAGTCTTGAACCAATGCATGGGTATCAAAAGTTAGTCTCCTTTGTTCTAAAGGAGTTATGTCCACTCGCCTCATATCATATCCTTCCTTGGTTATGGTGGTGAAGTCTGAAAAGAGAAGACAGTGGTTTTTTTTTTTTCTTTCTTATAGCAACCAACAAAGGTAAAACACTTTAGTTCCTAAAGTATTTTCTCTATGATATAGTTCCAACTCTTCCATTTATGAGTTCTGTAATCTACAGGAAGTTAATTGACTTGCGAGTCCTTTACTTTTACCTGAAAAGTTTCTAATACAGTATTCTACAAATAGCAAACATTCAATAAATGCTTCCCTCTTTTAGCAAAAGATATGTTTTATTTCTTCAGCCTAAAATTGTAATATGTGTCAAATGTTTTGGATGTCACTGGCCCTTCTCTAATTATTGGAGGGCAGAAATTGCCCAACTATCCTCATTCTCAACCATATTCTTTCATAGAGCTACTATTTTTTTCTTTTACAATTATAGTCCTATCTAAAGTAGCTACCCCAACTCCTACTCTTTTATACATCTATATAGTTTATTTCCTACATAGTTCTCAATTTTAATCTGAAATTATCTTGTTTATTTGTCCCTCTGAACCAGAATGTAAACTCCATGAAGTCCTGATTGCCTTTTTCACTACTGTGCTACAGCAACCAGAATTGTGCCTAGTACACAGTAGGATCAGAATATTTTATTGCTGAATCAATCAATGAATTTGATTTAAAATCTTGGAGTATTTACTGGTGTCAAAGCAGGAGCCCTAGGAAAAGTTTCTCATTTTTTGAAATAGCTTTTTTGTCCTTTTTCATTAAATTCCAAATTTTTAACTTAGATACTGTAAAATTCTCTTGCATATACATTGCTGATGAATTTTATTAAAAGGTATTTGTTTTTGGGTAGAATTTTGCCTATATACAATTTCATTACTTTTACTATATAGTAAGTGAAATAAGTGCTAACTAGTTTAACTACTAATTGACCACAAGATGCTGTACTGAATACTTTATAGACCACCAAAGCAAGATGGTATTATCCAGATTTTTACAAAGAAAATTGATAGGAAAGGTAGAGTTTGCTTAAGGTCAGAGAGTCACTGACAGAATCAGAAATCTAACTCAGACTCATCTGACTCCATAGCTCATGTTCTTTCCATCACCACAAGCTGTCTCTCTTATTTACCCTAAGATATTCAGGTACTTAAAGGCATGGTTGTAACCTTAGGTATTACTTTTCTGCTTGTATAGTATAGAGAAAATGTGATTCCTTCCCATATACCTTTCTAACCAACATATATTTACTAAGTGTCAGGTACTGTGTTAGGCACAGGGGATTAAATAATCAACAAAATCAGACATAACTGATGTCCTCATTGACTTTACAGACTAGTGCAGGAGACAGATATGTTAAAAAAAATCTAAATATCAACTCTAATCGCAAATAATGAGGGGTACAGTCTTTTATAATAATTCATTAAAATACTCAAGATGACTTCTGTTTAGCCAAAGACAGATAAGCGGAAGCAACTGTAAAGGTGGGCCAATTTTGAAAAAATACACATTAGTGGTCAGCAATCTTTTTGTCTTAGAGTGCCATTTAGAATGACTAAACAATACATCTTTGTATGTCAATGTGAGACATAAAGTGGGAGAGAAAACAAAAAATTAGGGAAAAAAACAGGGGCAGATTTCAATAATAGTTCCAATAACAATTAGAAGTCCATCCTTTTATAACACTTAGCTGTTTTCACAATTATTATTTAATCCTCAAAATTCCTAATTTATGTGAGGAAAATTGAGGCTCAGAGAAGCTAAATAATTTGAGGTCCCAAGGTCTTATAGCTAGGCAGATTAGTACACTGTTCCTCTGACTTCAGCCAATAAACATTATTTTGAAAGCCTTCCACAAACAAGTTTCCTGCCAAACCTAGGACAGACCAAATTCCTTAACATTGCCAACAAATCTTTGCAGGACCCAGCCCCTGCATCTCTCCAGTCCATGCTCTCACCTTCTGCTTTCAAGCCACACTGGTTTTATTTTAACCCACAAACATGCCATGTTTCCCAATAGAGGGCCTTTGCCCAGCCCATATTCAAAAAGCTCTCCCTTTCTTTGTCCATTCATATCCACCCTTCAGAGTTGTCCTAATATCCCTTCTTCCCAAAGTTTGCCTGGACTCCTTTAGATCAGGACTCTCTTATCACCGTCTTTTACAATACTCTATAATGTGCTTTCATAAAACGTCTCACAATTTACACATTTTGTGATTCTCTACTGTTTAACTTCCCCACCAGTACAAGAGTCAGCAAACTACAGCCCAAGGGCCATGACTGCCTACTTTGTAAATAAAGTTTTATTGGAACACAGCTGTATTCATTCATTTATATATTATATCTGGGTGCTTCTATGCTACGATGGCAGAGCTGAGTAGTTGCAATCCACTGTATGGCCCACAAAGCCTAAAGTAATTACTATCTGGTCATTTATAGAAAAAGTTTGACAATCCCTGTGCTAGACTATAAAGTCCATGAGAGGAAAGACCACATCTGTTCTTGCTCATCACCGGATCCCCAAAGCCTAACATAATTCCTGCTGCTTCATCAAAACTCGTTAAATGAGAGGCACTGTGTGCAGCATTGAAGCATCACAGATACAATGATGAATGAGGATGTGGTTTCTTTTTATGATGTAATAACAAAATATATCCATAGGGAATATGAAGGAGGGACATCGACCTTCCCTGAGAATAACACATCAAGAATAGCTATTTGGAGATGATGCTATAGCTACATGAAATCTTAAAGAGGAGTCCAGACAAAAGAAACAAAATGAGCAAAATTCACCAAGGCATGGACTGCCTTAGCCACTCACCTTGGGCTCTATTTACTAAGGGGGTGAGGGGGGTTGAGAATACAGAGTAAGAAGGATATGTGGAACATTAACTTCCTGATATGCATTCAAATATTCATGTAATCTATTGCTCAGTCCTTGCAATCCTGTAAGGCAAGTAGGTGTTGACACCTTCCATCTCTACTTCCTACTTTGGAGGCAATAAGGAATTGGAAAAGCACTTTGATATCAGTAGTCATCCAACTTGGATTGGAACTCTGGCCTATTTTGCATCAAGCTGCCTCTTTACCAGAAATAAGTGAGATTTTACTTTTGATAAAACATATAAATTGGTGTCTCATTAAATCTAAGGGGCTAGTTTCATATTAATTTACCAGGAACTTGAGAGTCGAAATACTTGAATGACATGGCTGACAATATTTTTCTGTCAAGAACTCAAAGAACAGGCATCATAGTATGTATTCCTAAATGCCAGTCTGTTGACCTGGTGTAGGCTAGTTACATCAGAATTATAAGGACTCATAAGTAAAATAAAAAAAACTCAATACAAAAATCTATGACTCAGTAGTTCTGGGGTAGGACCTGGGAATCTGTATTTTTAAAGCTTCCCTGTGTTTCTCTGAGATTCTCCTAAGTTTGGGGGCCACAGAATTTTATAAGTCACAATGAAATAGGCATGTGACACTCTGGTCATAAAGCAGACAAATCACACCACTTC
Organism: Tolypeutes matacus; assembly: GCA_026826555.1. Taxonomy (NCBI): domain Eukaryota; kingdom Metazoa; phylum Chordata; class Mammalia; order Cingulata; family Chlamyphoridae; genus Tolypeutes; species Tolypeutes matacus. The sequence goes on from JAKSZT010031676.1 coordinate 13,192,684, forward strand.
CTGTGCCTTCATTTATTCATCTTTAAAAAAAGAATTGGACCACATGATAACTAAAGTTCTTCTACAAGTCAGGGTGAAGTGACATTAGTAAAGTTAAAATTACTTATACACAGTAAACATTCAATAAATATTTGTTCAGTGATAAGGGAGACCAATTAAATTGGACTTAAAGGGAGACCTTAGGTTTTTCTAAGAACACTTGTACCTAAGTGGGATAACTCAACAAGTATGTTGAAATATTAACATTTACTTATGGTATTGTATTTTCCCATATGATATGCACTTCAAAGTTCATTCTCTAAATGTTTAATTTTGTGTTTCCAGTTGAATACGTAAACAAAGTTGTTTTAGTGTAGTAGGCTGCCGAAAGTAATATACCAAAAATGGGTTGGTTTTTACAATGTGGATTTATTAGCTAACAAGCTTACAGTTTGGAGTCTGAGAAAAATGTACAAGTCAAGGCATCATCAGGTGATGCTTTCTCCCCAAAGACCAGCTGCTGGGATCTGGGACTCCTTTGTCACAGGGCAGGGCATATGGTGTGCCTGCTGGGGTCTCCCTTCTCTTCTGGGTTTCCCTGCTTCAGCTTCTTTTATGGCTTTTCTGTCTCTCCTGCTATGCTCCCCACCCTGCCCCTCCAATAGTTATCCTGTTTATAAAGGACTCCAGTAAGAGGATTAAGACCCAACCTGGGTTATGCCTTACTGAAGTAACCTAATTAAAAGATCCTTAAGTAAAATAATCAAAAGATACCACCCACAATAGGTTCACATCCACAGGAATGGATTAACTTTAAGAACATAACCCTGTGGGGTTCATCCAGCTGCAAAGCGTCACAAAAGTATCTTTCAAAAAGTTTACAAAGATCCTGGAAATATCTTTTTACAATAAAGCCAGATGTCCTTTAGTACACATTGCAAACAGATGCGGGCATCCACTTTTTGTTTTTGAATGGCTATTGGACAAAAAAGTGCTATTAAAGTGACAATAAAGCACACCTAATTTGAAACGTATGCTGCAGTATACCAAACACCTGGGCTCCAGGCCGGCACCTACATAACACAATCTAAGAGCAAGCTGCGAGAACAATCATGACACCCAACCACGTATTACCTTACAGCTGCTCATGACAGACTTGCGAAAGTGCCAGAATTACCGGTTCCCTTTGACAGAAAAGGAAAACAAGCGCTCAGAAAAAAAGCCTGACCGGTAACCAAAGCTTTCAGAGCACAAAGGGTCTTGGTCCTCTACCTAGTCTCCGTCCTTGCCGCCACCGGACCCATTGAGAAGGGCCGGGGTCGCGGAAGCGACTGTGGCAGCAGGGTTGCTTGTGCCTGGCGTGGGCGGCTGAGGAAAGCGTGGCACCCTCACCTCCCGCGCAGGCACGACACACGCGCGTCGTTTCCCTACAGTGCAGCTCGGGTATCGATGATACGGTGCCTTTCCTCACCTCTCTGCAGTGCCGAGGAGAAACTCCCAAGACGGGGAGAAACTCGACGGCCCCCATTGCCTTCAAAGCGCAAGAGCCACCAAGCCCAGCGACTCCTCATATCGTGATTTCCGGTTGAAGGCTGGAGGCGGAAAGCTGGATGGTCACGCTCAGGCTTTCGGGAAGGGTAGTTTGGGTATCGCAGGGAAGCTGGGAGATGTAGTTTTCGGCCTGTAACACGCACCACTTCCAGCACAGGCTCGAACCGAAGCCCCGAGCTGGGCCTCTTCACAGATGGGCCCACAGTTCACTAGCATGGGTCACAGTTGCTCCGGCTTCTCCCACCGCCCTTTCCCGACCCTTGCACGCCGTTACCGCCCTAAGAACCGAGACCTTGTTGGAGAAGCTTCCAGCGCCTGTTTTCCTGGCACTGAGATGCAGACCAACATCAGGTCCCCACGATAACCACCAGCCACTAAGCCCTTGGGTCGGTGGGAAACGGAGTCAGGTCTGGACGCACAGTAACCTGGGAACTGTAGTCCTCAGCCGCTGAGCATTTCGGGGGATCGCACAGCCCTTAGGCTGCTACACCTCCTGGGAAATGTAGTCCAGGAAGCGGCTCATTCTTGCTGCTCCGCCATCCCGGCTGCTTCTCCATCTGGTGCACCGGAGGACGAACTTTAGTTGATTTAATTCGTCTCTTAAGGGCAACCGAATTCATCCAATTCTGGGGTGGACCTAATTTTCACCATTAATACCTCTCAGACCTCATTTAAGCCAGACTGCTTCCCATGACAGAATTTTGAAAATAACATACACAGTTGTATGCACTGATATAAGTGAATGTTCTTTGTAAATCCTAAATGGTACACAATCTTTAGGCTTTAGAGGCTTAACTATTCTTACAAGTATGTACATTCTTATGAACAGCTACAGCTAGGTTTCCCTACCTATATATATTCAGAACACCCTGTGAGGGTCTGCTATACATAGCAGAGCAAGTACCGTTGTACACTGGTACATAGCAAGTACCTTCGTAAGCACTGAATGAAGTTGAACAAGGCTTGATTCTGACAGCAAGGACTTGAACAGACAATTAGTGGGGAGGAAATATAAATAGCTACTTAAAAATGGAAAAAAAAAAGTTTAATCTCACTAGTTAAAAAAAAAAGCAAAACATTAGGCTATACCATTTTCACCTTTAAAAAAAATGATAATGCTCATTGTTGATCAGAGTGTAATTAGTACACATATTTGGACAATAATTTAATAATATATATGAATCTTTAGAAAATGAATAGCCAGAATTCTACTTCTAGGTATTTATCCTAAGAAATTGTCACATCTGTGGGTAATATTTGTAAGAATGATGATCTATGTTATTTATGATAGTGGAAAATTGAAAATAATCTAATTATCCAAAAATGATTCAATAATGCAGATATGCACCAAGTTGGAATATTATGCAATCATTAAGTATTATATTTTAATAACTTTAGAGAAAGGAAAATTCTTATAATCATAACATGTATTTGTATATATACATATGTGTATGCATGTGTATATATATGATTATATATGTCCAATATGATTCCAATTTTGCTAAATGATATGATCTCTGCTCTGGAAAGCCTCAGAGCCTAGTGGGGGATACAGAGTATTATGTGGGAACCACAATATTTTTACTTACTTTAAATGAAGTAATGATTATGAAAAAATATAGACCTCTTTATGTGTTAAGACATTTTGGTTATTATTTGTACTCTGAAATTCTCTCCCCAACACACATAAACCTTGTTGATTAGACATCTGATCAAAGTTGGCCAATCATTTTCACTGTTGTGGAATTGGCAATTGGATTCAGAGATTCTTAATCATATTTTGAAGCTGGAAGTAACTATAGCAAGTAAGTTCAGGAGATAGGGACAACCATATTCTGCCAAGTGGGCAAGATAAATACAGAAGAATCAGGGAAAGGAGATAAGTGCAATGATATGGGAAATTCAAGTTGCTATAGGCATCAAAACAAAAGCACCAAATCTACTTGGGGGAGGGGAATTTTCTAAAGACATGATATTTGAACTGAGATCTGAAGGATAGGAAGGATTTAGCCAGGTGAAGATGAGGAGAAAGTACTCCAGATTGTGAGGGCACCATATGCAAAGGCCCATGGAGGTAAGTAAAAGATCATTGCTCACGCTAATCCTTTTTCCTGGGTCTCCTGCCCTACAATTTCTATCTAACAAAAATCTGCCCTTAAAAACAGGGTTCATATCCTATCTTTTCTTGATAACCATGACCAAAAAGTACTTTACCCTCTGCTGAATCAAAGGATTTATTTTCTGTAGCATTTAGTATTGCTGCCTTGTGCACTTATCATTTGTATCCTCCAGGACAGTGGAGACCACATCTGTCATTGTGTTTTTAGCACTTAACATCAGGCTTGGCCAACAATGAGCTTTTGGTGAACATGTGTTGAGTGAATGAATGAATGTTCAAAATATAAACATGGTTTGGGGGGGAGAACTAGTAGACTTGAGCATAGGAGTCATATGGGGGTTGGGTGGAATTGGGGGAGATCAAACTGAAAAAAAAAAGAATAAAAAAGGCTAAGAAATTTGAGTTTAATACAGTAGACTAAGATTTCAAAAGTATTTGAGCCAAGGAGTGATATGATAAAAGCCAGTTTGAGTTTCTTTCCAGAAAATAACCATTTGCCTTGCACTAGCACAGGTTAATGAATCATTTCTCCTCTCATTGTCTGATGAGATGGCCTGGCCAGGAGAAACACCCCCTATATGAAAGCAGCCTAGTTCATCCATACCTCAAAGACCCAGAGGGTAGTAGGGCAGTAGATCCTGGTGTTTCCATCATGAAGGACCTCTTTTATTATTATTTTTCCCTTATGAAGCCCAAATTTAAACTTATTTTACCCTCTTTGCTAACCACATTTTGAAGCCATTGCTTATTTTCATATTTTTAATTAATTTGAGACATGGATCATTACCAGTCAGTGGTAGACAAATGGTGCTGATCCAACACCACGTTGATAAAATCCTACCCAAAGGCAAAATTACTTGCCAATTTCTTTGCCAAGTCAATACCTGCCAAACCCTCTCGAGGATCTCAATACTCATTCCTGTGATGTCCAGGGGTCAGGTGACCCAGGCTGGGCATGAGATGGCCAGAGGCCACCCAGCACCTTGACTCTACTTCTGGTGACTCCAGGGAGAGAGGACACAGCCTGGACTAGTCTACTCTCACTCAGAATGTGACTATTTTTTTTTTTAAAGATTTTATTTATTTATTCATTTACCACCCCCCCTTGCTGCTTGTGCTCGCTGGGTCAGCTAACCACGCCGTGCAGCAGGTGAATGAGACATTGAAAAAGAGTTAGCACTGTTTTCAATGGGCTTCATTTTCTTCCTTAGCTCACTTGGAGTTTTTGGCACTAGAGGGAGTCCGTGGAAAGAATAGAGAAAAATCTTTTGCCCTTCTTTCTGCATCTGATTTTTATGCCAGAGGAGCCCATTGTCATGAAAGCTTTGTGTTACTTTATGTTAATATCACATTTTTCGTGACTTGACAGTGACCACCACCCCCTCCCCAATACTGTGGCCTTTTTTTCCTGATTGTATTAGTGGGCTGGTAATGACTACACCCCAATGACAAATCTGCTGACTACAATGAATCAAACAAAAGGATGAACTATTAAAACATTATATACTTTACATCATATCCTACAGTGTCTATCATCAGTGATTATTCATTTATTCCTTCAACTAATCTTTACTGATCATTTGTTATCGTACCAGCACTGTGCTAAGCTATGAGGATACAGAAAAAAGACACTGCCCTAATTGACTGTAGTGATTGTTGCACATTTCTGTGAATATTCTAAAAACCATTGAATTGTATACTTCAATCGCCAATAAAACAGTTACTTAAAAAAAGACAGGACAGGAAGGCAAGATGGCGTTAGTGTAGGAGGGTGCACACTGCAAGCTCCCAGAGCAAGGCGGATTGTGGACGGGGTCCTGCCCGGGGGTCTGTGCTGTGCACGCGTGGAGTGAGAAGCTTGGGACATCTATCTGCGCGGATCAGCGGCGTGGACCGAACGGTGGAGGTTGGCACAGGTGGCTGAGCCCCGCGGTTAGGGAAAAAATAAATAAAAGGGCCATTTTGAGCCGCGGGCGGGGCGAAAAAGTTTTACTTTCTGGGGATCTGGCTGCCTGGCGCCCCTTGGACCTTGTGTGAACAGAGCAAACGAGCTAATCAGCACCCGGTGAACCGGAGGGAGGATTTTGGTTGGGGAACGCAGCTGATTTCCCTAGCCACCCAGGGATAAGACCCGGGCCGCTGCGGAGCCAGGAGGAAGGGACACTTCCCAAAAAAGGGAGGGTTCGGTTGGAAGACAGGGAAGGGTATTTTATATTTTTAGACATCGATCTGGCTGCCTGCACCGCCCCATAGCTTTGGGGAGCAGATAAGCCGACCTGAAGCAGCATCAGGCTGAGAGCAGACCCGAATCTGCACTCAAACTGATTTACTGAGCAGCCCGGTGACGCTGGAGCTTGGCGCCAGAAAGGGCGGAATCCGCCGTCTTTAGCACTCCTCACTGACTAACATCAGAGCTTCAACTAACCTGGGGAGTCCGGAAAGTGGGACGTGCTTGATTAATTTCCACGGGCCCAGCTAGGGTCCCTTCCGTAAGGGGGTTGGTCTAGAGGAGGAATTATTTTGGGTCCTGAATTTGGCTAAAAAAAAAAAAAGTGAGGTCACCTCAACAATTGAAAAATAAATTCTTTTTAATTTAGTTTAATAGCTAAAAGCTGCTTCAGGACCTGCATATAGAACCCTGTGGGGAAATTCATTGATAAACACAAGTAGGCAGGAAGGATCCACGTGGACCCTAGGGGAATCATTGACCCCCCTTAGCTCTGTTTGACTGCTTGCCTGTGTGGATCATTGGTTTCTCTCTGTTACTTTCTGGTCTATTGCTATTATTCCCATTTTCCTCCCCCCTTCCTTCTTCCTTCTATTTTTTTTTTTTTTTTTTAATTTTAAATAGGTGCTGCCAGCTGGTCGCTTCTTTGCGGGGCTTCTTATTCAGTAATTTCCCACTCGCTGTATATATTGATTCTGTATTACAAACTATCGCTTATCCTTCCTGCATCTTTCTGCCTTCTGTTTTCTGTTGTGGCTCTTAGAGACAACATTTTTTCATAGGCCCACAACTTAAGGGTGTCAATTTCTATCCCATCTATTTTGTTTTCTTCTTCTTCTTTTTTCTTTTTTTTTTTT